>CAWUFW010018675.1:0-213132 GCA_963921515.1 Calotriton arnoldi | reverse complement strand
AGCATGTACCCCAAAAGCATATCCCCTCCCAAATGCGAATCTGGGGCATGGCCCCCATGTTGCCATATGCGTTCCTAAGCGTTCCATTTGAACCCCGAATGCATATCCCTCCCAAATGCGAATCTGGGGCATGGCCCCCATGTTGCCATATGCGTTCCTAAGCGTTCCATTTGAACCCCAAATGCATATCCCCTCCCAAATGCGAATCTGGGGCATGGCCCCCATGTTGCCATATGCGTTCCTAAGCGTTCCATTTGAACCCCAAATGCATATCCCCTCCCAAATGCGAATCTGGGGCATGGCCCCCATGTTGCCATATGCGTTCCTAAGCGTTCCATTTGAACCCCAAATGCATATCCCCTCCCAAATGCGAATCTGGGGCATGGCCCCCATGTTGCCATATGCGTTCCTAAGCGTTCCATGTGAACCCCAAATGCAAAGTACAAACCAGACCCAGGATGGGCCAGGAGCCCGCATACACCAGAGTCACAATGAGTAGGGGCACAGCAACACACCCATCGGCATGGCCAATCCGTCCCATGCCACATGTGCACAGCACACAGTCCCATTGCCTAGCACACACAACTACAGATGCCACAGCCACACACTCGCCTCCGGGAAACCCATGTACGAGATTGCACGAACTGCCAATGTCAGACGACAAATACATACTTCGCCAGGTGCAACACAATAACAAATCTCATTCTCTCCACAGGTGACGAACTGCCGGATGCTGGGGATGGAGACAGCAGCCAGCACAGCCAGCCCACAAGCCCCCAACGAGGACACACGGATCTGGAGGATCTGTCCTCCTCTTCGGACACGGACCACCAAGCAGGCCCATCTGGCGTGGCAGGGCCCAGCCGCTCCCCAGGACCCCTCCTACCCACCAACCCATCATCCAGGGATGCTGAACAGTCCCAGCCCCCTGCTGCCACTGTCGTTGCGGCCACACCCACGGTCATTGTGGCCACTACCACTGCCGCAACCGCCACCATCGCCGCACCGACCACCACCGCCACCACCACCACCACGTCTTCGCTGGCACCAGCCCCAGCGCAGGTGGTGGCCCGGCCGACTGGATCCACCCTGGGAGCCACAGCGAGGACCGTGGTGTGCAATGTGGCTAGTGGGCAGGCCGGTGGCAGCAGGACTGGTAGGAGGAGCAGGGTCAGGGAAACGCCAGCCTCCCCTGGGAGCCATGCCCTGCCTCAAATGGCCAGAGTCCTTGGGGCCTATGAAGAGGCCCAAGGACAATGGGCCAGGTCTGCTACAGACACGCGGGAGGTGCTGGGGGTGCTGAGGTCCATGGACGCCCATATGGGCCAATTGCGTGTCCCGTATGGACCAACTCGTGGACCTCATGGGCCAGCTGGTGGTGGCGGTGGGGTCACAGGCAAGGCCAGCAACACCACCTCCGCCACCACCTGCTAGGGCGCAGGGTCGGGCAGCAGTGTCCACTTCCCCTGCGTCCACAGCCAGTGAGCACACCTCACCCACCACCAGCAGGTCGCCACCACACACCCCCCTCCCAAACGTGGAAGGGGCCGTCCGAAGAGGAAACAGATCTCCCGGGAGGACTTCGCACGCTCCAGTCGCAAGTGAGGCAGCCAGCCAGCCTTCCGCCAGCCTTCCTTGACCAGCCACTGCATTGACTTGCTCTACGATCCCACTCCACACAGCCATCTGGATGGCATGTGTGTGTTGGACTATGGACATAGAACCAGTGGGTACACCCTGATCATCACGCAGCCATGACCGACAGCTCATTGTCACTGCACGCACCACTTTTGTCATCACCTTACACACAATCACATGTCACAGTTTGTAATAAATGCACCTTTTTCACTAACTGCTGTTTGTGCCCTGTGTTTTATTTGTACGGAATACAACGGCCACCTTGGGCGGAAAGGCACCTGATGCGTGGCATGGCAATGGAATCCGGAGGGCCTGTAGGGACCTAGGGGTGGGAGACAGAACAGGAGCACATTCAATGAGTGTGTCACACACCCATCACACAGTACATGTCAACAACTACAAGCAATGTACACACATCGCACAGAGCAATAGGGCACAATGCCACAGCCACCAACAGTGGCATACTACCCTGGCCATGGAGCGTTGACACACAGCACGCAGTGAACAAACGGCCACCCTGACACTGCACACACACACCTGCACAGATACAGCCACATCAGCCGTCGTACATGGACACTCACCGTCAAGTGAAGTAGCGGGCGATGAGCTGCTGCCGCACATTACCAGCTTCCTCCTCTCCGCTGTCCTCCTCACTCGAGCTGTCCTGGTCTGCGGGCTGGGGCCCTGGTTGATCTCCGTCATCCACGATGAGGGGGATCTGCTTCCGAATGGCCAGATTGTGCAGCATGCAGCACGCCACCACTATCTGGCACACCTTCTGTGGGGAGTACGCCAGTGCACTCCCGGTGCGGTCCAGGCACCTGAACCTGGACTTGAGGAGGCCAAAGGTACGCTCGACCACACGTCTGGTCCTCCCATGTGCCTCATTGTATCGATCGTCTGCTGGGGTGCGAGGATTCCTCAATGGACTGAGCAGCCATGCCCCATTCGGATACGCAGAGTCACCTGGGTGTGAGGGACACAGAGAACCATTGCTATTCCAACTGGACAGGGGACAGCATCGCACAACCAGCACGCTACACCACTCCACATACTCACCGACAATACAGCCACGATCCTGTTGCAGATTGGCCATCAGTCGTGGCAAGATGCTGTTGCGCATTATGTGTGCGTCATGTGCCGAGCCTGGAAACTTGGCACACACGTGGGTGATCACCATGTCCGCAAGGCACACCACTTGCACATTCAGGGAGTGCGTGTGCTTCCTGTTGCGGTACAGGTGCTCAGTGGCCTGTGGTGGAACAAGGCCAACATGTGTGCAGTCAATGGCTCCCACGACGTGTGGGATTCTGCCAAGGGCATAGAATGCACCCTTCACTGCCGCCAATTCACGAGCCCTGGGGAATCTGATGTACCTGTTCCGGTACAGCATCATGGCTGCCAGTACATCCCTCAGCACCTTGCTGAACATGGGCTGGGACATCCCTCCTCCACTGCCCACTGTGTGCTGGAATGACCCAGTGGCGAAGAAATGCATGGCGGCCATCACCTTAGCCGTGGGGGTGACAGCAGTCGGATACACCCTGCGGGGACGGAGATGGGGCTCTAACATGGCACACAGTCGATGCAGGGTTGGCCTGTCCAGCCGAAACTTCCTGATTACCTCTGTATCGTCCATGTCCGCCAGCAATTGGTATGGGCGGTCAATGTTCGGTCTCCGCCTGGGTTAAATGGCAGAGGACACATGTCAAAGCAACACGGCACATAGCAATTTCGCATACACATCACTGACATGACTGAGCAAGCACATGAGCCACAGCCCAGCTGTCAAGCTGGGACGGCACGGCCACAATACACTTACACAGGTCTCCCAACAATGGCAATGGCAAGTGGGACATACCACTGCCATGTGCATGCACATGGGGATCTAGGCCCCAATGACTTGCGGGGCGTGCTGATGGGGACTGACTGCATATTCGTCAAGCGGCAACGCCACGGCAACATGAGTGTCTGCTGAGCATGGAACTGCTTCCGAGGCTGGATGAGTATGGCACACGACGACGACGATGTGGGCACGGGCTGAGCGGCCAATACAAGTGGGACCTGTGGCACGAGGGGATATGAGACAGTAGTAGGTGTCAGCACTGCACCCTATGTACAGCACTGTACGGATCACAGCTCCCGAAACATTGACTGGTGTCCACATTGACAGCCCCATGCCAAGACGGCTGTGTGCTTGCAGTCACACGTCACAGGTGAGAGGTTACATTGCACGTGCCAGGTGGCAGACGTACATAGTGGGAGCTGGCATGTGTGTGCATGTGTCTCCTGTTCAGGATCCACCAGATGGGCGCTGACTCTGTACTGACCATTGGACACAGCATGTTCCGTGGAAGGCTTGTGTGTGTGGGATGGTGGCACTGGATGTGCCTCCGTTGGGTGGGGGGCCATGCACAGGGCGGGTACGTCGATGATTGCGCATTGTTGGTCACGGTGGGTGCACCAACTAAGATGTGTTGCCCTGTGTTCAATTCCTATGTCCGCATGATGATGGACTGTGGATGTGGGCAGACTACACATTGGTCGATGTGCTGTCTATATGCATGTGCCTTCACACCAGGCACAGCTGCCCCTGCACATGTGACCCCTGCTGGACTCGCTGCTGGGTCTGTGGAGCTGATGCACCTTCTGCGCGTGGGGCGGACAGCTCTCCTCACTTCCCTCATTGCGCATGTCATGTCTTTGCCGCAGGTGACATGGATCATGGAGGGCCCACATGTACGCGTGGGTAGGCTACACATGATTGTTCACTGGTCGCCACCCCCAGTCAGTGTTTCGAATGGGAAGGTTGTCGTGCTGGTGGTATGTTCGATGTGGCGGATGGGCGGGCCTAGGTGCGGGCTTACATTCCGGACATGGGGGGTAGTTGGATTGGCGACTAGTTGCAGTACACACGGGACACGTCTCTTCCTTTCCACATCTGGGTCATCCCTTGTACTAACTGACAGTGATACAGTCATCTTCGCCCCAGCCCTCATGTCCTCCCCTCGCCCCCCAATATGCATGCTCACCTGCGAGGCTAGCGCTTGCACAGGCAGCCCCAAGCTCGCACCAGAGAGGGCAAGGAGTGTATGTGTGGGTCCAGTTGCACGAGTGGGCTGTCTCAGGGTATGATGTGTGGCGGGACGCCCGTCCACCTGCGTGGTGCCCCAAATGGAGACCCGGCCTGCATGGACTATGCATCACAGTCTTCGCCTTCCGGATCCGCCACCTGCGACACCCAGTGGCTGTGGCTGCCCTTGCGGCCAGGCCGCGTCCGTCTGTGGCTGATGGCCCACACATTCACTCTTTGGCCTCTCTGGGGAGGGCTCGGGGGTGGTGGCGCACGCGCTTGCACTTAGTCGCAATGGCATGTGGCGTGGTTGGTATGATGGGCAATGGATGGGATGGTGCGAGCCACCTCCCGTGACGTCAGTGCTGCTCGTGCTGTGGTGCGTCCCCCTACACTTCCATCTGACTTGTGCCATGCTAGACGTTGAGGTTCTATTGCCTGCGTGATATGACCAGGAGGAGCGCGAGGAGACCTCTCACACACCATGCTCCACTGCCATCCCGTGCCCTGTATCGCCTGTGCGGATTGACTATGTTGGGGTTACACCTGGTCGACTGGGGCTGTGTGTGCCTTGTCAAGGGGCATGGCGGGCGCACAACAGGATCCAGCTTGTCCACAGAGGGTGGGCTGAGGTGCGCCTGGTACCGCTTTGTACGTGTGCCCGGCTGCTGTGCACACACGTGTTCACTCCCCCCGACAGGTGTCCTCTCACAATGCCCTGGGAAGCGGTGGTGTACTGTTCATGACCCCTCCCAACACGGCGTGCTCCAACTTGTCATGTGCGCATCTACCCGTCGCACCCACCCACCTGAGCACTGCGTCCATACGACTTCACACGACACATGTGTGTCTTCCACAGTAGTGCTACTCATTTGCGTTGACATCCAATACCAGTGGACTACATGGTCATGTCACGACTGCCGTGTACTTCACATACTCTCATCCTCTCTCATTCGTACTAGTGAAATGAGTCAGCGGAGACAGTTTTGGTTTCAAACATTATATTGAGTCTTCTGTCCTCTGTGATGCAGTATAGTGGACACTACTGGCAGCGGGATACATGTTGAGGATATACTGAGCATGATTACAAATGGGATAGGGTGTGGGGTTACATCTGCTTGGCCAAGGCTGTGCTAATGTACATTTACGTATAGCTGCGGAGCTGCGGACTTTGACACAGACGGTATACATGTAGCCTACCAGACCGCTCGGCATCATGGGCACAGTCCATCTCAGTTCCATGTGACAGGTTTGCTGCGGTTGTTCCTCATGCACGCGTGCATGTGAGATGACATCAGGGCATGTGCTTGCGTGCATGCAGCGGCGTGCCACTTGTTGTTGCACTGTGGTGGTTACTGGACATGTCACAGTCACTGGGGTCGTGTTGTTGTTGTATGCACTTGTCGTCCATGCAAAGGTCCTGGTATGGGATTCCCGGGCGGGGGTGGAGGGGTGCAGCACCCACAGACTCCAGGCGACCTATTCATGTCCACTGAGCGGTGTGTGTGTCCATGTGCGCTGGATCCATGTCGTGTCCTGGTTGTTCGTGCAGTTCCGTCCATGTGGGTGCGATACACAGAGCCCATGCCACTGCCTCCCACGATGCATGCGGTGTTCCTGGATGTGACGGGGAACAGTGTGCATGTCCCGGTCATATCCGATGTCATGGCGATGTCGTTGATGGTGTGGTTACAGTTGCCGGTCGTTTGGTATGGCTGTTGTGGTGGTGACTGTCCAGTCCGTGCGGAAGCTGAGCATGGGTGCGGGGTTGGACTTCATAGGTCACTCGGGGAACCTGCGTTGTGGTCCGACGTATTTACAGGTTGTCAGGTATGCGATGCCGTCCAGCAGGGCTTCCATGTCATTGGTGGTGTACATGTTTGCCAGCCAATGAAGCGGATGGTGGCTCTCAAGGTGTTGTTCGTAAGTTGTCCCTTGGAGAACCATGATGGGGCATGCTGGGTGACATTCGATGTAGCTGTTCTCGATGATCCGTCGTGTGGAGGCACAGTGGTCCCATTTCAGTGCGGGTGCGATGTTGGCCACATACGCCATGCCCCCATAGGCAGAGCAGGCCCTGTCGTGTGCGTCCAGAGGGAGGAGTAGTGGTAGCAGGTCCGCCTTCAGACATGCCGGGTTGGAGAGGCATATCTCGACGGGATGCTGGTAGGGACACCTCCGACAGTAGAAGACGGGCATGACGCAGCTGAACAATGTGATGCGGTAAGTCAGTCGGTAACTTACGTTCAGCAGGGACAGGAGATCGCATCCCAATGTATGTATCGTGTTGGTTTTGTACAGCTTGAGCTGTTCGGCGTAGTTGGGTAGGTGTGTTGCGGTTGCCATTTCGCAGCGGTTCGTTGAGGTGGCGTGCTCCGGCTGTGTGTGCAGTCTGCAATGTGCACGCTCCGGGGTTGCTGTGAGCTCTGTGTAGTCGTAGGGAGACAGGACTTGTGTTCTGTTGGCTTGTTTGGAGGACACGGGCCCTCTTCCCACATGCTTCTCAGACAGTTCAAGGTCAGTGCTGTGTGACTCCTTCCAATTAACTTGCATGTGGCCGACATGGGGGAGTGTTTTCTTCTTTCTTCCCCGTCCGTTGTGTGCTTCTGTGATATGCGCTATCTGCCGTGTGGTCGGTCTCCTCGGCATGCCTGTGTTGGTCTATTCTTGGACAATGGCTGTATTCACCGGCTTCTGTCGTGGGGCTGTGGTTTCGGAGTTGGAATGGAAGGTCATTCAGTGCTGTCTGCTCTCCCTTGTGTGGGCGGCAGCCTGCCTTTCCGCTCTGCGTTGGGCCTTGTGTGTGGATGTTATTCTTGGGCCACCTGTTGTCGGTCCCCGGGCTCTTTGGTGTTCCGTTTCATGTGTCTTGTTCATATGTGCAGGGTGGTATGGGTTTTTCAGTGTGGTACTGGCGTTCCTCTTCCCGAAGGGGCCCTGCTTCTCCTAGTTGGTGTTGCCGCCGCTGTGTGCTTCGCCATGTTTGTTACACTGGGGTGTGTCCTGCTGTTGCGTGACTTCACTGACATGTGTGCGTCGGTTGTGTGGCGTTGGGTGTTGTCCGTGAATTGGGCGTTGGGGACATGTCTGTGGCCGGCCTGTCACGTGTCATGTGCGTTCGGGGTGGGGCTGATGTGTGTGCTGCTTGGTTGTGTCCCTGTGTCTGTGTGCGACGCATGCATGGCGCTGCGGTTGGCCTCTGCGTTGTGCGCATGTGTGGCGGCGTCATCGGCGCTTTGTGGCCGTGACGGGGTGGTTGGTTCCTAGTCCCAGGTGGTGTGTACACATGTGTTCCGCGATGTTGGGATTTGGCCTGTGTGTCATATGTGGATGCAATGGATGTGTAGTGTACACGCGCTGGTGGGGGGTTGTCCGCTTTTCCGCCCTTGCACTGTGTGCGCTGTTTGCGTGCACTTGTTGTGTGTGTGCCTACCTGCGTCTCCGCGGCACGTTGCGTCCTTGGTGGTGCATCAGCAGAAGCATGGGAAGGGCCTGCAGTGCTGGATTCATGCCCGGGGTGCCGCTTCTTCGTTGTCCGTGCTCTGCGTCCGTGTTACCGCCTCTCTTTCACGTGCGGTGTCTCTTAGCCGTGGGAGCCGTTTGTTTGCGGCATCGTAATTTATGCGCCGGGCGGGACGTGTTTCGTCGGACGGTGTGTGCCAGTTAGCTGCGCCGCTATGTGTACGGGCGCACTTTGATGGCGGACGGTGTTGCTGGCTTGCCGGCGGTGTTTGGCCTACTTTTCGCATCGTAATTGGGCGGGCGTGTGGACTGCTGCGTGCTGGCGGTAACTGGTGGTTTTTGCATCCGCCAGCACGGCGGTTGTGCTTCCGCCCGCCATCGTAATGGGCCCCTTAGTTCTCAATCTGTTTGTTACTTTATAATGCTCAACTTTTCGTGACCCCACTGCTTAGAAGTCACAATAAAAGAAAAAGATTTCTCCAAATAATCAAGCAATGAAAAGGAGCATACAATTATACATAATTAGTTTGTGAAATACAATCAATATCTCAAAATCCACAAAATCCAAAAAGTATTGAGCAAGGAGTCTTGAAGCTTCTTTTTCCAATTATTCTTTATTTGCAGTCATTTGCGATATGCATACATCAGCCCAGCCAACGCGTTTCGTCCAACATGGACTTCTTCAGGGTTGGGTATATCTTTCAAAAAATAGCTGAAACGATCTTCTCAGTATTCCGATGTTAACATACGCTGGGATTCCCCGTAGCATCTAGATTATCATAGGTTTAAAGGATAATTGCCTTCATATCCAATCTGCCGTGTTCTTCGTTCAAGTTTGAATGCCGTCTATCTATCGTGAGACGGACCTCATATAGGCCGATAGGAAAGGACTGAAACATGTTGGTGTTTTAGGGTCATTAGGACCATTACATTCTTTAGCCCTTTATACAATTTTATAATCTTCCCTCCCATCTCACTAATAAAGGATACCTTTGGAGTGGGTGAGAAATGTTATCTTTAAAGTTACGCCCCCATACACCAATTCTTCATAAGTGCTCCCTGGAATATGGTCGAGCCCACCCTGACCTTTGGGAGTTGAAGTGAACCCGATGATGAAGCATGTCACTACTAGAGTGAGTGAGGGTTGTTTAAAGAAAAGGGTCTCTTTCCCTTCCCACCCACAATAGTGGGTGTGCTGCCACCCGGTGTACTGACCACCCCCCATTTCTTCAATGTTTCCAAAGGAGCCATCCAGGTTCCAGAGGGGATACTTTTGTGTTATTGAGTATATGTCAGGGAGGACGTATCCCTTCAATCCGCTTCATTGAGGACCTCTCTACCCTCTTAGGGTTCCCACTCAGGATCCCTAACATTGTGTAAAAGGGCACCAGTTACATTACACAAGGTCATATTCATTTCTTTTAGGCGCTGGAGATTTACCCAGAATCACAGGATGTTGAGCCAACGCAGAGACTCAAACCTAGCTTGTACAGTTCCAAAGCTGGAAGCTCTTGCTGTAATGCCACATCCTGGGTAGATTGAGGGAGGCAGACAGAAGGTACATGAAAGCTCGGCTCGTTATGGGCTTGAAGTTCCACAAGCACCTCCAGCTGAGCCAGAGCCAGGCTTTAGGCACAAGCACAGATCAAGATTTCAGTGGGTTCCCTATCACTAGTTGGGACAGTGCTGACAGAGGTTTACCCGCCAATGACGCAGCAGGTACAGTGATACCAGGGCCAAGGCCTTTGAATGGCCTTCTGCTCCTCAATTATGGTCTGTGTGGGGACTCTGAGAGTGTTTATGTATTTTAGTTTATGTAAGATGCGCACAGTGATCTACTTTACGATGGTAAAAACAATAGTTGATGGACAGAATGCAGAACAATGTCATACATTCACCCCAGTACAGAGATCTGGGCCTAAATCCATCGTTTTTTTGCTCACCATGCCATTACAGTTTGAACCCAGCCATATGCAAATCAGTCTTGACCCTGTGCCTCATAGGAACAGTCCAGTCCGAACTGCCAAGCCAGGTCCTCCCTGGACTGGAAACAAGCATCCTAAGACCGGTTTCGGGGTTTCACCCCTCTTCAGCCAGGATAGCTTGATTCCAGTGGCATGGAGAGCACGGGAGCCACGTCTGGGCATACCCGTCCCACTCGGGGTGACAAATGCAAAAACAACAGTTGATGGACAGAATGCAGAACAATGTCATACATTCACCCCAGTACAGAGATCTGGGCCTAAATCCATCGTTTTTGCTCACCATGCCATTACAGTTTGAACCCAGCCATATGCAAATCAGTCTTGACCCTGTGCCTCATAGGAACAGTCCAGCCCGAACTGCCAAGCCAGGTCCTCCTGGACTGGAAACAAGTATCCTAAGACCGGTTTCGGGGTTTCACCCTCTTCAGCCAGGATAGCTTGATTCCAGTGGCATGGAGAGCACGGGACCCACGTCTGGGCATACCCGTCCCACTCGGGGTGACAAATGCAAAAACAACAGTTGATGGACAGAATGCAGAACAATGTCATACATTCACCCCAGTACAGAGATCTGGGCCTAAATCCATCGTTGAACTGGGGTGGTGGAGTGAGCTAAAGAATGATGATGGATTAAACCCAGATCAGTTGACTGGGGGTGAGTGTTTGATTAGCTCAAACGCTCTGTCCATCATCCCCTTTGGTATCGCTTTGTTCGCCCTAAGTTGGCAGGGTATGCCCAGACGTGGGTCCCTTGCTCACTTTGCCACTGGATTCAAGCTAGCCTGGCTGATGATGGCTGAATAGCCAGAAACCGGTCCCAGGATGCTTGTTTCCGGTCCAGGGAAGACATGGCTTGGCAGTTCGGGCTGGACTGTTCCCATGAGGCACAGGGTCAGACTGATTTGCATATGGCCATGTCTGAACTGGGGTGGTGGAGTGAGCTAAAGAATGATGATGGATTAAACCCAGATCAGTTGACTGGGGGTGAGTGTTTGATTAGCTCAAACGCTCTGTCCATCATCCCCTTTGGTATCGCTTTGTTCGCCCTAAGTTGGCAGGGTATGCCCAGACGTGGGTCCCTTGCTCACTTTGCCACTGGATTCAAGCTAGCCTGGCTGATGATGGCTGAATAGCCAGAAACCGGTCCCAGGATGCTTGTTTCCGGTCCAGGGAAGACATGGCTTGGCAGTTCGGGCTGGACTGTTCCCATGAGGCACAGGGTCAGACTGATTTGCATATGGCCATGTCTGAACTGGGGTGGTGGAGTGAGCTAAAGAATGATGATGGATTAAACCCAGATCAGTTGACTGGGGGTGAGTGTTTGATTAGCTCAAACGCTCTGTCCATCATCCCCTTTGGTACTACTTTACGATGGGGCATGCATTACACTATTCAGATAGTAGCAGTGCATGCCTCATTGGATGAACAGCCACCAGGGCGAGGGAATCATAAAAGTCCCCCAAGAATTCATGTGGAATTACAATGCCTAACAGAGTAAGGGCCTGATTCACTGAGATAAACGTACACTTTTGTGTAAGTTAACTATTTTTTTTATTCACAAACTACAAGTACATTTTTACTAACAGTAATTTTCCAACTCCGGAGATGCAGCAGTCGGATGGAGAGCTCAACATAAAATTCCTAGCTCAAAGAAATCAAAAGTTACTATAAAATGCTGCAATACTTGTAGCGAAGTAGAAGACCCTTTGCTAAGGTTGACTGTTCACCTTTCAGTTGTTTAGTGCTATACTTGCATGCTAAACTTATTAATGAGGTGTAACCTGGGCCCAGACAGTGTTAACAAGTGTAAAAAAATAACATAATAATGAAGTAATACTACCACAAAATGTCGCCGCATTACACCACATAATTTGCCTTTTCTTGCTGCATAATTTAGTCAACTCTGCCACATAATTGGGTCCTCCCCTCCCACATAAATTCAGTTGCCCTGGTGATACTCTTTGTCTAACTACATCTACTCGCACTCGGACTGATCATAATTAATTTCATTAAAGGGCTACCATGGGTTATGCAATGTGGGATGATATATGCACTGTGGCATTAATGCTAATTACCTAGTCTTACCTCAGAACTAAATAACAATAGCCAAGACAAAAAGTCTCACCAAAAAGGTGTCAAATTAATTACAAATGTAATCCTTTAACCACACACACTGGTGCACCCCATCTTTTATTAATAGTTCTTCACAAACAGCTTCTGTTCTTCTCCACTCATGAATTTGCCTGTTGCCTCAACAACTTCCACACGCATCACCAACTTGATGCGTGTGTCACACTTTTTCACACTTTTTCACCACAACATTTCTCCTCACTTCTGAAATGATCATATTCCCAAACACTCCCTTCCTCTTTGCTTTGTTTTCTTCCCTTAAACTTTCCCACCATCATGCCACTCATATGGCTTTACACCTTGCATGTAGTCAAACTTGTGCTTATACTTCTCCCTGTACATCCAAATGTTGTGTTCTGTTATGTTAATTTGCAAGGCACACTTTCACCTGGGAGGGTGCCCTGGCACTGTGCAGGTGTGAGACTAGCCAATACTAGGGCTTAGTGTGGTTACTCAAAGAGTCAGGTTTTCAGCTTCATGTGAAATTTATGAAGTGAGGGGGAGCTTGTATGATTAGCAGCAGGTCGTTCCATGCTGTTGGAGAAGGCTCGGCTGCCAACTCTTGTTTTCGGAATGCGTGGAATGTGTGCAAGTAGTATCCTGCTGAGTGAAGGTGTCTGGAGGGTTTGTGAAAACAGATGCGAAAGTTGAAATAATCTGGGCTGGGGTTAAGTAGTGCTTTGAAAGTGTGGGTGAGGACTTTGAATTGTGCTTGTTTGTTTATGGGTAGACAATGTAGCTCTTAATTGTGGGTTGAGATGCATGTGTGGTTTGAGAGGTTGAGAGTGAGTCTGGCCACCAAGTTCTGAATGGTCTGCAGCCTCATAGTTAGAAGATTCTTGATGCGGCGTGGAGGGTGTTCCCATAGTCTAGCTTACTGGTGATGTGAGGAGGGCATGGGTGATGGTTTTCCGGGTGTTGGTAGGGAGCCATTTGAATATCTTCCCTAGCAATTTCAGGTTATGAAAGCGTGATGCAGTGACGGCATTGACTTGGGCGGTCATGTCGAGTTTGCAGTCTATAATGATCCCAAGTTACTTGGCGGGGGTGAGTGGCTGTCTTAGCATGATGGAGTCCTATGGCGTGGAGCTCTTCCCGAAGATCACAACTTCGGTCTTGTTGGTGTTCAGCTTTAGACAGTTGGACTTCATCCAGTCGGTGATTTTGGTCATGGATCTTCCTTTCCATCTTTTTGCTTATCTTTTAACCATCCTTAATACCACTCTTCAGCCACTCTGCAAGCATCTTGGTCCCAAATAACCTACCCATCAACAGCTGAAACAGATCACATCGGTCACAAGGTTGAGAATTGTGAGCTCACAGTATCTCCCATTATCTTAGATGGCAAACTTCAGAATCTCTTCTCTGGAAAATTCATCCTTTAGGAATTCAATTCACTGAATAAATGGTCACTGTGTTCACACAGTCAGCAGAAATCCCACAGAGGTGTACTCTACCAGAATTATAATAAACCTCTCAGACAAATACAACAGGTTGACCCTCTACATCTAAATTCACCCTCTATATCCAAACTCAATTTGTTCCAGGATCTCTCTGGCACTTCCATAGGAGACAACTAAGCATTTCTCACTGCCTTATGTTTGTCACAACATGCACACTGCCTATGGTCTCTTCCCAACCTTTCCATCATGTGGTCCATTCTAGGCCACCAATATTACTCCATGAAATGTGCATTAGTGCTGTTCTTTGTTAAATGGCCTTTGTGTGCCAGATATACAACTTTGTCCCTCATACCTTTGGGTGTTATCTCCCCCACCATCTACACAAAATTCCTCTATCCACACACGGTTCATCTGTTTCTGTTCAAAAACTTTTCTCTTCCTCTGATTGAATACATAACTTGGCCAGCCTCTAACTGCATATTAATAAATCCTAACACTTCATAAACTTGAAATAGTACTTGGCGAGACCAAGGAATGAACCTACTTCATCCTTGTTCTCCAGTTCTGATGCCTCCACTACAAATTTGGTCAAATTGGGTTTGGCACTGATACCCTCCCCCCAGATGGTGTGGTCATGATATATCACAGGACCCACTATGAACTGGTCGTTTTTCTCTTTTCAGAGACAATCCACACTTTTACAACCATTCCAGGAGTGAGGATTCACCTCATTCTGTAAGGACTGGGACAAGAAAGCCAGACGAGCCAGTCACGTGGATTAAATGAGTTATGCTTGTACGACTGGAGGTGGATGATGTAGGAATGTACAGCATTTTAGCTTAGTGGTCCACTTATCGTTAGGTGTGGGCGAAGAATTTCGCTTGGCCGGTGAAGTTTTGTCCACTCCGCGTGAAGTTCCGCATAACTTCGAAGTAATGACATGGAGTGGAGTTTTTTCTCTCACGTGGCTTGCCAGCTAGACCTCCTGCCGGCGAGATTTATCAACGCAGTCGGTTGAGGCAGGTCGCAACCACTCGCATTGAGAAATCTGCCGCTCGCGTTGAGGAAGCTGCCACTCGAGTAGAATATCTACTCGGAGAGCTAAAAATCAGTGTGAGCAGCGTGACTTACCACACTCCGCCACTCGTGGAACTCCGCAAAGCGCTACAGAGTTTTTTGGCACTTCGTGGAGTTCCGCGGAGCAGAACACCACAAACTCCGCCCAGGCTTACTTATCTTCCACCTTTCGGCACTAATATTTTTTATATGCTCTTTGGCTCTATATTATAAAATGCCATTACCTATTAATTTACTTTTGCGTGCATCTTATTGTAACTCACTGAAGGTTAACACAGCCGTGCTTAGAAGAGTATCTGCTTAGAAGTGGAAGTCAGGAAATAGAGCTCAGGTGAATGATCTCGGAGCCAATACCTGTGAAAGAGATGCAATGGAGAAGACCCTATGCATGTGAATACAGGCAGATCATGGTGGACTGTAGAAAGGGGTTGGAGTTTATTAGATGATGGGGAAGATAGTGAGGGGGGTAGAGAGAACAAGGAAGAGAGAGCCAGACTAAACTATTGATAGGATGCAAGAGAAGCTGCACTATGAACCTACTTTCTAATATAATTAAAGGACTAAGGATCTGGTTTAGAGTTTTAGAGGCAGCCCACCGGCCCTCCAACTCAACAGAGGCTAAGGCGTTTATTCTATTTGTGGAAGTCCACCCATTATATTTACAGATCCCCACCAGGCAGGCACATATGTCTGTGCTTTCAGTGGAACAGCAGCAGGAGGCATTCAAGCTTTGCTGAGTGGGCCCTGTGCTTAATGTACCAACTTTGCAAAGATTTTTGTTTTCCTTTTTTGCGACAATAATTTTTTAATAAAAGGAAAATAACAGTACATAATTCAAAGACATTTTCAAAAATCAGAAATAGTAACAACAGATATTCATTACTATATTCAAATCCCAACTAGTGGATACAAAGAAGTGTCTGCCCAGTCAGACCTTAGTGATAAAATTCCTGTAAGGAACAGCAAATGTATTAGATTAAACTGTCAAAGACAACAGTGTGAAGGATGTGAGCAAAAAGAGAACATCAAATAAAAGGACAGGGGTGGGAAGGAGAATATTATTTATCAACAACTATACCATCTCTTTCTTTCAAGAAATAATGGAAACTCCTGTCACCAAACATACTGCTAACAGTACAGGACAGTTATTTTGGGGAATAGACGCTTAAAAATAAAACATACCTACAGAAATATAAAGGGGAAAATTAATGCAGTATGTATATAAGCATATGCCCTATATCTTTACAAGAGTATACGTTAGTAGTCAGCAAAAACCTAGACAAGGACAAGGGAAATGGGTTAGATTCAGAATTTACGTTATCACAAAAGAAACTCCTTGGAGTAAACCTCAGCAGACAAGGAGTTCTCACCACCCTTACATTTGCAGCATAACTCAATTAATTACCTGTGTGTGTGATAGAGGATGAAGAAATGGATCACATGTTTATTAAAAGATCTCCATTAGATTGTGAATTTTGTATATCACATGGTCACAGGTATGTACTTTTAGTAATTCAGCTAGCCATTCATCTGGGTCTTTCAATGTGACTTTCCTCCAGCATTTCATGTTATTGTTATGTTAATTGCGATTTGTAGAGTGCTTAATACCGGCAGGTCTCTAAGCGCTGAGAGAGAGTAGCCACAGCCCGCCCCCATGAGTGAATGTTAGCCCCTGATCAGTCTGCGTTATGCCCAGGCCTCTGTGAAGAGGAGGGTCTTCAGTTTTTTCCTGAAGGGGAGAAGGGCTTTTTCTAACCGGAGGTGGTAAGGCAACTTATTCCACAGTTGCTGGATAAGAACAGAGAAGGCTCGCCCTCCTTTAGTCGTGTGGTTAAACCGTGGGCAGGCCAATTGGCCTCCCTTGGATGATCGAAGGGTGCGGCCGTGGACGTATTTCCCCAGTCGCTCTTTAATGTATCTTGGGGCCTGCCCATAGAGGGCCTTGTGGGCGATACAGAGGCCCTTGAATCTAGCCCGCTGTTTTACGGGGAGCCAATGAAGTTTTTGCAGCAGGGGAGTGGCCCGTGCGCGTCTGGGGAGCTTGAAGATCAACCTAGCTGCATCATTCATTGCAACTTGTAGTTTGCCTAGCAGCTTTCCCGGTAGCCCAATGTATAGCGCATTGCCATAGTCTAGGCGCAACATGATCAATGCGGTCACCACCGTCCACATGGTGGAAAATGAAAGGAGGGGTGATAGTTTCCTTAACTGCCTCAGCAAGCCCACACAGGTCCCGATCACGGCGGCCACTTGGTTGGTCAGTGTGAGTTTGTCGTCGATTTTAATACCCAGGCTTTTTACAACTGGGGCTGGAGACAGTGTGTCTCCCAGCTCCTGTGGCCAGAAGTGGTCGGTCAACGGGTTGCTGCCTGTAGTGATGGCAAGTACCTCCGTTTTATCTGGCTTAACCTTAAGTTAGTTGGCCTTCATCCAGTTAACCACGTATCTAAGTGTATCTTGCACACGTGTGTGGGCTTGTGGGGTGTTGTCAATTTGTAAGATAATTTGTGTATCATCGGCGTAATTGAACACCTGGCAGTCCATCCGGGCCAAGTCTCTCACCAGCGGTCTGAGATAGACGTTAAAAAGAAGCGGTGATAATGCTGACCCTTGAGGGACTCCACAGGTTATTGACCCTCTGTTGGACACACAGTCACCCATCTGAATTCTTTGGGTGCGGTCTGTTAGGAAGGAGGTGATCCATTGGTGTATCATCCCACAGATACCAATGTCCCTGATTCTTGCCAAGAGTTGACCGTAGTTGACCGTGTCGAACGCCGCCGAGAGGTCTAAGAGGACCAGGGCGCATGGCTTCTTGCTGTCTGCTGTGAGCCTGATTTCATCCAGTACCGACAGCATCACCAGCTCGGTGCTGTGGTGGGCTCTAAATCCTGCCTGCCTGTCCCCAAGTAGCTGATGTTCCTCTATAAACATCGATACGGTTTTGAGGACGTGCTGTTCCATTATTTTAGCCAGGAAAGGAAGTTGGGAAATGGGCCTGTAGTTTTTCATGTTGGTGGTGTCTGCTCCCACCTTTTTGAGTAGGGGGGTTACTCTGACTTCTTTAAAATTCCTGGGGACCTTCCCTGTTTCCAGTGAAAGGTTGATCAGGGTGAGGACTTCTCCCTCAATCGCAGGGAGGGCCAACTTGAATATCCTTGGTGGACATGGGTCTGCGGGTAAGCCTGACTTAATTCTGGTCGCAATGTGCAGCAAAGACTCATTGTCAAGCCTTGGGAAGGGGTTATAGACTCTTCCATGTCCCTGTGTGGCTCCGCCCTAGCCAAGGCACGCTGGTTGATGGGGGTGTTGTGTATGTCTGTTAGGATGTCTTTTACTTTGTCTAGGAAGGTCAGGAACCTTTTACAGTGTTCCTGGCTGGTGGGAGCTTCTTGCATCTGCTTTTGGCTAAGCTCCTTCAGGATTCTAAAGGTTTCTTTTTGTTTGTTGTCTGCCTCCATAATCCTCATGATACTTATCTTGGATACTGCTATAGCCATCATCAACCATTGTTGCATGAGAATGAAACAGCCTATGTCGCCTGTCATTTTGTGTCATAGGGCAAGTAGTGCAGATGGTATATTCACAAGGCTGCAGATAATCTGTACCACATAGATGACCAATAGTTCAAGGTGGTAGTGCATGTCCTCAGTGTGTGCAACATGATGAAGATCGATTAGTGACATCGCCAACAGTTTCAGTGGAGAACAGGACCAGCCCCTGCCTAGGCTCAGTGGCATCCATTTATGTAAGATTTGACGTGCGAGAACTTAAGATGTGCTTCCCTAATCTATTTGTCGTGCCCAGCCTTCTTCAGAGTATTTAACTTGTAGCGTGGACTACCAAAACTGTCTGGATGACATAGCCAACACCGGTTCTGAGAAAAGGCTATCCATGTCAGGCTGAAGCCAACCCGTTGAAAGCACCCCAGGTCGCAGATTTATTGAGGATAGGTGATTCTTGCTAATACAATGATAGGAAAACATAGTCTGTGGAGCAAACATAATGCTAGCTAGCGATACTGCCAGAAGTAGCTTCTGTTTAAGTAATATTCAGCATATAATACATAGAATGACTTAGGAGCGCCAATGACAAACACTTGTTCCAGCCTCATGATCCCCTTAGTAGCCCACCATTTCCGGTAAATGTCCAAGTCCAATTTGAATACTAGCACCATGCTACCCGGGGGTGGGGTGGGTCGAGGAATGGAGCAGGGGGGTCAACTGTGAAGATCTGAAATAACGGCACAGATGAAAAGCGATAAGAGATGACGGTCTTTATTCCTGCCTCAGCCACCTCTCAGTTCAACTGCCAACCTCTTGACTTTTCTTCACGATTCCAAGAATGGAATCTTGTGAAGTCATAATCCTAGCGAACCCATGCATATTTATTAAGCTTCAGGACACCACACATCTCCCCATTAAAACACTAACAAAGAAATACAATATAACCTGAAAGAACAAATACATACAGCAGAGAAATTGATATTGACAACATAGGGAAAATACACCACTGTACTTCACGATTTAATTAAGTCTTTGAAGTACACCTCCGTTTTAAAAATTCTCTTTGGTCTTCCCACATCCGAATTGTCAAGATCACAAATAGTTTTGTTCAATAGTACCACTCGGCTCAAATTCCAAATATGGCCATCATCCGTCTTGACCGCATTTCAAAATTCTTGATAAATTTCCTAGGTCCAGTGAATTTAGAACCAGGCCGTGCACCAACAGAAGCATGAATTTCGATCCAATCCCCAACTCTCACTTTAATTTCTCTCACCACATGTCTGGCATCAAATTCCTTCTTCTTCACTTCCATTTTTTTCTCTTTTCCTCCACTCCCCCTCAATAGACACATTCACTGACCCTTATTCCAACCCATCCATGCTGGAATTAACATAGAATTAGGTTTCCTTCATCTGATTAATTCAAAGGAAGATTTTCCAGTCGTCATACAGGGAGAAAGACGATATAACAATAACTGTTCTTTCAATTGTTTCTTCCAATTCATCCCACAACATTTTGCCATTTGAATCCCTTCCTTGAGAATTATATTAAATCTTTCCACCATGCCATTCGACTCAGGGTGATAAAGTGCAGTTTTTTGGTGTTATATTTCTAATTTATAGAGAAAACATTCATATTAATTAGAACAAAATTGTAGCCCATTGTCTGTCAAAATGGTACCGGGCACACCTTCTGTCCTGAACAAACCCTCCAGAAATCTGACCACAGCTCCTGTTGTTATGTCCCCCACACATACAATGTCAGGCCATGAGAAAACAAGTCAATTACCACCAAAAGATAATGAGAAGCTCTTTCCTCTCTCAATGGGCCTACCACATCCAAGGCAATTTCATGCCAAGGTTCCTTAGGTAACTCTCTGCACACCATTGGAACAGACCTCAATTTATGTATTTTATCACTGTCTTTGCACTCATAACACTCTCATATTGTACTTTCGATATCCAAATCTAAACTTGGCCACCAAAAATCAGCTCTTACTCTCTCTTTAGTTTTTACATCACCCAAGTGCCCTTCGTGAGCCATATCCATGATTCTCCCTTTGATACCACTGAGAACGACCAAACGGTTCCTCCTAAAAACAACCTCACCATCAAATGATAATTCATCTTTGATCATCAAATATGGGCGTACTTCATCTTTCAATTCATTTTTTTTGGCCAACAATTCAAGATGAAAGGGATAATCATTTCAAGTGCCTTGTCAAGTTTCACCTCTGATTTCCACTCCTCTGAAATAGCCCCTTCAGTAACCACACACACTCTCATCTGACCATTCCACTTCCTCGGATGTTTCATCCACTTCTTCACCTACTGAAATCAGATGTGACAGACAGTCAAATGTACTGTTTTGCACCCCTGGAATGTACTCCACTGTGAAGTTAAACTCCTGCAATTCCACAACCCATTTACATATTCTTGCGAACACAAAAGCTAACCCTTTCTTCATAAACATTTCCTTTGAAGGCTTATGGTCTGTTTCCACTATGAAATGTCTCACCAAAGAAAATGTTTGAATTTCTTGATTACCAAGCTTACCGCTAATGCTTCTCTTTCGAGGACCGAATAATTAAACTCTGCACCTCTCAAAGCGATAGATGCACACGCAATAGTATTTTCTGTTTCATCTATCATTTGCACCAGTACAGCACCCAACCCCTTACCACTCGCATCAGTGATAAACTTGGTCTGTCTATCTGCGCTAAACGTCTTAAGGTAAGGAGCTTGTATCAAATTATATCTGACAGTTTCAAATTACCTCTGACAATCTGGACTCCACTCAAACTCAACACTCTTTTTACATAGTCTGTGCATTTCCTGGGACTTACTAGAGAGATTGGTAATAAACTTGCTGCAGAACTCAACCATGCCTAAAAATTGTACAACTTCCTCCTTATTTCCAGGAGGTTATAGCTTACCTATTGTGTCAACCAAATCTTCCTTTGGTTTAACACCAGAACTCGTCAATGTGTGTCCCAGATAAGGGATTAATTCTTCCCAAATTAAAATTTTTCCAAATTGAGCATGAGCCCTGCATTGTGCACATTTTCAAAAATGTTCAGCACTCGGTTATTATTCTCCTCCCAGGTTTCACCATATATTAACACATCATCCTGGAAACAACAAACTCCCTCCATAGTGCCAAGAATGGATGCATATCTTTGAGATACTGAGGCTGCCGAAACTAGCCCAAATAGCATGCTCAGAAATTTGTATGCCCCCAAAGATGTTATAAAAGAAGTCAGAGCTAGTGATGAGGGATGTAGCCGAATCTGGTGATAAGCAGATGCTATATCATGAGTAGTATAAACAATCTTGCATCTCCCAGAGTGGCCATCATGTCAGGGATGTTGGAGAAGGCATACTTGTCCAAAATTATTTCTCTATTTGAACCCTTCAAATCTATGCACAGACAAATAGCTCCTGTAGGTTTATATGCCACAACAATAGGCGCCAGCCACTCTGTGACTTCAATGGGCATTATTACACTGGTGGATTTTAACCTGTTCAATTCTTTTCTAACCTCTTCCTGTACAATTAAAGGAATTCTCCTCACCATAGCTGTAACTAGAAATTTGCAAGGTTTCAGTTTTATGCACTGTATATTTTTCTATGCAACCCAATTTTTCTGTAATCACTTCAGGAAAAAGTTTTGCAAAGTCAACACAAGAATTTGCAACTTGCCTCACTACAACTTGTGGCTTAGCATTAGGATCAAGAACGATCCCCAATTCCTTGTGATGTGGCCAACCCAGGATGTTATCACCTTTAATCGCAACATAAACCTTAGCAGGAATTATGCATGAACCATATTCCACACTACCCATGAAATAACCACTCATCGTAATCTCTTGCCAACCATAACTGCCCGGTCTGATATTTATACGCCGTAGTGGATTTTTTTCCTGAAAGGGTTTCGCATACACTGCATCAGAAATGATGGTAAGTTTAGAACAGGAATCAAATAACATTCACACTTCCACATTGTTCACTAAAACATTGTTCTCAGGGTAGGTCGCGGTCTTCTCCTCCACCTTTAAAATATCCTTTCTTCCTTCATTTTCCACACACTCGTTTATTTGTAGAAATACCTCCTCCACGATCTCTTTCACCTCGTCTTTTTTACTTGACTTGTCATTAGATGTATCAACTTTCTCTGAAGTGCTACAAAAGTTAGAATAGTGTCCTTTGCATCCACATTGTTTACACATAGCCTTCAGAGCAGGACAACCATTATAGTTAGCCATATGTCCATATTGCCTGCAGCCGAAACACTTTCCCTTAAATTTTCCCAGATTCTCTTTCAAAGTCTTGATTTTTACCACTTCTTTTACTGTATTTTTCTTGCAATATTCCTCCCCACAATTTAGCATGTGCTCTATTCTTTTTGCAATTTCAAGGACATCCTCTAATTGTGGCTCATCCTTCATCCACAACTTCTCTCTTATTCTGTCACTCTTGCAGTGTAACAGAAATAAATCCCTAATGCGTTCCTCTAGTAAAGTTCCAAATTTGCAAGATGTCGCTAGTTTCCTTAAATCTGTCACGTACTCTTCAATCGTTTCATTTTCTTTTGTGTGCGCCTACCAAAGTGGTATCGTTCCAAAATAATACTTGTACGAGGAAGTTAATGCAGATCTAGTTTTATGATTACAATCTCAAACTCATAAAGTGTCCAGGCATCCTCTTGCCCAAGTTCTGGAAGATGTTCCACTAAATCCTGCCCATCTGCGCCTAGAGTATGCCTCAATAATGCCAATTTTTGCTCTGCACTCAAACTAGTTCCGCATACCCTGGCATAGTTATAAAATACTTTTTCCATTTTTCCCATTTCATTGGGTCTCCTGGGCTGTTCAGAAAAAAATGTTGTGGTGTAACATTCTAACTTACCTAAAACTACTCCTTGTAAATGCCAGAAAATGGATAAAATAACAATATTCAAAATTTTTGTTTCACACAAACTGCAATCAGCATGGAGAAGAAAACACATAAATAGTCACCTTGATATGTGCAGCCCAGATATAGTGCCACGGCCAACCTCATCACACCAGAACGTGTGAGCTTGTAATGTTTGTCAGGCAATCTGTATCCTGTTTTTCTCTGATCCCTTCCCGATGGGAAACAATGAGAACGCCGGGATTTCCTTTAAAACTGCTGTAAGCTTGTGCAATCCTTTAAGATGGGCAGCAATGCATACTGTATGATTTTCATGAGCTGGTGGAGCTTGTTTTTTAATTTGACAGCCCAACCATCTAAAATGGTGTCCAAATCTGCGAGATCGTTTTGTAAAACCAACACCGAGACCTTTTTCACAAGGTGATGGGGCTTGTTTTGCCCATCCAGTCTCTTTCTACTGCTCGCAAGCCCTCATACAGTTTTCCTTACTTGTTAGTTTATTTTTATTTTTATATTGTGCCCGTCTGGACTGGCGGCTGTTCACAACCTTTCCTGCACACTTTAGAGACCTGATCTGCCAGTTCCCACAGCATGATGCTTCACAGCCTTTAGTCATTCCACGAAGGATCAGCTGAGCGCATTGAGTCGGGGTAGTGATCGATTTTCAAATTCAACTCATTGCCAATGTGAACATCTGAAATAATGGTGCAGATGCAAAGCAGTAAAGCAACTGCTAACCTCTTGACTTTTCTTCACCATTTCAAGAATGGAATCTGGTGAAGTCACAATCCAGGCACAACCCATGCATATTTAATAAGCTTCACATCAACCTTAAACAGCTTGTAAACGAGTTTCCAGTTTTTTCATCAGATCAAACAGGATTCTCTGTAGCTCCGGAGTGATTTATAATGGTATGGTGGGGACAGTCCCTCTTTAGCAGATGGAAGGTGTCATTCAAGATTCACCAAGTTTGAAGGAGATATGACTTATGGTAAGAAATACATCAATTGTGAAGAAGTCCATATGTGGTAGATGTAGGCCACCAGCCCTGGCATGTACCTGCAGTTTGCAGAGTTTCAGTTTCGGTCTTGCCACCCACCTCCCCAAAAAAGACTTTGATGTCTAAATCCATTTTTGGTGAAGTAGATCTATGAACAAACAGAGGAAGCATATCAAAGATATTGTTATACCTCGGACCTCAACCATTTTCATGGCCTGAACTTTGCACCATTGGGTATGTTGACCAGACGTCCCGGTTTTCTCTAGATGGTCCATATTTTTGGAGAAGTGCACCAACACATTTCTTCAAATTGCATATATGTTCTGTTTTCAGCTACTATCTGGGTTGAACATTGGTGTTAAGAAGATATGCGCATGCTCACATCTCATTACTGGAGAAGCTACGGCATGACGTCACTCCAGGTGAGTGACATAACATTCTAAAACTTCTTGGGATTACTGTTTTTTGCATGACTTCTGGTATCTTGGCATTTAGTCTAGGGTGAGCAGACGTCTCAGATTTCCCCGGCCAGTCCCGGTTTTTCACGGACTGTGCCTAGGCCCGACACTTTTTTCTAAATTAAAGAGATATCCCAGTTTTTGAAGAGATTCTGAAGAGTGTGTATCTGACACTGCAATGCTCGCTTAATTTTCACCAGCTCTTTTCTCACAATGGGACAGAAGCTCTTTGCTTGCAAGTGTCCCCTGCTGTGCTTCATCTTTCTCGAAGCACAGCAGGAATTAAAGAGGCATGAATCAGAATGCACCAGAGCACCAACCAGAGTCGGGTCTACTCCCAGCATGGTAAGGTCGTAAATGGTAGAGTTGGGAGCACTCCAAGTTATTCAGGCAGTGGATGTGGGCAGCTGTGACGGTGAGAAGGCATCCTAGGTGATACAGTCTAGGGTACAGAAGATACAAAAGCATAAATAAAACATTGCGTTGTAGATTATGCCTTTGTAGTCCCATGTTTCGGTGTTGTCATTGCAATACTTCAGCGTTGATGGCAATGTTTAGTCCTATTTCTATGTCTAGCACTGTCCCGGGTTTTGGTTCCTAGAAATCTGGTCACCCTACCACTGGGACATGTTAAGGTGTGTGCACCTAGCAAAGTCACTCTGCTTTTTTATCATCAAAGGGGCAAGAGTGTCCTCTACCATATTTTCTAGACCTCTATTGACAAGGACACCAAAGTATTTCAAGCCCCTAGGAATTCATTATTCCCTAAGTGATTTTAAGGCTGGAGAATCCTGAAAAATATTGTATCATAGACATTAATGAAGGTAAAGAGGCGGTGGAGGGAGGTGTGAATTTGACCTATATTTCAACCACATAGAGAAACCCTATGTTGGTACAGTGGAAGTGAGGATACAATTCATATCCTCGGAGGCTCTGATCGGAGCTGATAGTGTCTTTACAGTAGCGACCAAGAGAATGGAAGAGAGGATGCACCCCTGCGGGATCCCTCTTCTCAGAGTTATTCATCTCAAGAGTAGGGGTGGGTGAAGAATTCTGCTCCGCTGGTGGAGTTCGCAAAGTTTTGCCCACATCATGCTCCGCATGGAGCTCCACAAAACTCCACAGTGACGTGGAGCTGAGTTTTTCTTTCACGCAGCTCGCCAACATTTTGGCGGGTGCTCGCAAGAAAAAATCACATGTCACACATCCTCCTGGTGAGATTTCTCAATGAGGGTGGTCACAGCAGGTCACGACCGCTCGCATTGAGAAATCTGCCATTCGCATTGAGGAAGCTGTCGCTCGTGTAGAATGTCTACTCGACCAACAGAAAGCAGCAGCGCCCTCCAATGTCACACGGATTGCAGTTTGCGCTGATTTCACAGCATGGGACAAACTCCCAGCGCTTAAAATCAGTGTGAGCAGTGCAACTTAATAGACTCTGCCACTGCCGGAACTCTGCAGAGTGGGGCAGAGGTTTTGCAGCACTTTGCAGAGTTCTGGGGTTTAGAACTCTACAAATTCTGCCCAGGCCTACTCAAGAGCAATCCTCCTCAATTTACCTCTCCTGTGGGAGATTATCATAGCCATTATACTTAGAAGATTAATCCCTGGCCTAGCCCCAAACTTTAATGTATGTGGAATAGGTAGCCACATTAAACACGGTCAAACACATCTCTGTTTAGAGTGAGATAAGTTGCACATCCTTTGGCATAATCTGAACTCCCACAGCAGGTATGCGAACAGTTTTAAATAATTACAGGAGGAACAGCCCACCAAGAAACCCACATGCTGGTCATGTACGAGGGGCAAAATCACTTTTGCCAGGATTTTTCATCAATGTTAATTAAAGAGATAGGATGTTAACTACAGCAGTCGAGAGGGTCTTCACAGTCTTTAGAGATAAAGATGATAACCTTATTAGAAATGGGCCCCAGGGAGCAGGATATTTCCATCTCCTTGAATAATCAATGCAACATGGGTAGTATAGGGATTTGTTTGTCATATAAAATGACAAGTACAAGGGAAACCACTAGTAAGGCCTGTCCCTCTGGGCATGAAAAAGGGTAGGTTTAAGGACCTCAGAAAATATTCTTCTGAGAGAGATTTGTCTGGTGCTCTGAGCCATATAGCGTTTCATAACAGGAGGCAACTGCTTTGCCAATAACTAGGGTATCGAACTGTAATTGACAATTCTCATCACAAATGGCTGGGATGGATATCTGAGCCTACCTATATTGCTGCTGCAATGCCACTAACTGTCCAGCCTTGTCTCCACAGCCATAATGTCTCCACTTGAGTTTCAACAGGGCCTTCTAAGCCTTGGCTATGTAGAAAGAATTAAGGGAACATTTATTTGCTTCCAACTGTCGCCCGTGGGATGCAGAAGGGATGGCATTATATTTGGTAGTAAAGGAATCTTATCAATTTTTCAAACCTAACTTGATCAGTCTGTACTCTCTGTCTTCAATGGGCAGTCTTAGATCAGAAAGCCCTGTTTAGGTCACTTTGCCTCCTGCCTAGAGAACCCGAGGTGAGGACACTGAGGCCTTATTCTCCACTTTGTACAGATCAATCTGGAATCTCAGCCGATCTTCCTCCTCCAGAAGTCTATTTCTGCTGCCTAGCATCTTTCAAAAGGCTAGGGGAAGGGATGTATGAAAAAGGTTGAAGCAAATCTATACTGGAGAGTGCTGTGAGATTCTACCACCTAAGATGCCACTAGATTATGCCAAGGGAAGAACAGAGACATATATAAGAGAAGAATAAGAACATGGGGATATGCCACATACCTGTGGGTAATCACCATAGTTTTTCTCTTCAAACTAGATCAGACGCAAAATTTAAGTCCATGGTCTCCCATGAAATCACAGGCCAGAGTGCTCAGTCATTATCATTGTATTTGTCTACAGGGCCTATCTTGTGCATGTTGGGGGGACTATTACTAAATTCCATGCATGTTCTACTATGATCCAAGCGTTCTGGTAAATAATCTAGATAAGATAGAAAAGAAGGCATTTTTATCTGTGTTTGTGTGCGTATGCAGTACCAACAATCAGCGTGGTATTCAGCATTTTTACTTTTGCTAATATTCCTACTGCTATGATCCGCCCATGTCTGGAGATGTTTATAAGTGAATGTTTTTTGAAAACTTATTGCTACACCATTCCTTTTTGAACTGTTAAAGAATCTGGTGGTGGAATTCGTGGCAGATTGCACTGAACTTTGACTAACCGTAACCAGACAGCTTACCCAGTGCTGTTTAAGTTTTGCTGATTCTAATTTGGACAGGTAGATTTTTAGTATAAGGGCTAAGTCAGGGTGTTTGCTTCTGAGATAGTGCAGCACTTTCTTTCTTTTAATAATATGGGATAGACGATTCACATTCATAAATATCATTTTTCCTAGAGCTCCATGTCGGGCGAGAAATGTATGTAATTTTTGTGCACGTAATCATGAAAATTTTGTTTTTTTTAAATTATATAAAATAATGCATAACAATGCAAAATGCATCTCTGGTGCTTCACGTTATGAAATGATTCCTGAAATGGTATTTTGCATTAAACAAATAGCGCAAAACTTTAAATCATCTTGCACAAGCACACAGTCATTTTGTTTACTCCAGCCTGCTCCTGCCTAGCTATATCTTGTATTTCCCAGTTTCTTGGCCCATCCACCGAATTCCTGTCCACCTCTCCTCTTTTTATGGTCTGATCTGACAGAACAGCTGTTGCCAGACAATTTACTGAGCATCACAAAAGAGTTTTTTTTTAACTCCATCCACATGTTGGGTGACAGGATCACAAGTTTTGATAGGCCAGAAGTTGTGTGCTTCTACAAAAGAGTGCATTCACTCCACACAGCTGTGATCATTTTGTGTATTTATCCAGCTGTTTGAGCTTTCAGGGTCTCACACATGACATTGTAAAGCTATTAAAGTGTCCTAGATAACTAGATAATTTATGGTGCTTTTCTTTGGCAGCAGCAGAGATGGGAGGTGGGCAGTCATTAAAATAAATACATTGTTTGGTCCGGCTTGAAAGTACAACTGTCCCTGATCATTTAACCTACACCAATATTATTCCACAGTTCTTTGCTTCCACACAAATACAAACACATCCATTTCCATGCTATCTACTTGTAATGCAATATTCCCTTAAATCCAGACCTATTGGCATTACCAATGCTTGTTTCAACATTATTTTCACTTTTTATTTTTTGACTGCCCCAGTGCATTTATTTTTCAATATTTGTCCGTCATTTATCTGTTTTTATATTATTTTCAGTTTTCCTGTAGTTACTCCTATCCCAAACTATGGCAGAGGCAGGCATTGCCACCGTGCCCTCCCAGACCTCCTGTGGTCAACGAGGGTGTGAGCGAGTAATGCCCTGCTGCAATTTTAATGAAGAAGATGTAGCCAATTTTCTTGTGGACTTTGCCACCTTCCCCTCATGCTGGATACAGGGCCGGAATAGGCTACAGCCAGGCTGAGCGCAGGTAGTGGTGGAGGAGAGTGTGGCGCAGCGCTGGGACCTCCCACACCCAGCAGGTGACCCCACCACTGAGCTGATGTATTGACAAGGAGGTGGACCAGCTTAATTAGCTTGGTGTTTGGGTCACAGGGCTAGTTAGGAGATATTTTCATTTTTCTACATTTTATATTTTTATTTTTCAGAAGGCATTATTTACATGCTGTATGTCAATGGGGGAGCAAGAGGATTGGTCAGTCTGTCACATGTCCTCCCTTCAATAATATGTAAACAAAAAATGTGACGTTCCATATGGTTATTCGTACAAAGTTAAGAAACAACAGTGAGAGATTCCTCATGTTGATTACCATATCTAGGCCCCTAGGAATATCCCCAATTTTTGGGGGAGGTCACAATTAACACAAGCATTGACATAGCCAATAGGTCTCGCCTTTAGGACCTTATAAGTGTTTAACCAGAGCTATTGGATTTGCCAATGTCTTTAAGCTAAGTTGTAGAGCAGTGTGGCTGCTGTGCAGCATGTTGAAGAGTTATAATACAAAAGTGTTATAAGCTTTTTTGTTACCTTATATTTAACCAATAAGACACTATGTACAACTGAATGCCCCTATTAAAAAAAAGAATTAACATAAAAATGTCTTCTAGTTTTTTAGTACTTGCAATGCTGGCAACTTCTTCTGTCTGTTCTAATGCTTGTTTGTAATAGCTTTGTTTTGTTATTGGGGGAACATAAACAACAGGAAGGTGGAGGTTGGGAAATAGTACCTGAATTAGAACACGAGCAGAGGACGGACACTAGTGAAGAATCAACAGATGCCAGATTCCGAGGGCAGACTGAGGTGGTGCTGAGGTGGTGGCGTGCTAGTGTGGAGGTGATGCTTCGGTAGTGCTGAATGATACTCAGGTGGTGCTGAGTGATGCTGAGGTGGTGGTGTGCTGGTGCGGAGGTGAGTGATACTGAGGTGGTGCTGAGTGATGCTCAGGTAGTGCTGAGTTATGCTGTGGTGCTGAGTCATACTGAGGTGGTGGTGCTGCACTGGTGCTCACGTGGTGCTGAGCTGGTGCTCTAGTGTTGCTGAGTGATACTGAGTTGGTGCTGTGCTGAGGTGATTCTGCTCTGATCCTGAGGTGGTGCTGCTCTGATGCTGAAGTGGTGCTGAGTTGGTGCTGAACTGCTGCCGAGGTGGGGCTGTGCTGGTGCTGAGGTGGGGCTGCGCTGGTGATGGTGCACTTATGTGGAGGGAACAAGGTGCAGGAGCTGTAACCAACAACAGGCAAGAACATTTATAATTCTCTTCCAGAGGTTATGAACAGCAAAAGATTCAGACCTGGATGGGAAAAAACTACTAGCACATAGGAACGTTTTCGTTGGTGAATAATGCACAAGAGAACGTGAAAGAGTATCTCAATGCAATAAAAGGAATAGGGCACCGTAAAGGAGTTCAGTATCGGAGATAGGAAGACAACGGATATATTTAAAGTTACACATACACACTTATGAAAATCCCAGGGTGTTTTTTTTTACTAATCCTATATGACTTCATATTAACACTTTCAAAAAAAGAGTACTGAACTAAAATACTTCTAAATAAATGTTAATGAATTTAGCAGCCGCAGGTTTGGATAGTCTTATTGTTGAAAAATCTATTCAAATAAACAGTAAATAGAAAGAAGTGTAAATTGAGAACTCCAAGACTGAGTTGTTAGTGCCAGAACTCCAGAACTTAAATGCCATGATTTATGCACAATTCGTGAAAAGTCACACTTGCTCGGAAGCCCGAATGCGGTCAAATTAATTTTAAAATGTTTTAAAAAGCGGGTCATATGACTAAGACGTGCTAAACCTAAAGCTTTCACAGAGCATGTATAGAGTGACTGGGCAACACACACAGACGGCCAAACAAAATACAGTCTGGAAAGAGGGCATATTTCTACATCGTCTTGCCTACACTGAGCAGCACAGGCATGTTTACTCTTCTCAGTACAGCCTGTCAGGGAGTGCACATTTTCTGCTGCTCCTGGGAGCTTTTAAAGTAGCACGACCATGTGTGATCCCCACTGCAGCAGCACCCATGTGTTCTGGGCCAATTAACACATCGACAAAGGTTCACCGACTAATCGAAAAGCAGACCGGTCACGACTATATAATAAACAGCATGTGCAAAATATGAGTGCACCAACACAGACCTGTACCATACTTGATCTGGCCCATTAGAAGCACAACCACACCTCCCCTTTTCACTGTAGTCAAGTTGCGTAGGGTTCTTCAGATTTGATGTACTGCAGTCTGGGACCAAAGCTGAACCGGCGGAGAGTTACAAGGTTGCCTCTGATTTCCAAATAGCTGGAAGATGGCAGATTACCCCGAAAAACATTGAGTAGCCAGTCCGTGTGTTTACCTTTTCTTAACTGTTGGGCAGGCCCCTACGTTCCCTGCATCGTGAACAGTTTAATGGTTGAGTAATAGAGTGCTAAGGTGCCCATGCCAAGTCTATTAAATAACAAGCAATGGAGCAGGGAGGGAGAAACAACTAGGAGCTGCAGTGTTCTAACTGGGACTCGTTTTAGAGTCTTTGCGGTAATTTGGGGAATGTGCTAAATATTGCTGTCTTAGAAGTTGGTGCACTTCTTATTAGTCAACTATGACCCCGCTGGGGTGGTTTAGCTGATATGAATAAACTGTATGCCTCCCAAAGGCGAGATGCGCCGTGCAACAACGTTGGTCCTGCTTGGGTCCAAGTCAAGTAGTTAAACACACCATCGATGAATTCAAGGTGGGGGCTCGCAGGGTTTACATTGAAGGAGGTTCTTGAGGTGCGGCCACAGGAGGAAGAATGAACATGTGATGTTCTCCCTCGGCACTCTGGACTTTGTTGCCGGATGTCGTGTTTCCCCTAGATGGATGTCGCCTCCATTTAGACTCCGATCGGCCAGGCACACTTTAGTGGGGGCTTGTAAAACAAGTTTGAGCTATATAAAATAAGATTGAAATGAAGCCCCTGAAAGCAGTGTGAGGCACCAAAGGGTGGAGGAAGAGATGGGAGGAGGGCTTAGACAGCGCTGACGGCAGAGTGCGTCCCGTGCAGGAAGAGGTAGTGACAAGGCATGGTGGGCATGATTTACAGGGCTGTTCGAGCGACTGAAAACAGCAGCGCTCATTTTATATGAGAAGCCTGCCCCTCGGCAGGGAAAAAGAAACAAGCCTAAGCAAGCCCAGTGGAGGAGCGGCAAACGAACACTTAACACGAGCAGAGGCAGGCCTACAAAAAAAGAGTGCTCTCAAAGTATCCTAAATAACCTGAAGAGTAAGAGCACATGTAGCAGGGGCAGTGCTCATGGGAGGATACAAAAGTCCAAAAGGAGAGATTACTAAGCGTATTCACCAAACAAAAGCCGGCATTTACAAAGGACAGTAAGAGGAACCCATGAAAAAAATGTGCGGTGCTAGAAGCCCATATTTGGACACAGCATGTCTCGAAGAGACAGTGCATGCGATGCCTAGGCGAGACCTTAAAATGGCCCAGAGGGATGGGGTTCGTGAACCTCATAGAGGCCAGGGGAGGAATGCCACACATCCACCTACCCTACTTATTATAACAAGCACTGGCAAAGCCAATAGGTCTCGGCAATGACAGAGCTCCAAGCTATTGGTGTTGTCAATGGTATAGGTCGCATAGAGGCTCCACCAAACATTACATGTGCCTCTGCATTTCACTGTAGAAAAGTACATATTTGATCGCCCCAACCAACTCAGCCTATTGAGCCGTCTAGAGCCCAGACCTAAAAACGGTGATTTGCACCCCGATGTTTGGCAACACCTTCACCGGCTCCTGCGAGACACTTTAGGCCTCTGGTCTTATTTATTTTTTTGCAAAACATTGTGCCCTTGGCCCTAGCATGTTTTTATTTTGCCTACATTTTTTGAAGGACCTACTACAATAGTTTGTATTGTTCTTGTGGATTTAAAAAGTCAATAAAATATACTGCACAAAAGAAGATCTGGCAGCTAAAAATTTAACAAATGCCGTTTTGTTTTTATTGTTGTATATGAGTCCTGCTACTCCAATGTTAAAAACAATTAAATAAAGGACTACACACACCAGAATACAAACCAAAAAAACTACTAATTAGCTACTTACTGAAACAGTGAAAATTAAGAAGTCAGCTACTTCAGATCCATGATATGAACCTGTGCAGGCGCTGCTGATGCTTGAAAACAAAAAACAGAGTGGTACTGTGGCTGATGGAGAGGGTAGTGGGTGCTGATGAAGGGCGTTGTTGGAAGTAGCTGCAATGTACAGGCATCTCTACACTTCCTGCCAAGTAAGGCTGAAGGGTTAGACATTACCTGATCAAGTTTTCCAGGTCCACGCATGATGGTCTCATCCAGTCCGTATTTTATTTCTGTGCTGTGCTGCTGCTCCCAATGCAGAGAAGCACAATGGCAGGCACATAGCTTTCTAACCATTATCTGTATCTGTTCGAACTAAAAATGAATTCAAATAACAAGGAGTGCATCTATACTGGGTCCACAATCCATGACACGTCATGGTTGACCACACAATGGGATTGATAATTGAGGGACGCAGCATGCTGGGTGAAGACCAATCAGTAAAATATTTTATGACAGGCCCACAAAACAAACATGAAAACATACTGCTGCAGAATATGAATTGAGCAATCACTTATGTAATCATACAAATGGTAAGGCCGTTTTCAGTCCCGGATACGGGGTCTAGACGCCCCTCTCAAGTTCATTCGTACGTAATTTTCCCTTCCCTTCTCACAGACTCATCCACAGTAGGCTAAATGTGTCTCTGAGCAGACGTATTCAAGTGACACAACACCAAGCATGGCGAACTCGACAAAGTGAAAGCTGTCCCTCTGCAAATTCGGCTTTGGCGTGAGAAGTAGACAGAGACTTGCCACAGCATTTAGCGAAAGTACAGGGAAAAATGCATACAGAAGGCATACAAACACCGAGTGATTTCCACAGCAAACCTTGCACACAGAAATCAACTGTGCACAAAGGCCAAGAGGTGTAACGGCATATGCAGATGTCTATACATTCGCTGACAACACAAAACGCAAATATACACACAGACAACATGAATGTCAGTACACATAGAGAGTCACAACCAACATAAGAAGGCTCATACAGGATGGATGCATGGGTGGGGTTGAATAGATTCAGTGGTGATGGGTACATGGAATACTTGGACGAATGGGGTTGTGCTACCTTAATGGATGGCGTAAGTGAGAGAGTAGATAAAAGTATGGTAATGATGCGGAAATGAAAAGATATCTGGAATGTTTGGAAGGGTGAATGCGCTGATGGGGGGCAGATGTATGTAAGAGGGTATGCATAGTTGAAAAAATAAATGCATTATGGTAGATGGATGATTGTATATGAGTGCATTGAAATGCATGTTTATGTGTTGGACGAATGCATGGATGTGGGATGAATGACTTGGCAAAAAATGCTACAATATATTAGCGCGGCTAGAGTACTTTTTTCAAGCTGAATGGATCGGATTGTGTGAAAATCAAGGTGGTAAACGTATAAACGTATATGTGTGACCCAGTGCATAAATGAACGTACAGGCATGAGCTATGCTGACCACCTACCCACTACTTACACAGTCTGTCCATGAACTCAGCCTCACATCCGCCAAGCGTAGCAGATGCTTTATTGCAGGGTTGGATTAGGATTAAAAATCGGCCCGGGCACGCTAAAAAAAGAGGCCCACATTTGCATATTGCCTTTCCGCAAAACACTGCTTCGGCGAAATTTTATAAAAAAGGGGGGGGGGCTAAAAAACATGCACGGATTAAATTACACTGGTGAAACACACCTGAAAACAAGTGAGGCCACTTTTGCTCGGGCCCCCTGCCCCCGCTCAATATGCATATATTAATGGGCCGGCCCAGCGAGAGAAAGGGAATGACACCTCTGCCGTTGATTAAAGGGAGGTAATGGACGCCCATCTACCTCCAGAAAGGCCACTCAGGCACCCACTGGGCCGCTGGCGGCATCAAACAACGCAGAAACCGCCCAATTCGGCCCCCCATGCTACTCAAAAAAGCAGCCCACAGCTGGAATTCGGATACCGGCCCCTCGGGCATTGCCTGAGTGCCTGCATTACCAATCCGACGCTGCTTTTCCCAAGGCGCCAACCAGGAACTCGGTCACGCCGCCAATATGGCGGTTGTGCTGGTCCCCGGGATGCTTCCTCGGCGGGGGTCGGTGCCAGCGCTGGGTGACGCGCTCGGCTCTCGCCTCCCGCTCGCACCCATTAGTTGCCTGTATGTGCCCCGGAGGCAGTGTAAGCACTTCCGGGGCAAGCGCAGGCGAAACGGGTCCCGGATCTTGCCGGGACCTGTTCTTTCCATTTCTGGGGGGCAGAGGCTCAATAAAAAGAGCCGGGGAGCGGTGGGAAAGTCTTTTCCTCGCCGCTCCGCTCTAGAAGACAGCACCTCGCCAGCCCCACACGCCGGAGGACTTCAGGAAGCCCCGGTTTCTTTTTCTCGTTTTACAGGTATCTGCGTTTTACAGGTATCGGTGTCGGAGGAGGAAAGGAGCTGCGGTGCGAATTTCCGGCAGGAGGAGGTTCCCCTAGCAACGCGCTACACCGGGGGAAAGGAGCTGCTGTGCCACGTCAAGAGCGCGGATCGATCTGGGGATCTCTGGCGGAGGCAGAGTGCAGCGTGCAGTGAGGGTAGCGGTGAGTAGTGGGGGTAGCCTTGTGTGTATGGACTAAGTGGTCCTGAAAGGGAGGCTCTTGTTATGGTTTGGCTGGTTATTTTGATGTTACGGTTGGGTGGCTAGAAGTAGCACTAGCCTTTACGCCCAGTGACCCTCCGGTATTTTTATGAGTCGAGAGGGTGGGTAAATCGTTGCTGGTGATATGTATTGCTGGTGATGGTTGGTGTTGGTAAATACTATTTTGCTGATTATTGTTGGTGATGCTAGTGCACCTATTCACTGTTTTCCGTAATGGAGGAGGCTCTTTTGGCTGGTGATGCTGGATAATCTTTCATGCTGGTGATTACTGGTTATGCATATACTCCTTTCTTGGGTGGTGATGCAGTTTAATCTTTCATGCTGGTGATTGTTGGTGGTGCTGAATAATCCTTTACGGGTTATTGTTGGGAACTTAGAACACTCCTTTTTTGCTTCTGATGACTGGTAACGTGTTGGTGCTGCCAGCTTGCTCTAAGGCTAGTAGTAGATGTTTTTTCTTGCGCAGTGAACAGCACATGTAGGTTTCTCGCACTACATGTTTACTGTGTTGCCTTACATTTGCTGAATGTTGCCCAGGGCCAGATCTCGTCCTTGCGAGCATGGCCGTGCAGGGACAGCCGAAGTTATGGCACCTCGGATGGAGTGGCTGCAGGTGGCGGTCCGCTCTCCCCGCTTTCCCATGAAATCAGCTCTGCCCGGGGCCTGAACACAGCTCACAAAGAGCCCGGCAGGGGGTTTAAAGGGACTGGGACAGAGCGGTATTAGACCCAAGCAAAGGGGGCATATCATCACACACCCGCCGCGCGTGGCTCAGCACTGTCAGCAACATCTGGTACCACCCATCTCCCCTGGGCAGCTTCAGCCACGTTATTATACGTTCTAGTGGTATTTGTTTAGCAGAACAGGGCTAGACACGTCTATGATAGCTGAACAACTTTGAAAGATGCCTGTTTTTGGCTCACAATATCACTACAATGACAGTGGTTCAGGTTATTATTCTGCGTTTTGTAATACATTCTTAAAAAGCTAACACTTGGTACAATCCTGGAGTAAATCCATGCAAACGGCAGAGGATGTGTAACTTTTCATGGGTACTATTATGCACCATCTAGACTGCCTAACACAATGGATGCAGCATGTGGAGCAGCACTCTTGGGGAAACGACCTTAACAACGCGGTCAAAACACCGCAGTACATTTAGTTCGCTGCTTTTACAACGCAAGTCGTTACCACGACTTGCACTGGAGGGCGCTCTAGACTAAGGAATAGTGTGATTTACTATTCCAACACCTTCCCTACTGTACGTAGGCAGGAGTTGGAATAGTAAATCATACTATTCCTAAATCCAGCGCCCTCCAGCAAGTCGTGGTAACGACTTGCGTTGTAAAAACAGCGATGTGATGTACCGCGATCTAAATGATCTCGTTGTTACATCATACATCCCACTCTTGTAGTGCTCCATATAGTACCTACAGAAAATTCCCACTACTCTCATACTCTAATCAAACTTCCTCATCAATGAACTGATCAAACTCAATCCAGTCAGCTGGTTTCTACCCTCGAAAGGTACATTCAACCTAGTCTCTAGGCTTCTTACATGTTTTTGCCTGCGCTTGGATGATACTGGTGACTCAGTGCGAAATATTGTGTGGAAACCAAGCAAAGACCACCTCGGCACACTGGGGAATAGATTGGCTCCTGGGATGAGATAAGGCTCAGAGCAAAAGGCTGTTGGTCGCAGCCGAGTTCTTCAGAGGCCCCAAAAGGCGTTAAAGGGGGGGCGGGCCGCATTTCAAGGAGGGAAAGTTTCCTGTATTGAGCCTTGTTCGCAGGCGATCTGCCCAGGGATCACCTACCCATAACTTGTAGACACGGGTTAATTAGAGCAGGTAATCCGGTATCGCATACAGTATTGACAAAGGAAATATGCTTTCAGGGAATTAATGAAAATATAAAAAATATAAAATGAAACTAGGTGCATGGTTTGGAAGTTGATTATGTCTTCTATCCTTATGCATAATAAGTGGGTGACTATTATACAGAATTATAGTGTTAGCTTAATGTGTGTATGAAGGATTTTGAAACGTCACACAGTGCTTGTGGGGGGCTCTTGTATATCATGCAGGGAAGTGAGAGGAAGCGTCATTTCACTAAGGGCATGGGACGTGACGTGCCCGGTGTGGTTGGGTGAGCGCACGGGCTGCCATAAATCGGGGTTACCGACATAAATTTGTGAAAGCTTTTGCGTCTAGACGTAAAATCGTGAAAGGTTTTGCGTTTAGAAATGCCACACAATATCGAAAAGATAATCTGCTATCTTTCCTTGTGCACACAGGGTGTCCAAAAAATCTAAATAGAATGAGGCATTCTTAGCGTTTAAAAAACCACAACATTTTCACCGTCAATGTGCGAAGCTCCACAAGCATGTTTGTAAAAAATAATTGATGCTGGGGCCTAACTGTGGGTTTGAAGCATTTTTTTTTTTTTACCAGTCTCAGATCTGTGCCGCAGGGAGACATATACGTATCTAGCAACGCCTTTGTAAGAGTACTTATTGCTGCAAACATAATATAGTTTGTGGGCTAGACCAAGCAAGCTGCATAGTGGGTGCAAAAGAATAGGTTGGGTGGTGTGGAGACTGACTGTGGAATCCTTTGCCAGATTTCATTTCATGCCACCACTGTGCGATAGTGAGGGATGCTGATACCCCTCTTCACCTGTACTACATCCCTTCCCCAACGTATACCAATCCTCTTTCCCTGCTGTATCCCTGATCAGTTTAGCCTACTCATTAGCGTAACCCCTCTTGATGTACGGTGCACCATTTCTTCCAGCCTTGCTTGCACTAAGTTGTGTAGTGTATTAAGAAACACATTTATTCATTAATCTTCTGTAGAGATTTTTCGTACATAATCGGACTGTTGTACGGAGCAGGTGTGCTTCGATGTCGTGGGAATTATGTTGGTTCACTTAAATGGACCGCTTAGAGAGATGACAACATATGGCCTGCATGAACTATTTTGGCGCAGAGACTAGTATTCTGAAAAATATTAGCCAGAAAGTGTGGGAGGTATCTGTGATACAATACCACCGGTAGTACACTGTTAGTATAGTGTAATCCAACAGGGAATTCTAGCCTTCGTCCGCCGGCCAAACTGAGCCTCGCCCCTGCCAGGTACCCGCAGGGGGAGGCCAGGCCACAGAGAAGTCTGGATCACAGGCCGTTCATATGTGAGCAGGCTAAAACAGCATTTTTCGCAGGAAATTTCGCAGACAGGGCCCGCCAGGCGGGTGTTTAAGGTGCCATTACACGGTTAAGGGGTATTGAGATTGTGTCAGTTCCTTAATGTGATGGGTGCTTTGCCCCTTAGGTCCCCAGCGACACCTGCTGCGGTAATAATTCATCTGGGAGGTAATGACCTGGTACACATGGGTAGGAAAGGAGTGGTGGAGGCAAAAATCACAGAAGTAGGATGGTTGACCAAGCAGGGCCCACAAGAAATATTGGTATGGCTTCACATGATCCCGAGGTTCCAATGGCGGGAGGGTGAGTCTGCTTGGGCTTTGAATCACTCCGTAAAGAGGATTAATAACAGAATGGATAAGCTTTTCCGGTCTCCCAAATTACAGATGATTGCGCATGGTTGCATCCGGGGGGAGCGCTTTCTTCTGCAGGGCGGGGTGCACCTTTCCAAACTAGGGGGCTGATTCACAGAACTAATCTGAGATAAAATCCTAAACTTACTACTTTTGGTATTCACAGAAGGCATTTAGTAGTAGTAAAGTTAGGACTACTAACTTTACTACTACTAACTTGAGACAAAATCCTAAACTACTACTTTTGGTATTCACAGAAGGCATTTAGTAGTAGTAAAGTTAGGACTACTAACTTTACTACTACTAACTTGAGACAAAATCCTAAACTTACTACTTTTGGTATTCACAGAAGGCATTTAGTAGTAGTAAAGTTAGAGGATTTTGTCTCAGATTAGTTCTGTGAATCGGCCCCTAGGCAATGATTTTTTCATAGCCTGGATGTTAAGAGTAGCAAACAGGGCATGACCTTCGGGTCAGCAGCGGATGGGGGGGCCAGATAGTCGGTCAACTATACTGGCCTGTGGCGGTAAGGTCATGATTGCTAGGTCAATTTTACATCTCTTAGTAGGCATCCCATTGTTTAATGGGGACGCCTGGGGGGGACACTGGTCCCTCATCACACTCCAGGGGGCGCTTACGGCCGGTAGGCTGAAGGGAGCGGGGGGTAGGAAGTGCCGCTTCCGGTAGGCCCCTTTAGGCCAACCCCCGCGCAGGCTCATGGGCGCCAACGTGGCATAACATCAGTCCCTGGAAGGCAGTATTGGAGGGCGTAGGGGGTGCCCACGGAAAGGAATCTGATGGGCCTGATGGGACAGTGGTCCCTCATCACACTCCATGGGGTGCTTACGGCCGGTAGGCTGAAGGGTGCGGGGGTAGGAAGTGCAGCTTCCGGTAGGCCCTTTTGGGCCAACCCCCGCTCAGGTGCATGGGCGCCAACATGGCATAACATCAGTCCCTGGGAGGTAGTATTGGAGGGCGTAGGGGGTGCCCACGGAAAGGAATCTGATGGGCAGATGGGCCTCCTGCACAAGGTCACTCCGGTAAAAGGGGACCGGGCAAGTAATTGGGAACAGTCATGACCTTGCACGTAGGCTCATCCAGGATACGCAGAAAACAAAGTGTACATATTCCAGTTTTAGGTTAGGTATGGCTATGTATTAGACTCATGTTCAGTTTAGCCATCAAAGATTTGTAAATATGTGTATTTGAAATATTAACGAATATGTTTGGGTTTTCTGCGTATAAAAATTGTGTTAATAATGTTTTTAATTATGCCTTATTAATTTTTAATAAAATACGGCCGGGGTTATACGACCCTGTCACGAGTCCCCCGTCCTGAGTGCAGAGACAGTTAGGGTGGTGGAATGGTGGCGTGTTCCTGATAGCGGGGATCCTCTCCTCTCTCCACAGCCAGAGGAGTACCCGGACTGGTTTGACTCTCGGAGCCCCCGACGGGGGATACGCTCTTCCTTTTCCAGGCAGGGTTCCTTTAACTGGGAACTCTCGCCAGAACACCCCGCCCCCGGGCCATACGTCATCGGCCCGACCTAATCCTTGAAGAGGGAAGCCGGTCCTGGAGAGGAGAGAGAACGGACTCCGGAAGACGCTGTCGGATGGGAGACGCCGAAAGCGGGAATCCAGACGAGGAGACGGAACCGGAGGGAGACGACACTCCGTTGTTGGTGTTGTCCGCAAGCGGCGAGCATCCAGAGACGGCAGAGGAGCCAGGAGGCCAACGTCCCCACGCTTCGCCCGGCCATGCTCGTGGCTCACCCAGGTACGTGCCCGGTTCGCGGGATGGGTCGGGAGGCAGGAGAAAGTCGGCAGTAGCGGGCAAGCCGTTCCACAAACCCCTTGCCTTTCCGACCACCCTCCCCGCATGAGTGCACGTCCTTGACCCTTTTTGCACCGGGTGAATCCTCACTCCCTTTCCCACGGTGAAGGTTATCAGAAAGAGCCTCTCACCGAAGTTGTGTTTCTTTTCTTTTTTTCGAGGAAACCCTGAATACCCAGGACCATAAACGGAGCCGCCAGAGAACCAGACCTAGTGAAAACGAGCGTTTATGGGGAGGATAAGAAGTATTGTCCTTAGTTGAATCCTGGCACAACCGACCCATCATGTGTACAAAATAAAAGCAACTCAAACAACTACCGTTGTGGACCTTGATCCTTTAACCCGCTCACAGACCCCTAATCCAATTTCTGTTTTGGATGGTTTATTATCAGTGCCTCGGGGGAAAAGAGGGGGGGGGGTTGCAGACAGCCAGCCCGGGATCCCTGTCTGGAGGGGAGTGTTGGGTGGTCCACAATTCAACTCATGGGTGGGGACTCGGAAATACCAGGCCATATCCCAAGGCGCCAACCGGGAACTCGGTCATGCCGCCAATATGGCGGTTGTGCCGGTCCCCAGGACGCTTCGTCGGCGGGGGCGGGGCCAGCGCTGGGTGATGCGCTCGGCTCTCACCTCCCGCTCGCTCCCATTGGTTGCCTGTATGTGCCCCGGAAGCAGTTTAAGCACTTCCGGGGCAAACGCAGGCGAAACGGGTCCCGGATCTTGCCGGGACCTGTTCTTTCCAGTTCTGGGGGGCAGAGGCTCAATAAAAAGAGCCGCGGAGCGGTGGGAAAGTCTTTTCCTCGCCGCTCCACTCTAGAAGACAGCACCTCGCCAGCCCCACACGCCGGAGGACTTCAGGAAGCCCCGGTTTCTTTTTCCCCACCCACCATCCCCTGAGGCAGCGAGGTTTTTTTGGAAGTATTGATGTACAGGTGTGTGTTTTACAGGTTGAAGTTTGTAATGTTCTTTTCAGTCATTGAATGTCATATCATTATGTTTTGCTTTACAGGGTGTTGTAATTTTTGCTTGTCGTATTTTAGGTCTGAGTATCCTTGGTCTGCGGTAAGGTCATGATTGCTAGGTCAATTTTACATCTCTTAGTAGGCATCCCATTGTTTAATGGGGACGCCTGAGGGGGGACAGTGGTCCCTCATCACACTCCAGGGGGTGCTGACGGCCGGTAGGCTGAAGGGTGCGGGGTAGGAAGTGCCGCTCCGGTAGGCCCCTTGGGCCAACCCCGCGGAGGCGCATGGGCGCCAACGTGGCATAACATCAGTCCCTGGGAGGTAGTATTGGAGGGCGTAGGGGGTGCCCACGGAAAGGAATCTGATGGGCCTGATGGGACAGTGGTCCCTCATCACACTCCAGGGGGCGCTTACGGCCGGTAGGCTGAAGGGTGCGGGGGTAGGAAGTGCCACATCCGGTTGGCCCTTTTGGGCCAACCCCGCACAGGGGCATGGGCGCCAACGTGGCATAACATCAGTCCCTGGGAGGTAGTATTGGAGGGCGTAGGGGGTGCCCACGGAAAGGAATCTGATGGGCAGACGGGCCTCCTGCGCAAGGTCACTCCGGTAAAAGGGGACTGGGCAAGTAGTTGGGAACAGTCAGGACCTTGCACGTAGGCTCATCCGGGATACACAGAAAACAAAGTGTACATATTCCAGTTTTAGGTTAGGTATGGCTATGTATTAGACTCATGTTCAGGTTAGCCATCAAAGATGTGTAAATATGTGTATTTGAAATGTTAACAAATATGTTTGGGTTTTCTGCGTATAAAAAATTGTGTTAATAATGTTTTTAATTATGCTTTATTAATTTTTAATAATATACGGCCGGGGTTATACGACCCCTAATCCAATTTCTGTTTTGGATGGTTTATTATCAGTGCCTCGGGGGAAAAGAGGGGGGGGTTGCAGAGAGCCAGCCCGGGATCCCTGTCTGGAGGGGAGTGTTGGGTGGTCCACAATTCAGCTCATGGGAGGGGACTCTGCAATACCAGGCCATAATAGTCATTTGTTTGAAATGTTAGCACCTCTGGGTGGCACAACAACCAATCCCATGTCTAAGCATGTTCTGGCAGGAGTTCAGTGGAGGGTGATACTGGTGATAAATGCAGGATGGCCTAGGATTGGAGCATTGTGAATGCACCAACCAATTCGAGTGTACCATTTAGAATTCTGAATTGCTGATTAGCTATGGAGTTTGTGCACTCTGAGTAGGGCCCCAGGCGATGAGAGTGTTTTAACCCTGTAACTATCGTTTTTCTATTGATATCCACTAGTATACATAGAAAATGGAGAGATGGGTGAACGCGTTTTTCAAAAGGACAGCTTTCAGGCACGATAGACACACTCTGCAAGGCAGTGAAATGATTTTTGTTTTTAATGTACAGAACTAATGTATATTTCTAATAAATATTGCGTTGAACTCATCTGACCCAAATCTGACATTCCTAAATGAAATTTGGACTGTACTGCACTGGAAATGCCAATTTCTCCGTTATTAACAAATATCAAATAAACACGATTCGAATGGCTTTCATTACGTGGGTGCAAGAGTCAAGCAAAAAATTAAGTGTAGCTGATGCCCCATTAGTGCCGGTGGACGGAGCGAATGCGCCTTGTCCCTTTTGCGTTCGAACTGGAGGTTTCTTCCGCCATGAGATCCGTATGTAGGGAAGGAGCGGCTCTTAACCCCTTCCGTGCTTCCGTCGGCCAACGGCCGTCGCGAGCACTACCTCGCTAGTGCTGCGCACGTCCGTTGGCCGATGCGGCCCCGCCCACTCTTTCAAACCGCCGCACCGCGGCGGAATTCGCGCCGCGGTTAAGTGGTTAAAGAAATAAAAAAAATAGTCCCGAAACAATGCCCTACAATGACCACTACGTATGTATAAAAGTAGTTGAGTGTTGCGCTCAGGCAGGGCTAAACACCGGAAGAGGCATGACGTATGCATGCCCTTGACAAATGGGGAGAACGCAAAATGAAGTAATGACGGTGCCAGCAAATGGGAAGTCTATGAGCCGGCTGAAGCCCACAATAATAGATACAGCATGTCTCACTTTGAGACAGCGCATGTGCGCCGACTAGAGCCGAGACTTAAAGACGGCCCTTAGGGATGGCAGCCCCCAGGGCCTCATTGAGGCTTGGGGAGGGGGGCAGTGCACTCTCTTCTTTTAATTAAACATGACCCTGGGGTGGGGTCCAAAAGGCTTGGTGAGGGGGGGGCACACACCCTCTCCCCAAAGATTGATAAAATACATGACACGCGAGCCCGAACCCTCCCCGGGGTGTTTTTTCTTTTTTTACGAATACCGGGGATTCACTGCATTTTTACAGTAAAATGTTTAAAAAAATCATTATTGGCCTGGGGGATGGGGAGTGTGCCCCTGGGACCCCCACACCCGGCCTATGGGGCAGGGTATCCCTACCCTGCCCTCTTATTTTTTTTTTTTTTTTTAAATTCAGGATAGGGTACTGAGGGCCTGATTTAAATCATGGCGGGACTACTGTCGTCCCTCCGTGGCGGAGTTTACAAGTACTCTGCCAAGCTGCTGGAAACCCGCCCGTGCTATTTAGATATGTGCTGGCTGAACTGCCGTCCACTTTGACAAAGTGTTTCCTGTCATGTAAATGGTTCGCCACTGTCGACGTGGCAGACTTCTCTGCTGCCTAACATTAATCCGTCACCATGAGGGTGGTGGGATTTCGCTGAGCCTATTTCGATTTCACAGTTGTGCTGGCTGTGTTTAGATGGGGAGGGATCAGCACAGCCCCCCTCCCCGACCCGCCATAGGTGCCGGGGATCCCACCCCCAGGGCCAAATTTAAAATGGGGAGGAGGGCCACGCATCCCACCTCCCCCTCCCCGAGCCATTAAAGCCCCTGGGAGCCCACCCCCTAGGTCGATTACTTGAAGGGAGAGGGCCCGTGCGGCCCCCTCCTTAAGCCTTTAATGGCCATGGGGACCCCATTTTCTGGGCTCGGCACAGTAGCTATGTCCCGTGTGCCCACCCCTGGGACATAGTATGTGTGGGCAAAAAGCCATGTGACAAAGAATCACAAAATACATTCAAGAGGCCCTAGGAGACAAGCAATGTTGTTTTATTGTCTAACTATGTACACAAGTGTTTACGATGAATACTACAATTAATGTTCTTTTCTTCTTTCCGTGGATCATCCTGCTGCTCCTGCCAGAGTCCAGGTGGCAGATAACTGTACAGTGTCACCTCCAGATGACGGAGCCTATTGCAGTGGGGTATCACTGGCTGGTGATCCTGGTGAAGGAGGATGAGAAGGAAGCTGTCGCCACCTCAGCCATGTCATTGCCGCCATTGCAGGCAGACAGGCCCAAGAGCAACAAATCCCGCCCCACCCATGGATGCCCTTCTGTAACATGTCCTGAAAAACTGAAGGAGGTGAAGGAGGGCCAGCGGGGCCTTGACAGCACTCAGCACAATATTTTAAGGAGGCCATTAAGGGTCATTTACTTTAAGGAGAAGGTGGGGCTGCCTGTTGTGGGAGGTATTGTAGGAAGAACAGTTGGGGATGGGGTAGTTTTACTATAGGTTAGGTTAGTGGGGAATTGAGGCATTAAGGATGGGGGCTGTGGTGCAAGGTGATAATGGGAGTTTACATTTTTATGTTAATAAATGGGTTGCTATTGCCAACACAGAGACAAACCAACAATCCTTCTTGCCAGTTCTTAGAGCTTCTTTTCTTACCTGAGTTAAAAAAGTGATGTATGCTAACCCATCCCTCCCCCAATCGGCCCAATCCCTTAAGGCAGGGTGTTTTCCATATGGCCTTAATGCAGGTGTTGGCGAGCTGCTAACATGCGAAGACATCACAGGAAAAACAAGGATCTACTTAATCTAAATGATGCTGTGAAGTAGACAAAAAATACTCTTTCTGCAGGCAACTAGACTACACAGAAACACAGAATGAGTGGAAAATCCAAGACAGAGACCATCATCATAATAAAATTAATGTAAAGCTGTTTACTACAGTAAGCATAATGAGCCCTCAGCTCTCAGGACTTAGGAGAAGGTTACTTCAGTGGATTCTTTGGGGCGTAGATTCTGGAAACAAGTGCACACTACATATAGTTGGCCAACTATTGTTGTCATTTATTCTCTGCACTATGATGTCCCTTTCTTACCTGGGTAGGAGTGGAGAAATTTGCAGTACTAGGTAACCTCCTCCAGTAACAGTTGGTGTAGCTTTAACCGCATCTGCTTTGTAAGTGGCCGATTGCAGGTGGTCCAGAATGTGGCGGCCAGAGCCATCTTTCTGGCCGGACCTAGGACACGCACGACCAATCTTCTGTCTTCCTTACACTGGCTTCCGGTTCGGAAAAGGATCCATTTCAAAGCGTTAGTTTTGGTCTTTAAAGCCTTTCATAAGATAGGAGCCCCTTACCTTAGGGAAAGATTTCAACACTATACACCTCAACGTACCTTGAGGTCCTCTGCTCAGCTTCTGACCTCTACTCCTAAGGTCCTGCTGTCCCGGGTAGGGGGAGATCCTTTCAAGTGGTGGCCTCTCGTCTGTGGAATAGCCTACCTCTTTCTTCTCAGACAGGTACAGGACCTCCTCACCTTCAGGAGGAAATTAAAAACATGGCTTTTCCAACATTAGGTCCTGGCCGGCTTCTGCTCTGGGTGCTTTTCTGTTAGCTGTTACGTGGTTTTTCTTTTATCGCCGGGACACTCCTGGGAGTAGCCGTGCGCTTTATAAATACCAAATAACATAACATAACAAGTGTGAGATCTGTTGATAGTGGAAATTAACAGCACAACAGATCACACAACTTGGGGGTAAGAGGATTAGAGATTTTATGAATGGATGGGTAGGGGGAATAAAGAAAAGATGGGAGATAGACAAACAGAACATTCTTCAAGTCCATGAACAGAGCACGCATGTCAGGGAAGGAAGATGACAGTTCAGTTTCCAAATTCAAACAGTCTTTCTCTTGAGCAGCCCCCAGACACTGAAGTTAGCTAATCATTAACTAGCAAGAAAAATGCAAAATAGGGAGGACCCACACAGTTGAAAAAATATTTATAAAAAAAGAAAAATTATAGTGTGAACAATTTGCCAATGCATCTTCATTCTTCTGGCATTGTCCATCTTGAGTTCAGGGCTGAACCATAGAACAGGAGCGCTATGGGGGTTCCTTGCACAGGAGAAGGCCTGTGCAATGCAAAACAATATTGGAGAATAAAATTAGGCATTATCCATGATAAGTCATAGGGCAGAGCATAGACTGGAGCAGTGGCGTGTCATTAACTAAGAGCAAATCACATATTGATCCTAGACAACCAGAAACCGAGCCGCATGTATCTGGCTGATCACCCAAATAATAACGAAGAGTTTGCCACATGAGGCACTAGTCTGCCTTATCCTAATTAATACTCCTCTCTTCAATTAACAGAGGTAGGACTCCTCTTGTTTCCCCATTGAAATAGATTGGCATTGGTCCTTTTTCTGGCTGTTGTCAATGGTGCTTTTTGATTTTATTCATCCAAAAAGAGATCGATCTGTTGAACAAGAAAATGAAAAGAATTGAGACTAGTCTAGGTAAACTGAGTGTTCTGAGAACAACCTAGAGAGTTAATGAGTGGACAATCAAATAAAGTAACAATCCCAGAGACTTGTGGAAGCATTGATGATCCAGAATGATCACCCAAACATAACATATCAAGTTTAGTTTGCATAGCAAAGACCCTCCCAGCCATCACATGAATAATCATTATTTCTTAGTATTCATAGGGGCCGATTCACAGAACTAATCTGAGATAAAATCCTAAACTTACTACTTTTGGTATTCACAGAAGGCATTTAGTAATAGTAAAGTTAGGACTCCTAACTTTACTACTACTAAACTGAGATAAAATCCTAAACTCACTACTTTTGGTATTCACAGAAGGCATTTAGTAGTAGTAAAGTTAGGAGTCCTAACTTTACTACTACTAAATGCCTTTTGTGAATACCGAAAGTCGTAAAGTTAGGATTGTGTCTCAGTTTAGTAGTAGTAAAGTTAGGAGTCCTAACTTTACTACTACTAAATGCCTTCTGTGAATACCAAAAGTAGTAAGTTTAGGATTTTATCTCAGATTAGTTCTGTGAATCGGCCCCATATTCATTAGCACAAGTTATCAGTTTTGAGTTTGGTGTTCATTAACCTATGTGTCTCTCTTTCCCAAGGATGTGACATACAATACATGTAAGCAGTGAAGTCTTTTGAATCTTCACTGGCAGCCCAGTATAGTAGTGAGATTAGGGCTAGGGATGTGAGGCATCTTCTTGTTCTTTGTATGAAATGGAGGCTTCCATTGCAGACTGATACCATTGCTCATTTCAAAGCCTACAGTTGAAGAGATGGTTGAACTAGTCTTTGCTACCTATCACCGCTCAGTCAGTCCTGGCAAAAAATGGCTGTATCCTCCTTGACTGACTATCTGTGCTGTGAACACATGTCAGTTGAAGTTTATTTACAATAGCTGATGTAAGCTGCACTGCCAAATAAATATATACCAGTGTGGAAGAATATATATATACATATGTATATATATATATATATACGGAAGAATATATATATATATTATTCCACACTGGCCCTAGTTCGCGCGTGTCTGTGGCGCTCTATGGCGGTGCGATCCTCGTTGCTGCAGAGCCTCACAGCTTAACATTCCACAAAATACCGCTATCGGTATAGATGATCCGCGCTCATGGGTGAATATTTTCACATTTCTTTTTAATGATGTATCGAGTGATGCAATACGGACAATGCCCTACGTGTTTTGGCACCGCAGGGACCTTGATCACGGGATTACTTTCAGTATATTTTGTCCTTTCACCATATTGAAATCTTTTTGGTCACTTCCGCTCGATCGCGCATAGCAGTCTTGGGAAGTGTAGTTTTACAGTTTTATTGATGCGTATGTGTGATAAAAAATGTGCTAAAACAGTGAATAATATTATTTCTAAAAGGCTGTTCTCATAACATTTGTTAATTATTTATGTTTATACAATCTTTTTTCATTTCATGTACCAACATTGTCCAAGCGGAATTGTAAATTTCATTCCTATTACAGTTGCATTTTGTGATCAGTAGATTCATTTTTCTTATTCATCTAACAATACCACAACTATAAATTCATTCTTGAAATGAGAATTCTTATGTTTCACTTTTGATTTACTTCTACATTTATGCCCTCCAATATGCTTGTTGCTGGTATGTTCGCTTTTTACACATGTGCTATTTCCTATTTAGTTTCAAATAGCAACCATCCTCAATAAAATACTTACCTATAATGCCATTCTATTTTGGGAATTTTGATTTATGCTTTACTCTTTTTCCTATCTCAATTTCGTTAGTCCGCCCAACTATATGCATCAACTAAAGTGCCCAGTGTTTGTGCAAAATTAGTGCTAATAATACATTAAACTCCTAAAGATTTAAAACCAACTAGTGCTAATTGTTCTAAGCGGATCACTGACAAAATATCGAAGGTCAAAAAATCGACCTACAAAAATATCGCAACAAAAATATCGATGTCAATAATATCGAAATCCTATCTACAACATGGTAAGTACAAAAATATCGAAAAAAATATCGATGTCAAAAATATCGTTATCAAAAATATCGTTTTTGTTTTGTTAAAAATAATATGTAAAATAAACTAAATAATACTTATAATTAAAATAAACATAGTTAAAAATATTTTATAATATTTAAAATTAATAAGTAACATATATAATTAAATAAAACATTAATTAAACATATACATATAATATATAATATATATACTTACTAAGGGGCCCATTACGATGGCGGGCGGAAGCACTACCGCCGTGCTGGCGGATGCAAAAACCACCAGTTACCGCCGGCACGCAGCAGTCCACACGCCCGCCCAATTACGATGCGAAAAGCAGGCCAAACACCGCCGGCAAGCCAGCAACACCGTCCGCCATCAAAGTGCGCCCGCACACGTAGCGGCGCAGCACAACTGACACACACCGTCCGACGAAACACGTCCCGCCCGGCGCATAAATTACGATGCCGCAAACAAACGGCTCCCACGGCAAAGAGACACCGCACGTGAAAGAGAGGCGGAAACACGGACGCAGAGCACGGACAACGAAGAAGCGGCACCCCGGGCATGAATCCAGCACTGCAGGCCCTTCCCATGCTTCTGCTGATGCACCACCAAGGACGCAACGTACCGCGGAGACGCAGGTAGACACACACACAACAAGTGCACGCAAACAGCGCACACAGTGCAAGGGCGGAAAAGCGGACAACCCCCACCAGCGCGTGCACACTACACATCCACCATCGCATCCACATATGACACACAGGCCAAATCCTAACATCGCGGAACACATGTGTACACACCACCTGGGACTAGGAACCAACCACCCCGTCACGGCCCCAAAGCGCCGATGACGCCGCCACACATGCGCACAACGCAGAGGCCAACCGCAGCGCCATGCATGCGTCGCACACAGACACAGGGACACAACCAAGCAGCACACACACCAGCCCCACCCCGAACGCACATGACACGTGACAGGCCTGCCACAGACATGTCCCCAACGCCCAATTCACGGACAACACCCAACGCCACACAACCGACGCACACATGTCAGTGAAGTCACGCAACAGCAGGACACACCCCAGTGTAACAAACATGGCGAAGCACACAGCGGCGGCAACACCAACTAGGAGAAGCAGGGCCCCTTCGGGAAGAGGAACGCCAGTACCACACTGAAAAACCCATACCACCCTGCACATATGAACAAGACACATGAAACGGAACACCAAAGAGCCCGGTGACCGACAACAGGTGGCCCAAGAATTACATCCACACACAAGGCCCAACGCAGAGCGGAAAGGCAGCCTGCCGCCCACACAAGGGAGAGCAGACAGCACTGAATGACCTTCCATTCCAACACCGAAACCACAGCCCTACGACAGAAGCCGGTGAATACAGCCATTGTCCAAGAATAGACCAACACAGGCATGCCGAGGAGACCGACCACAGGGCAGATAGCGCATATCACAGAAGCACACAACGGACGGGGAAGAAAGAAGAAAACACTCCCCCATGTCGGCCACATGCAAGTTAATTGGAAGGAGTCACACAGCACTGACCTTCAACTGTCTGAGAAGCATGTGGGAAGAGGGCCCGTGTCCTCCAAACAAGCCAACAGAACACAAGTCCTGTCTCCCTACGACTACACAGAGCTCACAGCAACCTCGGAGCGTGCACATTGCAGACTGCACACACAGCCGGAGCACGCCACCACAACGCACCGCTGCGAAATGGCAACCGCAACACACCTACCCAACTACGCCGAAGAGCTCAAGCTGTACCAAACCAGCACGATACATACATTGGGATGCGATCTCCTGTCCCTGCTGAACGTAAGTTACCGACTGACTTACCGCATCACATTGTTCAGCTGCGTCATGCCCGTCTTCTACTGTCGGAGGTGTCCCTACCAGCATCCCGTCGAGATATGCCTCTCCAACCCGGCATGTCTGAAGGCGGACCTGCTACCACTACTCCTCCCTCTGGACGCACACGACAGGGCCTGCTCTGCCTATGGGGGCATGGCGTATGTGGCCAACATCGCACGCGCACTGAAATGGAACCACTGTGCCTCCACACGACGGATCATCGAGAACAGCTACATCGAATGTCACCCAGCATGCCCCATCATGGTCCTCCAAGGGACAACCTACGAACAACACCTTGACAGCCACCATCCGCTTCATTGGCTGGCAAACATGTACACCACCAATGACATGGAAGCCCTGCTGGACGGCATCGCATACCTGACAACCTGTAAATACGTCGGACCACAACGCAGGTTCCCCGAGTGACCTATGAAGTCCAACCCCGCACCCATGCTCAGCTTCCGCACGGACTGGCCAGTCACCACCACAACAGCCATACCAAACGACCGGCAACTGTAACCACACCATCAACGACATCGCCATGACATCGGATATGACCAGGACATGCACACTGTTCCCCATCACATCCAGGAACACCGCATGCATCGTGGGAGGCAGTGGCATGGGCTCTGTGCATCGCACCCACATGGACGGAACTGCACGAACAACCAGGACACGACATGGATCCAGCGCACATGGACACACACACCGCTCAGTGGACATGAATAGGTCGCCTGGAGTCTGTGGGTGCTGCACCCTCCCACCCCCGCCCCGGGAATCCCATACCAGGACCTTTGCATGGACGACAAGTGCATACAACAACAACACGACCCCAGTGACTGTGACATGTCCAGTAACCACCACAGTGCAACAACAAGTGGCACGCCGCTGCATGCACGCAAGCACATGCCCTGATGTCATCTCACATGCACGCGTGCATGAGGAACAACCGCAGCAAACCTGTCACATGGAACTGAGATGGACTGTGCCCATGATGCCGAGCGGTCTGGTAGGCTACATGTATACCGTCTGTGTCAAAGTCCGCAGCTCCGCAGCTATACGTAAATGTACATTAGCACAGCCTTGGCCAAGCAGATGTAACCCCACACCCTATCCCATTTGTAATCATGCTCAGTATATCCTCAATATGTATTCCGCTGCCAGTAGTGTCCACTATACTGCATCACAGAGGACAGAAGACTCAATATAATGTTTGAAACCAGAACTGTCTCCGCTGACTCATTTCACAAGTACGAATGAGAGAGGATGAGAGTATGTGAAGTACACGGCAGTCGTGACATGACCATGTAGTCCACTGGTATTGGATGTCAACGCAAATGAGTAGCACTACTGTGGAAGACACACATGTGTCGTGTGAAGTCGTATGGACGCAGTGCTCAGGTGGGTGGGTGCGACGGGTAGATGCGCACATGCCAAGTTGGAGCACGCCGTGTTGGGAGGGCTCATGAACAGTACACCACCGCTTCCCTGGGCATTGTGAGAGGACACCTGTCGGGGGAGTGAACACGTGTGTGCACAGCAGCCGGGCACACGTACAAAGCGGTACCAGGCGCACCTCAGCCCACCCTCTGTGGACGAGCTGGATCCTGTTGTGCGCCCGCCATGCCCCTTGACAAGGCACACACAGCCCCAGTCGACCAGGTGTAACCCCAACATAGTCAATCCGCACAGGCGATACAGGGCACGGGATGGCAGTGGAGCATGGTGTGTGAGAGGTCTCCTCGCGCTCCTCCTGGTCATATCACGCAGGCAATAGAACCTCAACGTCCAGCATGGCAAAAAGTCAAATGGAAGTGTAGGGGGACGCACCACAGCACGAGCAGCACTGACGTCACGGGAGGTGGCTCGCACCATCCCATCCATTGCCCATCATACCAACCACGCCACATGCCATTGCGACTAAGTGCAAGCGCGTGCGCCACCACCCCTGAGCCCTCCCCAGAGAGGCCAAAGAGTGAATGTGTGGGCCATCAGCCACAGACGGACGCGGCATGGCCGCAAGGGCAGCCACAGCCACTGGGTGTCGCAGGTGGCGGATCCGGAAGGCGAAGACTGTGATGCATAGTCCATGCAGGCCGGGTCTCCATTTGGGGCACCACGCAGGTGGACGGCGTCCCGCCACACATCATACCCTGAGACAGCCCACTCGTGCAACTGGACCCACACATACACTCCTTGCCCTCTCTGGTGCAAGCTTGGGGCTGCCTGTGCAAGCGCTAGCCTCGCAGGTGAGCATGCATATTGGGGGGCGAGGGGAGGACATGAGGGCTGGGGCGAAGATGACTGTATCACTGTCAGTTAGTACAAGGGATGACCCAGATGTGGAAAGGAAGAGACGTGTCCCGTGTGTACTGCAACTAGTCGCCAATCCAACTACCCCCATGTCCGGAATGTAAGCCCGCACCTAGGCCCGCCCATCCGCCACATCGAACATACCACCAGCACGACAACCTTCCCATTCGAAACACTGACTGGGGGTGGCGACCAGTGAACAATCATGTGTAGCCTACCCACGCGTACATGTGGGCCCTCCATGATCCATGTCACCTGCGGCAAAGACATGACATGCGCAATGAGGGAAGTGAGGAGAGCTGTCCGCCCCACGCGCAGAAGGTGCATCAGCTCCACAGACCCAGCAGCGAGTCCAGCAGGGGTCACATGTGCAGGGGCAGCTGTGCCTGGTGTGAAGGCACATGCATATAGACAGCACATCGACCAATGTGTAGTCTGCCCACATCCACAGTCCATCATCATGCGGACATAGGAATTGAACACAGGGCAACACATCTTAGTTGGTGCACCCACCGTGACCAACAATGCGCAATCATCGACGTACCCGCCCTGTGCATGGCCCCCACCCAACGGAGGCACATCCAGTGCCACCATCCCACACACACAAGCCTTCCACGGAACATGCTGTGTCCAATGGTCAGTACAGAGTCAGCGCCCATCTGGTGGATCCTGAACAGGAGACACATGCACACACATGCCAGCTCCCACTATGTACGTCTGCCACCTGGCACGTGCAATGTAACCTCTCACCTGTGACGTGTGACTGCAAGCACACAGCCGTCTTGGCATGGGGCTGTCAATGTGGACACCAGTCAATGTTTCGGGAGCTGTGATCCGTACAGTGCTGTACATAGGGTGCAGTGCTGACACCTACTACTGTCTCATATCCCCTCGTGCCACAGGTCCCACTTGTATTGGCCGCTCAGCCCGTGCCCACATCGTCGTCGTCGTGTGCCATACTCATCCAGCCTCGGAAGCAGTACCATGCTCAGCAGACACTCATGTTGCCGTGGCGTTGCCGCTTGACGAATATGCAGTCAGTCCCCATCAGCACGCCCCGCAAGTCATTGGGGCCTAGATCCCCATGTGCATGCACATGGCAGTGGTATGTCTCACTTGCCATTGCCATTGTTGGGAGACCTGTGTAAGTGTATTGTGGCCGTGCCGTCCCAGCTTGACAGCTGGGCTGTGGCTCATGTGCTTGCTCAGTCATGTCAGTGATGTGTATGCGAAATTGCTATGTGCCGTGTTGCTTTGACATGTGTCCTCTGCCATTTAACCCAGGCGGAGACCGAACATTGACCGCCCATACCAATTGCTGGCGGACATGGACGATACAGAGGTAATCAGGAAGTTTCGGCTGGACAGGCCAACTCTGCATCGACTGTGTGCCATGTTAGAGCCCCATCTCCGTCCCCGCAGGGTGTATCCGACTGCTGTCACCCCCACGGCTAAGGTGATGGCCGCCATGCATTTCTTCGCCACTGGGTCATTCCAGCACACAGTGGGCAGTGGAGGAGGGATGTCCCAGCCCATGTTCAGCAAGGTGCTGAGGGATGTACTGGCAGCCATGATGCTGTACCGGAACAGGTACATCAGATTCCCCAGGGCTCGTGAATTGGCGGCAGTGAAGGGTGCATTCTATGCCCTTGGCAGAATCCCACACGTCGTGGGAGCCATTGACTGCACTCATGTTGGCCTTGTTCCACCACAGGCCACTGAGCACCTGTACCGCAACAGGAAGCACACGCACTCCCTGAATGTGCAAGTGGTGTGCCTTGCGGACATGGTGATCACCCACGTGTGTGCAAAGTTTCCAGGCTCGGCCCATGACGCACACATAATGCGCAACAGCATCTTGCCACGACTGATGGCCAATCTGCAACAGGATCGTGGCTGTATTGTCGGTGAGTATGTGGAGTGGTGTAGCGTGCTGGTTGTGCGATGCTGTCCCCTGTCCAGTTGGAATAGCAACGGTTCTCTGTGTCCCTCACACCCAGGTGACTCTGCGTATCCGAATGGGGCATGGCTGCTCAGTCCATTGAGGAATCCTCGCACCCCAGCAGACGATCGATACAATGAGGCACATGGGAGGACCAGACGTGTGGTCGAGCGTACCTTTGGCCTCCTCAAGTCCAGGTTCAGGTGCCTGGACCGCACCGGGGGTGCACTGGCGTACTCCCCACAGAAGGTGTGCCAGATAGTGGTGGCGTGCTGCATGCTGCACAATCTGGCCATTCGGAAGCAGATCCCCCTCATTGTGGATGACGGAGATCAACCAGGGCCCCAGCCCGCAGACCAGGACAGCTCGAGTGAGGTGGACAGCGGAGAGGAGGAAGCTGGGAATGTGCGCCAGCAGCTCATCGCCCGCTACTTCACTTGACGGTGAGTGTCCATGTACGACGGATGATGTGTCTGTATCTATGCAGGTGTGTGTGTGCTGTGTCAGGGTGGCCGTATGTTCACTGCGTGCAGTGTGTCAACGCTCCATGGCCAGGGTAGTATGCCACTGTTGGTGGCTGTGGCATTGTGCCCTATTGCTCTGTGCGATGTGTGTACATTGCTTGTAGTTGTTGACATGTACTGTGTGATGGGTGTGTGACACACTCATTGAATGTGCTCCTGTTCTGTCTCCCACCCCTAGGTCCCTACAGGCCCTCCGGATTCCATTTCCATGCCACGCATCAGGTGCCTTTCCGCCCAAGGTGGCCGTTGTATTCCGTACAAATAAAGACACAGGGCACAAACAGCAGTTAGTGAAAAAGGTGCATTTATTACAAACTGTGACATGTGATTGTGTGTGAGGTGATGACAAAAGTGGTGCGTGCAGTGACAATGAGCTGTCGGTCATGGCTGCGTGATGATCAGGGTGTACCCACTGGTTCTATGTCCATAGTCCAACACACACATGCCATCCAGATGGCTGTGTGGAGTGGGATCGTAGAGCAAGTCAATGCAGTGGCTGGTCAAGGAAGGCTGGCGGTAGGCTGGCTGGCTGCCTCACTTGCGACTGGAGCGTGCGAAGTCCTCCCGGGAGATCTGTTTCCTCTTCGGACGGCCCCTTCCACGTTTGGGAGGGGGTGTGTGGTGGCGACCTGCTGGTGGTGGGTGAGGTGTGCTCACTGGCTGTGGACGCAGGGGAAGTGGACACTGCTGCCTGAGCCTGCGCCCTAGCAGGTGGTGGCGGAGGTGGTGTTGCTGGCCTTGCCTGTGACCCCACCGCCACCACCAGCTGGCCCATGAGGTCCACGAGTTGGTCCATACGGGACACGAATTGGCCCATATGGGCGTCCATGGACCTCAGCACCCCCAGCACCTCCCGCGTGTCAGTAGCAGACCTGGCCCATTGTCCTTGGGCCTTTTCATAGGCCCCAAGGACTCTGGCCATTTGAGGCAGGGCATGGCTCCCAGGGGAGGCTGGCGTTTCCCTGACCCTGCTCCTCCTACCAGTCCTGCTGCCACCGGCCTGCCCACTAGCCACATTGCTCACCACGGTCCTCGCTGTGGCTCCCAGGGTGGATCCAGTCGGCCGGGCCACCACCTGCGCTGGGGCTGGTGCCAGCGAAGACGTGGTGGTGGTGGAGGCGGTGGTGGTCGGTGCGGCGATGGTGGCGGTTGCGGCAGTGGTAGTGGCCGCAATGACCGTGGGTGTGGCCGCAACGACAGTGGCAGCAGGGGACTGGGACTGTTCAGCATCCCTGGATGATGGGTTGGTGGGTAGGAGGGGTCCTGGGAGCGGCTGGGCCCTGCCACGCCAGATGGGCCAGCTTGGTGGTCCGTGTCCGAAGAGGTGGACAGATCCTCCAGATCCGTGTGTCCTCGTTGGGGGCTTGTAGGCTGGCTGTGCTGGCTGCTGTCTCCATCCCCAGCGTCCAGCAGTTCGTCACCTGTGGAGAGAATGAGATTTGTTATTGTGTTGCACCTGGCGAAGTATGTATTAGTCGTCTGACATTGGCAGTTCGTGCAATCTCGTACATGGGTTTCCCGGAGGCGAGTGTGTGGCTGTGGCATCTGTAGGTGTGTGTGCTAGGCAATGGGACTGTGTGCTGTGCACATGTGGCATGGGACGGATTGGCCATGCCGATGGGTGTGTTGCTTTGCCCCTACTCATTGTGACTCTGGTGTATGCGGGCTCCTGGCCCATCCTGGGTCTGGTTTGTACTTTGCTTTTGGAGTTCATATGGAACGCTTTAGGAACGCATATGGCAACATGGGGGCCATGTCCCAGATTCGCATTTGGGAGGGAATATGCTTTTGGGGTTCAAATGGAACGCTTAGGAACGCATATGGCAACATGGGGGCCATGCCCCAGATTCGCATTTGGGAGGGAATATGCTTTTGGGGTTCAAATGGAACGCTTTAGGAACGCATATGGCAACATGGGGGCCATGCCCCAGATTCGCATTTGGGATGGAATATGCTTTTGGGGTTCAAATGGAACGCTTAGGAACGCATATGGCAACATGGGGGCCATGCCCCAGATTCGCATTTGGGATGGAATATGCTTATGGGGTTCAAATGGAACGCTTAGGAACGCATATGGCAACATGGGGGCCATGCCCCAGATTCGCATTTGGGATGGAATATGCTTTTGGGGTTCAAATGGAACGCTTAGGAACGCATATGGCAACATGGGGGCCATGCCCCAGATTCGCATTTGGGATGGAATATGCTTTTGGGGTTCAAATGGAACGCTTAGGAACGCATATGGCAACATGGGGGCCATGCCCCAGATTCGCATTTGGGAGGGTATATGCTTTTGGGGTACATGCTGTGAGCCATGGGTGCCGAACGTGACATGTGTTGTGGCAGCATGACAGTGCATGGTTTGAGGTGTGTGCATGCTTGACATGGCCTGCATATTTGCTGTCTGTTGTGATTACTGGACATGGCATTGGACGCATCGTTATGAGTGAGTGATGGTTGTGTGCCAGCCGACGTATTGCAGTTGTCCCATCTCCTTGGTGTGCGTGCTGCCCTGTGCCATGTGCATCACTGCAGTGCTCGGGGGGTGTGGCCCATGTTGTGTGTTGTTGCTCACAGTGTGTCGTGCGCTTCATTGACTTCTGGCACATGGTTGGTCATGGGCATGTATCTCAGCGTGACTGCTGTATGTGTGGCAGCTGTGCGGATGACATGCCTTTCATGAGACTGGGGCTGACGGATGGGATGGATGGTATGTTGTTTGTGCATGGTGTGTCTGTGTGTTTGATGGGTTCAGTGGTGTTCGTGTGCATTTATGTTGTTCCGCTCTGTTGCGTCTAGTGTTGTTTGTCTTACATAGGCGTAGTTGTGGGGTGTGTGGTTGACAGGCAGTAGGGGCTACATGGACAGGACTTCAATGGTGTTTCGGTTGTGTGTGATGAGTTGCACAGTGGCTGCCGTGTGGGACTATATTCAGTGTGGCTTGTGCATGCAGACGTGGCTCCTTGGGTGTTGCTATGTCTGTGATGGGTCATGTGGGGTGTGAGTCTGTTGTTCATGTCCGTGTGCACATTGTTCACTTGTTCGTGACGGTGGGTGGTGCTGCGTGTTCGTCTGCTACGTGACATGTCCCATGTGTTGGTCGTGTTATGGTCCTCATGCCTCCAGTAATCCAGCCCTGTCCAGTTTCCCACCTGCAAGTTGTTCGTGCGTGCACTGTACTGGATGCCACATGGCTCTAAGCGGGGGTGCTCCATGTTGCAGGTCTGTGGGGGTGGGGGGTGTTGTGGGTCGTGGGGGTGGCTGGACACCCACTGACACCGATTGCTGTGGACCGTGATGTCTGCCTTTCGGCTGTCGTTGTGCACTGCGGTGGCTGACACGTGGCTGTGGGGGGGATGCTCCTCCTTGCTGTGCTGTGGGACTGGGGCCTGGTGTGTGTTGTACTTGGGCTGTCCACCGTCCCACCCACTGCACTTTGTGTTCCTGCCACTTACCTGTTACTTGTCGGTTAGTGCAGCTGTGGCGGACACATGGGTGTGGTGGGTGCTCGTTGTGGCGCTTCTGGCATATTTGGGGACCTGTTGGTGGTTACGTGGCTGGCTGAGTGTACACATGTCCCCACGCATCTTACAGTTGTTCGGTTTGGGCTGTGTGTGGTAGTGTCTGTTGCATGTGTGTGTGATGTGTTGTGTATTGTGTGCTGGACATGGGGGTGTTTGTCCCTGGGAGCTGTGGCATGGTAGTTGCGCATGTGAGTACATAGCGGTGTGCTGGTATACATTAGTTTGTACTTACCAGCCTCCACTCCCCTGCTAATCCGGCGAGGATCTCCGGATGGATTACGACTCGCACCTTCTCCTCCCACGCTTTGAAGGTCTTAAAGAGCGCGGGATTCCCTCCGCCAGTGACGGCAGCCAGCTCTCTGTTTTTGCCCTCCTTCTTCTTGACCAGGCTCTTTACGTCATTCCAACGTTTGTTAATCTCGACTCTGTTTCTGGGCAGGGTCCCGACTGCATTGACCTGGTCTACGATCCGGTTCCACATTCTGTTTCTGGTGGCTAGTGGTGTGTGCTGGACCATGTTCCCATAGATTTGTGGGTACACCTTGATGATCTCGTCGACCATGACCGTCAGCTCCATGGGCGTGAACTTGGGCATCCTTTGTGGTGCCATGGTGTTTGTGGTGCTGGTGCGGTGTGTGTTGTGTAATGTGCAGGGGGTTTGTGGTGCCGGTGTTTGGTGGTGGTGGTGGTGGTGGTAGTGATGTGTGCGTTTCTGTGGTGTGCTGCTGTCCTTGCTGTGTCACTGTGTCCTCTCCTCTCCTCTCTGGTTTGCAATGTAGCAAGGGGTTGTGGTCTGTGGGAGTGCTGCTTTTGTACTCACCTATGTGGGTGTGTCCTCATGGTCTGTTGTTTTCAGGTGTGTTGTGTCTGGGGTTCTGGCCTTTGTATTTTTTGTTTGTCCGGGGGTGTTTTCGGGATGTGTACTGTGCTTGTGTATTTGTGCGTGCCTTGCTGTGTGGACTTGTTGGCCATGTTGTGTGCTATTGGTTTTGTGTGCGGATGGTTTCTGTGCAGGTACGTTGGCGCCATGGCTTCTGCCGTGTCGATTCTCATCGGCGTTGTTTGCGCTGGCGGGCGGTATATTTGTGGTTTTTCCGCGCTCATGGCGGTGCGATCGTAATTTCACGTGCGGTGTGTCGGCCGTGTGGGCGGGCGGTTTTGTGTTGTCGTGCGTGTTTCCGTCCGTGGCGGGCGGTTTGACTCCGACTCGGACGATGGCGGGCGGTATTTTGTGTGATTTTTCGCCGATGGCGGTTTTCGGTTTGTGTAATCGTAATGGCGTGGTGGGTGTTCAGACGGTGTGTGCGGGCGGATTTTTGCCGCTTCCATGCCTGGCGGATTTATTTACGCCGGGTATCGTAATGGGCCCCTAAATAATTATTTTTAACAAATTAAAAAAATTAAATTTACTTTTAATATTTTTAAAATTAATTATATACTATATTAACTAAAATAATACAAAAAATATTAAATAGCGTAGGGAATAAAACTACTATTACAACTCCCAAAAAAACAACAGTAAGAAAAATGTTGGATAGCGTAGGGGTAAAAATTACTATTCCCACTCCAGAGAGTGCAACAGTAGGGAAAGTGTTGGATAGCGTAGGGGTAAAAATAACTATTCCAACTCCAGAGAGTGCAACAGTAGGGAAAGTGTTGGATAGCGTAGGGGTAGAAATTACTATTCCCACTCCAGTAAGTGCAACAGTAGGGAAAGCGTTGGATAGCGTGAGGGTAAAAATTACTATTCCCACTCCAGTGAGTGCAACAGTAGGGAAAGTGTTGGATAGCGTAGGGGTAAAAATTACTATTCCCACTCCAGAGAGTGCAACAGTAGGGAAAGTGTTGGATAGCGTAGGGGTAAAAATTACTATTCCAACTCCAGAGAGTGCAACAGTAGGGAAAGTGTTGGATAGCGTAGGGGTAGAAATTACTATTCCCACTCCATGGAGTGCAACAGTAGGGAAAGCGTTGGATAGCGTGAGGGTAAAAATTACTATTCCCACTCCAGTGAGTGCAACAGTAGGGAAAGTGTTGGATAGCGTAGGGGTAAAAATTACTATTCCCACTCAAGAGACTGCAACAGTAAGGAAAGTGTTGGATAGCGTAGGGGTAAAAATTACTATTCCCACTCCAGAGAGTGCAACAGTAGGGAAAGTGTTGGATAGCGTAGGGGTAAAAATTAATATTCCAACTCCAGAGAGTGCAACAGTAGGGGAAGTGTTGGATAGCGTAGAAGTTACAAATAACATACTTATAAATAAATTATTTTTTTAAATAATTAATGAATTATTAAATAACTCTAAACTATTTACCAATACCAATAAATAATTACTAAAAACATAATTACCAAATAGAAAATTTATTAACAATAAATTAATAATAAATACCAATAAATAATAATTAATAAATATTAATTACTAAATAATAAATATTGAACAATAAAATATTTTTAATAACAAAAACATATAAATTATTAAAACTTAATTACCAATTAACTAATATTAAACAATTAAATACTTTTTATACCAATAATAATAATAATTAAACATTAATTATCAATTAATAAATAATTCTTAATATATTAATTAAATTTATCAATAAATAATATTTAATAATATTTAATTACCAATTAATGATAAAACAACAATAAATTAATTTTTAGAACCAAAAAATTGTAATTTGAAAAATTACCTATTAATAATTAATATCCAATAAATTAATTATCAATACCCAAAAATACATTTAATAATTACTTAATTAGATTTCAATTACTTCCAAAAGTATTCCCCTATAAACGCACAACACACTCCAATGATAAAATAATACACTTAACATAATGATCAATTAATCAATTAATAAAAATTAATAACTAATTAATAATAATTAATTACCAATTAATAATAATGGATTACCAATTATCAATTAATTAACAATAATATAATTATCAATACCAATTAATTAAAATAAATTATAAGTTAATTACATTTAAATTACATGATGATCAATTAATCAAGTAATAAAAATTAATCACCAATTAATTAAAATTAATTACCAATTATTAATTAATTAATAATTATATAATTATCAATAACAATTAATTAAAATAAATTATAACTTAATTACATTTAAATTACATGATAATCAATTAATCAATTAATAAAAATTAATAACCAATTAATACAAATTAATTACCAGTTATTAATTAATTAACAATAATATAATTATCAATACCAATTAATTACAATAAATTATAACTTAATTACAATTAAATTACTTCCCACCCTATTCCCCTATAAACCCACAACCCGCTACAGAACTTAAACACAAAAAATAATTAAAATTAATTTATAATTCCTAAAAATTAATAATTAATTTAGTATAATTAAATTACTTTCCACCCTATTCCCCTATAAACCCACAACCCTCTACAGTACAAAAAAAAATTACCTTACATTTTTTTTATTAACATATAAAAATTGTATACATATATTTTTAAACAAGTAGAACACTTAACAAAAACACATATAACACATACATATTAAAAACATAACAAAATACATAACAATAATACAAATATCGATATTAGTAACATCGATATTAGTAACATCGATATATTTGATTTCGATATTACAAACTTCGATATTATTTACATCGATATTAAAAAATTCGATATTACTTACCTTAGGGTCGATATTCTGTCCATCGATATTCTTCACATCGATATTCTGTCCCTTCGATATTTTAACTTCGATATTATTGTATATCGATATTTTATTTTCGATATTTTGACTGCTCACCGTTCTAAGCAAAGTCGATATTTTCAGTCTACAAGTGTGTATACATCTCTTCATCCTGGTTTTATCCATAAGTTGTTAACGTTCTTAAGTTCAGTATGTGGCAAGATTCTCTCTGATCTCCTCCTCGTTCGTTGTTCTCAATCTTCTCAATAGCATAGAATTGTAATTTTTTCCAGTCACTTTTATGATGTGTCTCCATATATTTTGCCACTCCATTTCTCTGATCTGTATTTGTGGTTGCTCTTACATGTTCTGGTATTCGTTTCTTCAATTCACATATCTAAGATCACATGGGCATTCTATTACATATACCACAAATTGACTTTTGCAGGTAACGTGTTGTTTAATTTTCCATCTTTTCTTGGTTGCCTTGATTGTTTCTTGTTTTTCTACTGCAATTTGGCACACTTTGCATTTTCGAAAACCAGAACATGTGAGCCAGTTGGTTGATAGTTTTCTAAAGTGACTGTGCATTAAAGAGTCTTTCAGGTTCTTTGCTCCACGAAAAGTAATGTTTGGGTGACTACCCAATATTCTTGCACCATCAGGTGCAGTTGGAGGATACCCCAATGTTTCCTTAAGATTTTGTTAACTTTCTTTGCCTCTACTGAATATGTTGTTATTAAATGAATAGGACCTTCCTCCTTTATTCCTTTTTCTTTATTCTTTAACATCAATGATCTAGTCATTTGTTTCATTTTAGTTAGTCCCATTTTGATTACATGTTTCTTGTATCCCCTCATTTGGAACCTGTGAGTTGTTTCCTGGCTATATTTTTCCATTTATTTTTCTTGGGAACAAATTCTTCGTATTCTCAAAAATTCACCATATGGGATGCTATTTATTAAGCTTTGTTGATGGAGGCTCTCAGCGTGTAAGATTGTGTTTGTTGCAGTTTTCTTTCTGTATAGAGTCATTTGGATTTTGTTATCCTCAATATAGATATCCGTATCCAGAAATGTTACCTTTAGGCTACTTATATCATACGTAAATCTTAGGTTGTTTGAGGTATTATTCAAGATATTAAAACATTTTTCAAATTCTTCTACACTTCCATCCCAGATTATGAATAAATTGTCAATAAACCGTAGCCATATAATAGTCTTATTGAGGTATTCATCATTCTCCGGTATCCACGCCACCTTTTGTTCCCACCAGCCCATTGTTAAGCATGCATAACTGGGACTAAAAGAAAAGCTCATCGATGTGCCTTTTATCTGTTTATACATTTCTTTACCGAAAAGGAATACATTTTGTGTCAGGCACATCCTTATCATTTCAAGTAACATTCCATTATGATGGGACAGTTGAATTTTTTCCAATATTCACATGCTTGCAATCCAATTTCATTTTCAGATAGTGTATAGTGCTGCCACGTCCATTGTTATTAATTTGTGTGTTGATTGCCACAGAATTTCCTGTAGATGTCTCAATAAGTCACTTGTATATCTTAGATATGAATTAAGATCGTGAACAAATGGGGCTAAGAAGAAATCAATATAATTTGCCACTGGTTCCAATAAAGCCTCTTTGGCCGAGATAATTAGTCTTCCGGGTGGATTTGTTGTATGTTTATGATTTTTTGGTAGAAAGTAAATTGATTGCCATCACTGGATGATTAGTTGTTAAATATTTCTGTTCTTCATCATCTATCAAGTTCATTTTAACCCATCTCTAATCAGAGTAGCAGTAACCACTCTGTAGTTATAGTTAGGGTAGACAGAGATAGGGATTTCTCAGATTTTGGCCCTTAATTACTTTGCAGTCATTTGATTAATCTCCATGAAACTTTCCAGAACAATTCTGCGTTGTACATTGGCAGATGAGGAAAAGTTTAGTGGAGATTCGTCAATTGGGTGCAAAGTTAAAAGGTGTGTCCCAGAACAGATTTTGACTCCAATGTATTTTACATAGACTTTTTGCAGAGGCCCTAGTACAAAAACGGCAGTACGGATTTGCACAAAAATTGACAGGAATGTAGCATATATTATGCAAATGATCCTTTGTTATGTGACAACCAAATTAGTTTAGTTGTTGGAAAGTTATATTCCAAATAAACTTAGTGATATCTGTTGTTTCATGTGAAGAACATTACTACTAAAAGTAGCAAGGAAGCCCAACAAACAAACTTTACTAGATATATGTAAAGTTTCATATTTACTACATGAACAATTGAAAGATCCATTTATGGTCACATGGCAATGGAAACCAATAAACAAATACATAACAAATACAGTAGATAAAAAGAAAGAAGTCACATTAAATCTAATTGCCACTCTGTAGTTATAGTTAGGATTCCCAGAGATAGAAATGTATCTGATTTTTGCTCCCTAAGAACTTTCCACCCTTTTAACGAATCACCACAAACTTTCCAGAGCATTTTCTACATTTTGTGGTGATGTACATTTTTGTGGTATATCATTAAGAGGGTGTAAAGATAAAAGGGGAGGGGTCCCAAAATGAGTTTTTCTACCAATACAGTCTCCATAGACTATTGTATTTGACGTAGCGTAAAAATAGCTTAACGACTTTACATGAAATTTGGCACAATTATATATTATGGTGCGCAGATGATTCTTTTTGAGCACTGCAGGTAAATAGGGTAAGTATTTTTTAAGTTATACGGCACATAAACTTAGTGATATCTGTGACCGTGGTACGTTAGTGGAATGTTGTGAAATTTCGCGAAACTACAGTGGTACATGGTGATGACAAGTCATTAATTGATTGGATAAGTCATTAATTGATTGGATAATGACTGCCTTTAGTAAAGTGGTAATAAGTAGGGAAAAATAATTATAAGTTTCTATATTTTTAAAAAATGTTACGAAGTACCGCGGTACTACCTAGGAAGTCCTGCCGTGCTTAATAAAATAAAATATTATCTTACATTTTTTACAAACACTGTAATACACTATATTTCACAAATATAGTGTAGAATGCTGTACTTGCAATTCATATTATATTTAATTCTGTAAAAAAAAGTGTACGGAGTACTGTGGAAATACCTACAAAATACAGCACAAATACTGCATAATTTAAGAAAGAAGCATTTCCTAAAAAGTACGGTACTTACTAGGTACTAGCGCAGTACTCCCTAAACTTATTTAAAAATATGTAAAAGAGCATAAACAAGTTTCCCCACAGTTGTAATAGGTAGGGAATTACAAAAAAACACACTACTTATCTATATCTAAGGCCCTAACACAGAACACAGTCAAAGTGTAGTAAAAGAAATATGGCTGCCATTTCATTTAAACAGCCATTACCTAATTATATGCTGGATTGTCATCTTCATGTACCATGGTATACTGCCAGGTTACCGTGGTATATGTGGCCCAAACAAACAAAGACTTAGCTGTACTATTGTATTGTGGTACCCTTGCATCATGTATGGTAACACATGGGCAATACAATACTTAAGTTGGATTTACAAAGCAACGCAAGGTCACCATGCATGGTCTTGCATTGATTAGTAAATCTGGAGAAACGCAAGGCAGAACAATTTGCTGTTTTGCATTGCTCTGCACACCATAATCTACATTGCTACTAAATTTCACGTGCATCCATATGCCACGCCACTGTGCGCCACTACAATATGCACCACTCCATTCTATGGTATTCTGATATACGCCATTCCAGTGTACACCACTCCATTTTACACCACTCCACTCAATGGCACTCCAATCTACGCAACTCCACTATATGCTATTCCACTCTGCGCCTCTCCACTGTACGAGACTCCACTCTATGCTGCTCCACTCTATGCCATTACCCTGTACGCAACTCCACTGTATGCCACTACACTCCACTCTTACACTGTCACACCTCCACTTTATGCCACTCCACTGTATGCCACTCCACTGTACGCTACTCCCCTATACGCTATTACACCTTATGCCCCTTCACTGTACAACACTCAACTCTTTACCACTCCACTCTAAGCTATTACACTGTACACAACTCCACTCTACTACTCTACGCTATTACACTGTCTGCAACTCCATTATACGCCACTTCAGTGTACGCCACTCCACTGTAGGCCACTCCACTATGCACTACTCCACTATGTCCTATTTCTCTCCACTCCCTTCCACTGTATGTCACTATACTCTATGCTATTCCACTGTATGCCACTCCACTGTACTACACTGCACTGTATGCTATTCCACTGTATGCCACTGCAGTGTATGCTACCCCACTGTATGCCACTCTAGTTTATGCCACTCCACTCTATGCCTCTCCATTCTACACTATTCCTTTGGATGCCACTCCATTGTATGCTATTACACTCCACTCCACTATATGTCACTGCAGTTTACATCACTCTAATGTATACCACACCACTGTATGTTACTCCATTATATGATATTCCACTGTACACCACACCACTGTATGTCACTCCACTGTACGCGATTCCACTGTATGCCAATACAATCTAGAGCACTCCACTGCATGCTATTTCACTGTATGCCACTACAATGAATGCTACTCCACTCTATGTCACTCCAGTGTATGCCACTCCACTCTAGGCCACTCAATTCAATGCTATTCCATTGTATGCAACTCCACTGTATGCTATTACACTCCTCCCCACTGCAGGGTGCACCCCTCCAGTTTACACCACTCCACTGTATGCAATTGCACTGTACACTATTCCACTGTATGCCACTTCCCTGTATGCCACTCCACTCTATGCCACTCCATACACTCCACTGTACATCAGTTCATTCTACTCTATTCCATTGGATGCCACTACACTGTACACCACTCCACTGTATGCTATTACACTGTACCCCACACCACTGTATGCCACTGCAGTCTACACCATTCCACTGTATGCCACTCCACTGTATGCTACTACACGATATGCTATTACACTCTACGCCACTTCATTCATCTACACTCCACTGTACGGCATTCCACTGTATGCTACTCTACTGTACAGTAGTCCAGTCTTTGCCGCAACAGTGTACGCCACTCCACACTCCTCCAATGTATGACACTCTCCTCCACTCTATAAAAGTTCACTCTATAAAAGTCTACTACACTTTATGGCACTCTACGACTCTCTAGTCCACTCTATCCCCATTTATCCCATAACATTTTACCACCTACGCTTCTACACTACATTCCATACCACTCTGCTCAACAACATACCAATGCACTCTATTATACTTCACTCCATACTATGTGACGCTTCTCCACTTGAGTGTACTCCACTATACAAGACTTTACTTCCCTCTACACAACTGTAGAACAATCCACTCTACGGAGCTCCACTGTTTGACACACTACTTTACTCTATGCAACTCCACTCTACTGACTGCACTGTATGGCACTCTCCAACACTTTACTCCAGTCTATTCCCCTACACTCCACTGCACTTTACCAAATTGTATGCCAATGTACAACACTCTCTGCCAGTCTATGATACTCTAGTCCACTATACAACACTGTACACAACTCTTTGTTTGCCACTGCACCCCACTTTACTCCACTATTCTATGACACAGTACTCCACTCTACTCCACTACTCCGCTGTACACCTCTACACTCTACGCCACTCTTTGCCATTGTACTCTATAACACTGTATGCCAATCCATTCTACCACACTCTAAAACACTGTACTGTACAGTACGCCACTGCAATCTACAAAATTCTGCTAGACTGTATGCCACTCCACTCTACTGCCATCTACAACACTTTCCAATACTGTACGAGATGCCACTACACTCTACTGTACAATACAGTACTCCAATTTATGACACTTTACTTGACTGTATGCTACGCCACTCCACTCTACTGCACTCCACCCCGCTATAGTCTATGACACACCACTCCACTCTGACACTTTACTCCACTCTACATTTACCCCACTCAAGTGTACTCTACTGCACTATACTCCACTTTATCCCACCCTATGCCACTGCACCATATTCGACTATATGCTGCTCCACTCTCTGACACTCTACTGCACTTTATGCAACTCCACTCTACAATACTGTATTACACTCTATGCCACTTCTCACTGTGCCCATCCACTCTACGCCACTGTAATACACTGTATGATACTCGACAACACACAACTCCTCTCCTCTCGATACACCACCCTACTATATGATACATCACTCTAATCAATGACACTCTCCTCCACTGTACTCTACGGCACTCCACTCAACCATACTCCACTCTACGACACTCTACTTCACCATACTCCACTCTAAACCCTCTACTCCACTCTATGACAGTCTATGGCACCCTACCCTTCTGTACAACATACCATTCTACTGTACAACTCACTGATCCACTCTCTACAATTGACTCCACTATGTGAGATACCATGCCACTACACATAACACTTTACTACACTGTATGCTACATCACTCCTCTTTAACCTACTCTACTTTATTCCACTCTATGATACTCCCTTCTACAATAATAGACTTTACAACACTCTCCCCCACTGTACTGTATGACACTCTACATAATGACACTCCACACTATGATACTGGACTCTACGATTTGAAACACATTTTTATTACAAATTTAAAAAAAATTAAATTCAATGAAAAAACAAATTAGGAAAACTTTTTTTCTATACAGCCAAACTTAAACTACACAAACTTTAGAAATTCTGAAGTTATAGTTATAGCTTTCATCTACATTTTATCCACCATCTTCAAATTATTATGAGTAGTGCACTTCCATACGATTTTCAGCTCATTAGTCAGACAACACTAACTATAACTCGCCACTCGACCATGCACTGTGTTCTCACAAATGACACTCCTCTGTACACTACACTGTAGGAGCCACTCTGCCACTCTACTGTACAACATTGCACTCAACAACAGTGAACTGTACAGCACTCTACTCCACTGAACTCCACTCTATGACACTACACTCTACAATACTTCACTAAACTCTATGCCATTGTACAACACTCTACTCAATGACAATCCCCTCCACCACTCTTCATTTCACGACACTCCAGTTGATGACACTCCACTTTTCAACACTCAACTCTACTGTTCAACACGCCACTACACTGTACAACATGCTGCCCCATTTTATGATACTCCAATCCACTATACGACGCACCACGCCACTCCATTGTATAACACTTTACTTCACTGTACGCTACGTCACTCCACTTTACTTGACTCCACTCTATTCCACTCTACAATTTTCAACTCTATAAGACTAGACGCTACGACACTCTCCTTCACTGTACTGTATGATACTCCACTTAACAACAATCTAGTGAATGACACTCCACACTACGATTTGAAACACATTTTTATTAAAAAATATAAACCATTGACATACAATGAAAAATACAAAGGTTAAGAATAATTTAGTTAGAAATACTTTATTCTTTTCAAACAAATCCCAATTAAAAAAACACAAACATTAAAAATTATAATGATTCATGCACCACCTTCAAATTACTATAAATCACTGGCTTCCGAACACAGTCTTGTTACCGCACTCACCACACTACATTAACTACAACTCATGCCTTTTCCATGCACTGGTTATACCCTTGCTTTCTACATCACTTTTAGCATGTGAAATCATAGCATTCATAACAAACCTTATATTATCTCAAATGGCGTAATTTGGCACAAAACAGTGCATGGTAAAGTGGCCAGTTATAGTTATCGTTGTCTGGTTAGCAAGCTGAAAAGAGTGTGTATGTAGGTCTGCTACTTATAATAATTTGAAGGTGGTGGGTATATTGTAAATGAAAGTTATACTATAACTTCAGAATTTCTAAAGTTTGTGTTAAGTATGGTTTATATAGGGGAAAAACTTTTCCTAACTATAATAAAGCTTTAACCTTTTTATTTTTCATTTATATATGTATATATAGGAAAACAATTAGAGGGAACATTGGATATAATTGTTTTTAAACACACACACACACATATATATATAATCCTCCACAATGACTATCCACTCAATCAGGTTAGTCCAGCCGCACTTTCCTTCGTATCCGAAAAAAACAACAACATGGCACAGAGTCCACGTGCTTAGTGAATTTTATTGTTGCATATTACAAATGTCTCCGCAACACCCCACAAGAAAAAGTCTACGCGTTTTGGCTTGCGTCTCCAACGGGCTATCCCATCTACCCCACAAACAGTATTTAAAAAGCAAAAAGGGACTCATGCGTCCACATCCCACACTTCCTGTTGGCAACATCTAGAATGTACAAATAGGTGCTATCATCACAGGGTTACAGCCATGTTGGAATTCTCAGGGGCAATCTTGGAGTAGTCACATAGATCCAAAAATATTTCATATTGAGAACCCTCAACGGAGTAAGTAAGAGGGAGGGGAGACGGAAGGACATAAAACACTCAATTAATTACTGTGACTGGAAAATGAATTTTCTGCCCTATATATCAGCAAAAGAGCATATATAAACACATAGGTGATTCTGAATTTCCGTGTAAACGTGACATTGTGCAGATCATATATTTGCCAAAATATCAACAATTATCATTTAAGAATGGTCAACTTCGATCATGCAAATGTCATTATCAAGGATATAAAGTGCTGATTCTTTTTCTCATATTGCATGAATCCCATAAAGTGCACTGACATATTTCTAATGTCTTCATTGGCAAGATGACTTTAAGTAAGGATTTGAGGATACTGGACCTCAATCATGTAATTATCATTGTCAAAGATATAAAGTGTTAATGCTTCTTATCATATTGCACGAATCCCATAAAGTTCACTGACATATTTCTAATACATTCATTATCTAAATTGCTCTAAATGTCTACATCCTCCAACTGCTTGAAGGAATATAAAGTGCAAATGTTTCCGTAAACAACCCACTCTTATTATAAATAACCACCATGAAAGGGATATAAATAAGTAATCTTTAGAATACAAGTATGTTCATTAATCCAGTCATAAATACATACAATAAATATTTCAATACAATATTGATATAAAAGGGAGTGCAAATATAGCCATCCCTGTTCCCCTACAAATTACAAAAGAATCATCAGAGATTGCATCTCATAGCCCCAATAAATAATACAGCCTCGACCCAGAACATGATAATAACTCTATTGATGTGCCAGAAATGTTATGAGATCCCAATATATTCTCATTCAATATTGTTTAAAGTGCAAGTGCTGTCTAATAGTTTACATATATCAGGGGTAACTGCGGGTCGGTTTGAAAAACATACACCAATGTTCTCATGTATAAAATCAAAGGGAATAAAAATCAGAGTGGTCTCTCCAGTTGTATACATCTCACCTTCAACCAGGACCACAGATAGATCTCGGAACATAGTGTAAATAAAAGCAAATTCATAAATGGACATGAAGTTCAGCATCAATGTTATGGCCCCATGGTTTCTCGGTACCTAAGAGAATGATCACTCATGATTCACATTGGCGCAAATCCAATTCCCTGTTACCTCTACGTGGATGCGCTTTAATATGTTTCAAACCAGAGTATTGAAAAGAGGTCATAACACCTTGATGCTGATCACAAAAATGCTTGGCCATGGGGTAGGTACGATCCTGATGTTTTATGGCCCTGATGTGCTGCAAAATCTTAAGTTTTAACCGATTGATTGTAATTGTAATTGTAATTGTAACTGTCATTTATAGAGCGCGTTATCACCGTCTGGTCTCTAAGCACTGTGAGAGAGAGCCCTGCCCTGGCACGTGAAGGGGATGTAAATGATTAATTGTGCCCCAAGCTTCCACAAAGAGGAGTGTTTTTAACTTCTTCCTAAAAGGGAGAAGGGCTTGTTCCTTCCGCAGATTCTCCGGTAATTTGTTCCATAATACAGGGATTGAGGTCGAGAAGGCTCTGCCTCCTTTAGAGGTCATGCTAAAGCGGGGGCAGGCCAGCAGGCCGGCCTCCGAGGACCGTAGTGACCTGCTAGGAGTGTAGGTAGCCAGGCGATCCTTAATGTAGGATGGGGCTTGGCCATAGATGGCCTTATGCGCAATGCAAAGGCCCTTAAATCTAATTCTCTGCCTGATCGGGAGCCAGTGTAGCTGGCGTAAGAGGGGGGTAGCATGGGCCCTCCTAGGCAGTTTAAAAATCAATCTGGCAGCGTCATTCATAATGACCTGTAGTCTAGCAAGCAGCTTTCCTGGGAGGCCAATGTACAGGGAATTCCCGTAGTCCAATCGTGACACTATCAAGGCTGATACTGCCGTTCTGAGAGTTGCAAATGTGAGAAGGGGGGCAAGTTTCCGTAACTGTCTAAGCAGGCCAACACATGTACCTACTACGGCAGATACCTGCTGAGTCATAGACAGCTTGGCATCGATTTTAATGCCCAGACTTTTTACGGCCTGGGCTGGCTCGGGATTTGCGCCCAGCTCTTGTGGCCAGAAAAGGTCACTCCAGGGACTGGAGTCTGTGGTGATGGCTAATACCTCAGTCTTTCAGGGTTGATTTTGAGGAAATTGGCCGTCATCCAGTTGACTATATATTTTAAAATGTTTTGCATTCGTGAGTGGGCAGCCGGGGCATTGTCTATCTGGATAATAATTTGGGTGTCATTCGCATAGTTGTAGATCTGGCACTCCATGAGATTCAGTGCGGCTATTAAGGGTTGGAGGTAGGCGTTGAATAAGAGAGGAGGCAACGCCGAACCCTGTGGCACCCCACACGAGAGTTTGCCGGAGTCAGACACATAGTCAGCCAGTTGTACTCTCTGTGATCGGTCAGTGAGGAAGGACGTAAGCCATTTGAGGGCCGTGCCCTGGATGCCTAACTCCGAAATCCGCGACAGAAGTTGGTCATGGTTGACCGTGTCAAATGCCGCGGATAGGTCTAGCAATACCAGGGCACATGGTTTTTTCTTATCGGCCCTGAGCCTGATTTGTATTCAAGCCGGGCACCTGGGTCATAAGCTCTACGCCAGGCTCTCTCGCATTGGCGTAAGGCTTGTTTCTTGTTTCTTAGGGCCTCATTAAACCAGGGAGCCCCTTTGCCTTTGTCCCTTACTCTTTCCCTACGCATGGGGGCTACTATGTTAATGGCATTCTTCAGCCTCGTGGAAAGAACAGCGCTTTCTCGGTCGAGGTCAGAATTTCCTTGTGTTGGACATGGGGGAACTGATTTATGTAGAGTGTTAATCAGGTCATCTTCCCTAATTTTTCCCCATCCCCTCAGCACTTTCCACTCCGGGTGGGGACGAACTGCTTGTCTTGTGGATGGAAACAGGCCTCTAATTAAATAGTGATCAGACCAGGCACAGGGACTGATCTCTAATGGGCTGGTTGGTGGATGGGAGGTCCAGACCAAATCAAGTGTATGGCCCTTCTCGTGAGTAGGTGCATTCACCAATTGCCTCAGTTCCAGGGAGCCTAGTGCCTCTTCCAACTGTTTGGCCTGGCTATCTTTAGGTGTCTGATCCCAGTGGAAATTAAAGTCCCCCATTACCAGGATACATTAATACCGCGACCGGATATCATTAACTAATTCGATGAAGAGCTCAACAAATTTGGGTGACGTTCGCGGAGTGCGATAGACTATCAGGACAATTAGACAGGTGGTCTGGGAGCAGAATGTAGCCCCCAACACATCTGCTCCCTCGATGCTTTCTGCACATAGGATCTCTGCCTGTAGCTGTTGGTTATACAGAATAGTGACTCCACCCCCTCTAGTGCTGCTAGGTCTGTTATAACAGAGGGCGGCATAATTCGGGGGCGTGGCTGCCACTAGGTCCGGTGCTGAGGACTCCTTGAGCCAGGTTTCTGTCCAGATGGTCATCTTGGAGGAGCGAGAAGACCTCAAGATTGTGTTTCTGCAAGGAGCGGGTATTAAGAGTAGCTACCCGTAATCCCTGTGGGTCATTGGGCCAGGGCGTCCTAGGTGGGTGAGGTGAGGAACCTATACTGCCTACTACCATTTGTGTCCTTAGTAGACCCTCCGCCCTAAGTTTAATAGCCACATTAGTCTTAAGTAGCACCACTCCTAGGGCTAGGGTCTGAAGTTCCTCCATGGAATACGAGTAGTGGGGACCAGGGGGACTGGCCCCTGGTCCCGGTCGGTCGTGGACGGGCGCAGACGGGCTTGCCTTAGGCGCGCCTTCGGTGCGCCATCGGCGCGCCCGCTGCACGCGTGCGCTGCGCGCTTGCTCCAGCTCCGAGGATATGCTGTCAGCTCCTCCCACCCACCAATCAGCCCTGCTGTGCAGCAGCTGACTGTCCCCGAGCAACTAGACCGTTAAAATAAAGCGGAAGTGCCCTAGGGTGGCGGAAGTGAGGGAGCGCTGAGCGCAATTAAAAGGTGAACACAGTGCAAAGTACAAATATTTATAAAGATGGTCCCTTCAGTTTTAAAAATAGCAGCGCTTTGTAAAAACAATTGACATGCAGGCAGCACCATAAGCAAACCTCCGCGTGGGGGCAAGCGCGTCTCTCTCAGTCTGCGCGCTTGCTCCAGCTCCGAGGATATGCACTGTACTGCCCACATATCGCAGTTTACAACCACATTCCAATGCAAATACAACAAATTCTGTTTCACAGGTAATCAGTTCTTTAATTTTGATCGTCCTACCCTCAAAAGTCTTGTACTCCGTACAATTCTGTCCAAATTAGCAAGCCTTGCATGTGGCACATTTTCTGAAACTTAAATTTCTTTCGGTTAACCAATTTGATTCAGGATGATGCATAGATTTAGTTAACAGATACCCCAGAGAAGGTGCCTTTTGATATGTGATCTTGGGGTGCTGACCAACTACATCTCTTAAATGTTCATCATGTTTCAAAATGTGCCAATTCTTGTTGATTAGGGAACTGATCAAACTATGTTCCACGTTGTATCCCATAAAAAAACGTATAGCTTGGTCCTGGTCCACATCTGCGCTGCCAGTCGGGGTTGATGAAGCTTATGAGTTCAACAACTGTTCCCTGTTTTTAGTTAAACCCGTTTGTTTTGCTTCTCTAAGGACCCGCATTTGATATCCCATTAATTCAAATCTCACAATCATCAAAATGGCTTCATTTTCAAATAAATCATCAGTGGAACAGATTCTGTGAGCCCTCAGTAATTGACTATATGGGATACTCCATTTTGGAGAACAACGGTGTCCACTGTTACCATGTAAAATGGAATTACAGGCAGTCTTTTTTTCGAAAAACCTTGGTTTGTAGGAAGTCACCCTATACTTGCAATTTCACATCCAGGAAGTCAATTTCTTGCACACTCCAATTTGCAGTCAATTGTATATTATATGGGTTGGCATTAAGAATCGCAATGTACTCACATAAAGATGTTTCATCTCCCTCCCATAAAATAAACAAATCATCAATAAAACCTACCCACATGGCAATCTTATTGGTGTACTCTGCATTACTTTCTGCCCAAGCAATTTCTTTCTCCCACCATCCCATGTAGATGTTAGCATAAGTGGGAGCGAAGGCTGCCCCCATTGCAGTTCCCTGCTTTTGGAGATATGTTTTCTTATCAAAAAGAAAGATGTTGTGGGTTAGACAGAAAGAAAGCATAGTGAGAAGCATTATGGTGTTGAGTCAATGCCAGAGACCTGGATCTCAAAAATATCGACAGGCCTCTATCCCATATTGATGCAAGATGGAGGTATAGAGGGCGCAAACATCTAATGATACCATGATGTAGCCACTACGCCATGGTATGTTGTTCACTTTTCTTAAAAAGTCATTAGTGTCCTATATGTATGATGCAAGGCTGGTGACATAGTGACAGAGAAATACGTCCAAAAATCTGGAGGTGTTTTCTAACAGGGACCCATCCATGCTAACAATCGGTCTTCCAGGAGGTTCCTGAAGATTTTTGTGTATCTTCGGAATACAGTAGATGACCTACATCCTGGGATAGTCAGTGTTTAAATATTGGAATTCCTCTTGTGAGAGTAATCCCTGTTGGGCCTAACCCTGCAGCAGGATATTATATTTTTTCTGGTAATCATTGATGGGATTAATTCTTAATTCTTGGTAGTGTTCTTTGACCTTGAGTTGCCTTTTCATTTCTTTGGTGTATTGGTTGGTGCTTAAAATAACAACATTACCTCCCTTATCTGAGGGTTTGATGACGATGGCCTTGTTGTTACGTAATGCATTTAATTCAAGCCAATCTTGTGCAGAGAAGTTGTTCCGGTTCTTTTGTCGTCCTGCTGTTCTTAACTGATTAATGCCATCAATTAAAAATTCATGAAAAACATCAACCAAATTCCCAGTTGGCAATTGAGGAGTAAATCTGCTCCTAGGCCTCAAACCACTATCAATAGTTTGATCAGTTAAAAACCCTATTTGATTAAGCAAGGGAACATCCATGATTTCAGAAGCAGCACCAGGGTTGTGAATCTCTTCACCCCTATCCAAGGCATTAATTTCCAGAATGTCTGAAATATCCCCAACAGTAAAATGAGTGAAGCCATCAGCCCATGGTTGTATATTTTGGGTTGGTCCAGAATTCTTAATTGCAAAATATTTCCGTAATTTCAATTTATTTTTGCACAAACTTATATGCTTCAATTTGTAGATTAGTATTGGGTAGTGCCACTCAGCATGAGTGGTATCCCTCTGGGCACCGCGAAGAACCTGACTAAGCAGGTAATGAATATTCCAAATCGTAATACTGGGCGCCTTAATGGTTACAACAAGTTAAGACACTCTTAATCGAGTTGGTTGAATACGTGAATTTAATTCATTCATGAGTTCGTATATTTCAACTTTGATGTGAATGCCAGGCGTATATTATTCACTTTCCCAATGCATTTCGGGCGTGCAAGCCCTTCTTCAGGGGAAAAAATCTAAAATGAATGCAGAAAATAAACAGAGCGTCACTATAGTCTATAAGAAAACTACATGTCGATTTAAGAGTATGACACTAAATAGAGTGCAAGCAAAAATAAACTATGTCAAGTATATCATATATCAAAGTGTGTCTCAATGAAATAATACGTGAGATTAAGTGGACTAAACAACCATGTCAACATGATGTGTACATGAACGTGAATATACCACCTCTCGTTATTGCCGTTATGAAAAAACCAGAGAGTCGAAACGAAAGAGAAACAAATAAAGTTAGTCGGCTATAAGTGCCATTCGAATTGATGATATCTGCAAACTGTGTGTGTTAAATGAACAAAAGTTTATAGAATATTGTGAACGAGCGGTCGTGCAACAAACAGTGCGTGAATTTCTAAAAGACCGAAAAAATCACGTGTCAAAACCAACTTAAATGCCGTATCCCAAACGGTTGAAAATAGTGGCACTACCCAATACTTATCACTTGACACCCCCTCCAGAGGGTGACACCTCCGGTGCACGCAACAATACGCAAACTTGGTACAATCGGAGCTGTGCATACTCATACGCCCATTTTCAATTTGTAGATTGACACAATCAGGTCCCACTGAGGGGCAAAAGCTTAGACCATAATTAAGCAACTTCCTATGGCCAGATGTTAACGGAATACCAGAGATGTTGACAACCGTGTTGTTATGGTTGTCCTCCATTTCAGTCGGAAACATCATTCTTATGTTTCCTTCGCCTCTTTCGCCTTTGCTTTTCCTTTTCCTTTTGCCCCTCCTTGTTTGCATTGCCTTGTGTTCAGCCTCGATTTTTCCCCCTCCCTCGTTGGGGCGTCACCATTCAAAGAAGTCACATTTCCTGCTGAAAATCCGTTTCTCTTGGTCCTTCATCTGCCGATGATCCTGGTTCAGAGCTTTCTTCTGATTCAGTGACATCTGTGATTTTCCGGCCCATTTTTTTCTATCTTTCTTTGGCTCTGAATGGCTCGTATTTTTTGTCAAAGATGTAAATTCGCCCAAACTGATAATCTAATTTGTCTCTATTGAACTTGTGAGCCTTACATCCCCGTAACTTTCCTTCATGCTTCTCAATGCGCTCCTCCATTTTTTGAGGAGTGTTTTTACTTCCTGTTCTTTAGCTGGCTCAATTTCTTGTACTAGTCGATCAATAATAGCTGTTTGTTCTTCCATTCGTTGTTTAGCATGAGTAATCAGGGTCTCCATAAGTCCGAAGGAACAACCTTCCGTATTGGATCTCCGTTCTTCAAATAAGTCTGCGTCTATGTCTCCAAAGGTTGGCATTACGAATATCCGCAGCCCCGGAGGTATTCTTTTGCAGTCAATATATCTGGTTAATGATGTCATCTCCCACCATTCCTTTTATTCCGCTATTCGTGCTTTCTCTAATTCTTTAATCACTGCCTGCGGTGTTCTCGTGGCCCCTGTTCTCTCAAGGCATGTGCCCTCTTGCATTGTGGTGCTGCTGAATACATCCAAAGCAGCTCTCTCCCATTGAGCTTTACGTTCAGCCATATTGATGATAGTTCTGTATATGCTTGTATATGATACTGCGCACGGGTGATCTGCACTACGGGTTCTCAATGTTCCCAATTGTTGCTATTGTGGTGGGTATTGCTGAAATAATCACAATCTCTCAATGCACTCGACCATATCCTGTGCATTCACGCCATCATATATATATATATATGTTTAAAAACAATTATATCCAATGTTCCCTCTAATTGTTTTCGTCTGTTTGCTGCAGTGCTGCCAAGGCTATGTGCACCAAGAAACTGACCATGCATGTGATAGCTACTTGAGGTTTCAGTTTATGCCAAACAGGTATGTGCTCACGTTTCTTTCTTAACATTCATTACACTTAATGGTTTTATAGACCTCCATTGTGTGTTATCTGTTCTGTGATTCAGCTTTTCTCTGGCATTCATACTTCACGATTGGTGAAGATGTGCGAGCTAGGAAATTCATAGGATGGAGTGAGCCAGATACCATTCCACAAGAAATGATACAGTAAGTGACATGCAAAAAATATGAAAAAGTCTAATTTTAATAAAAAATAAGTTATTTTTCAAACACTGGAGTATGGGGTGTATCAGAAATTTACTTTCCTACCATCAGTATCTAGAGAGAATGTTTGAACCTGTCTCTCTGACCCTACGTGCATGTGTGGAGGAGTTGAGACAACATGCACACACTTTGATTGTGGCCCTTTGGGGAGGCTGCTGACAGCATGTGGGTACCATTCCCTGCAGTGCCTTACAGAATTGCACATATCCAGCAGTCTTTTAAGTGAACTGAAACTGGTGAGAGATCTCTAAAAGCAGCCTGACCTAAGAAATTTAATTAAGCATCCTTTCCGAGAGGTATGGCTGAAAATATGTGAACCACATTAATGTGCTTCACACTGCAGCACACCTAACCATTATTTGGGTGCCTTTGGGAGTTTTCTGTTACTACATCCAGACATAACACAACTAGGGACCCCACACAGATAGAAAATCTTATTTTAGCTAGAAGGGAAGCCAGCATGAACCAAGAAGAGGAAGGCAAATGGGTTCACTCCTGCTCAGACAGAGATGCTGCAATGAGTCGTAATAATGATAATGTTATCTGTGCACGGTCCTGAGCAAATCCACTTTCGTGCCAAAAAATACAATCTTCCATCAATGCTAGCAGTGACAAGTAGAGTTGGTTAATGCTTAATCTTGGAAAGACCAGGATGTAGAATGATAATAGCCAGTACCGTAGCAAAGATGTCATGGGCCCTGGTGCAAGCAAGGAAAAAAGCCCCTTTGACTGCTGTTGGGATAGCAAAATACATCAATTTACATGGTTCAATGGCCCCTGTGGCCACTGTATCTGCTGCACCAATGGTAACTACACACTTTGAAATAGCATCAGCTTACGCACAGTACAGTACAGTGGTGCCTCTATAAAAAATGCTACAATTAGTCCTGTGCTGATGCATAGCTTCCATTTGTGCAGCAGATGCAGTGACACGGGGTCCAGAGGGGCCCAATGAGCACTGATTATAGCTGTGTTTCACTGTTTAGACAGCGGCCTGGGGCCTGTTTTATTCCTTCAACTAGTGCTTATGCCAGTGGAGCTTTGTATCAAATTAATATTCCCTGGGCATTCTAAAATGATGGTAGAGACAAAATTAACAATAACACTAACAATCTGGGATATTTTACTGTTACCTTTCAGTACAAAATGAGAGACCGGAGACAGAACGCCTGCCAATCCTGTGCTTGATACGCAATGTGGAAACTATACAGAAAGAATAATTCCCCCGATGATATTAGTTGTACCTTGCATATTGTTTCGTATTGCAGATGTACAAAACACATATGATAAACTGTTTCTTGGTCTGTTATCTTAGGGAATTTACTTCCCAAAGGGTTATTATTCGCTGAGGTAATAAATATAATCTCGATGTAGGTGAATCTATATTGTATACCCTAAGACGGTTTTCTAACTCTCATGATGATCACTGCATATCTTCCTTCTATGACTTGTGTATTGCGGTATTGTTTCTTTCTATCCCTTGCAAGGGCAATGTAACATTTGAATGACTGTAAATTACTTTTAAATGCCAATAAAATAAATGGAACCAAACAAAAAAACCAAAGAACTAACATCTGAGGTAAAAAGGAGAGACAAATAAATATTCATGTAGTGACTGATTTCTACAAAGTGAAACCAAAAAACCAGGAGTTAATCCCGACTTTCCTGCTTAACCAAATTGTGTGATCTTAGGGAAATATTTTATTTCAGCAATCCTCAGACGTCCTATTAAATCACTGCACTTTTAATAAGTGCCTCTCAGAGCAGTGATTTAATAGGACGTATTCATGCCAAATCTGTTAGAGAAAGGTGCTTTTTTGAATTCTAAAGACACTTTATCATATTTTATGTCATGTTTGCCACTTGATTAAGACGGTAAACATTTCAGGACTCGGTGTGTAAGAGGGCTAAAATCACCAAAAGACAGCCGAGTCTGTGACTGAAGCTGATCTTTATCTTTTTCATTATCACCCCCCCCCCCCCCAGGAGTGGAATGGGTGGGCCAAGAACAGCAGAAGCCGTCCCTGCAACATCAACTGTGGGCTTGTAAATACGAACAATGCCCAGAGCACAGACGTCAAAGGAAACACTACCATCAAACCCTAAGCCGCAAGAAAGCAAAACATTAGCAGCCAGTTGCACCTCATACCCCCTAGACGCTGAACAACGCCAATTAGTGCATGGCTCTAAGAAACATAAATTTATTAGAGACACTGCTAGTGTAGCTGTGTAGCTGCCATCCCTACTATGTCTAGAACTTATGCAGGAAGTGACCTGAGTGGGGCCGATTTGCTATGCTGCTTGTGATTAGGCCCGGTTCTAGGAATTTTCATTTGGATGGGCCAAGGGTACCTTCAGGTGGGCCCAATTTTTGTCAATTCTGGAGATACCCTAAAAGCCCAAGATTACATCATATCTTCTTCCAAACAGGCATACAGTGCATCTAGAGAGTTATTTGAGAGTAAGCGCTGATGTCTATACTCAACAGCCACAACCCTTTTAATTTCCAGCAGGCCAGGCATCAGCACAATCACCTGGATTCCAAGCAGATTCTAATAGTAGTTCAAGGTAAAGGAGGTCCCTTTTACCACACCTAAGCCTTGACATTTCGCACTACGAAGACTGTCTACTTGTTCCTTGCAATTTGCCCAACACCTATTTCTTTGCATATTGTGAACTTGGTGACTGTTTATTTTCATGCCATTCTTTTGCAGTGTACTTTCATTGATAAAAAAGCTTAAAAAACAGCAACACATTTGGAAAAAAAGAAAGCAGTATTGTTGACAAATAAGAGCAGTTTTCATGCTTCATGTAAAACCATTAATTGCTGTCAAACAGGTAATCTTCTGGCGCTGTATTACAGAAGGGGCCATAGATGCTTGTGCAGTCTCTTCTGTATACTGAATATTGAAGCGCAGGCACACATGCATAGCAAGTGCTACAGTCAGAGGATGTTTCCTTATTTGCATGCGTCGTGTCCCCACACAAAAGATGGAATCGTTTCGCCTCTTAGCCCATCCATATTATGGATGTAGGTGCAGAGGCACACAGACACACAACATGGAAAACAAAAGCAATCATCCAGACCAACAGAAAACTCCAGCCATGGTTGGGTTTTGTTCCAGTTTGAACTGAATGCCCCATAAAGTGCATCTGCATCTCTCGGGTCATGTCATGTTAGGTTGGTTTGTAAAGTGCACTCTTACCCAGGAGGGTATCCTGGTGCTGAGCAGCCAAATCTAGGGCCTAATGTGGTTACTCGAAAAGCCAGGTCTTCAGCTTCTTGTGGAATTCAATAAATGAAGAGGAAGCTTGGATGTGTAACGGCATGGCATTTCATGCTTTAGGGGCGATGTAGGAGAAGGCTCAACCGCCGGATCTGGTTTTCCATTTGTGTGGGTTGTGAGCAAGTAGAAGTCTTGCCGAGCTGAGGTGTCTGGAAGGTTTGTGAAAGTAGATGATATTGTTGAGCTATGCTGGGCCAGAGTGCCTTAAAAGTTTGGCATGTGCTCGTTGTGGTATGGGTCGCCAGTGTAGCTCCTTGAGGTGAGTTCTGATGTGTGAGTGTCATGGTAGGCAGTGAGTGATTCTGGGTGCCGAGTTCTAGTTGTTCTGCAGCCTCCTGATGAGATGCTTATTTATCCCAGCGCAGAAGGAATTCTTGTAGTCTAGGTTGCTGGTGGCAAGAGTGTGGGTCATGATTTTCCCCATCTTTACTGGGAGCCATTTGAAAATCTTCCTAGCTGGCATCTTCAATATATGAAAGCATAAGGCACTGATGGTGTTGACTTGGGCTGTGATATTGAGTTTGCAGTCAAGGATGAACCAAAGGTTCTTGGCTAGAGTTATTTAGTTCTGAGGTAAGTCTAGATAATTAGGATTAATTCCACCATGTGTATATCATCCCACATTGCAAAACCCGTGGTAGCCCTTTACTGAAATTTATTTTGATCAGTCCAAGTGCGAGTAGATGTGGTTATACAAAGAGTATCACCAGGGCCACTAAATTTATGTGGTAAGGAAGGGCCAAATTATGGAGCAGAGTGACTAAATTATGCAGCAAGAAAAGGCAAATTATGTGGTGTAATGTGGCGGCATTTTGTGATAGTATTACTTCATTATTTTGTTATTTTTTTACACTAGTTAACACTGTCTGGGCTTAGGTTGCATCTCATTAATACAAGTCTAACACACACGTATAGCAATAAGCAACTGAAAGGTGAACAGTCAACCTTTGCAAATGGTCTTCTACTGCATGTATACATGTATATACATATAAACATGTATTGCAGCATATTTTAGTAACTTTTGATCCCTCCGAGCTAGGAAGAATTTTTCTAAATCTGCATATTATGCAGCAGATGAAAGATTATGTGGCAAATGCAGCAAATCTAGAATTTTGCGGAAAACACTGCAGCCATAAAGTTGCATAATTCCAGTGGTGTTGACTATAACATGAGAATGTGCAATGTACTGTAACAAGATATCAGAATATGAAATGCTCACATTTGCAACTCTGTCATACAGATGAGAACAAATTCAGCCACCCACACAATGTCTTACTTGAGATAACACAGTTATTTACTTCACCTCACATCTGGCAGAAAAAAAGACAGACATGGTTAGTGCCTGATTCAAAAGGTAAACTTAAACTCAGTGGCGGCTGGCATCTATGGGGAGCGGGGGGGGGGCAGGTGCATGCACAAAATAAAATGTAACAATTTGAAACTTAACTGAACTCAACGCAATGCCCTCCTCCGGTTCCCTTCTCTGCACTGGAACTGAAAGCAGGAACTCCCTTGACCAATCAGGGTGCTGCTGTCTTGCAGCATGAGAGCAGCGCCCTGATTGGAGGGGGTGGCCTCACTCGGCACTCCACAGTGCTGTTGAGGCTTGGGCTTGCTCTAACCCAGCTGTCTTAAGCCAGCTGGGTTAGAGCTGTTTAAAGTGCGTATGTGTGGCTGGCCGTCTCAAGACGGCCTGCCAAAATGATGTGCACACTTTAAATAGTGCCATACCAGCCCACTCTTCTCCCTGCTGAGTGACATGCTGCTGTCACTCAGCAGTGGCCCTGTCCCCGTCCTGACGCTCTGTTCGGGATGGGGAAGAAAAATAAAATGGCAATAAATTGCCATTTTATTTTTATGGGATTTGGGGGGGATTTTAAGTGGGGCGACACTCCTCCGCTCCAACGGAGGAGCCACACCTACTTAAACTTTTGTGTAAGTTTACTATATATTGGTATTCATAAACTACAAGTTTAATTTTACAAATAGTAATTTTATGACTGTGGAGACTTCGCACTTTCAGACTTTCAGAGGGTACCAAAGGTATTGCCAATTCGGGGAAACAATTGTACCATTTTGGGAAAGAGATCTGGCACCTGCGACCTGGTTAGCAGGAACCCAGTACACTTCCTGTAGTAATCACATCAAATACCAGGCAAAAAGTGGGGGTGACCATGTTGAAAATGGCACTTTCCTACACTAAGGCTCTGTTCTTTTTTCAAATTGTTCACCTCTGCCCTCTGATATTTCTCCCTCTTACTCTCAGCCACCCACCCTGTGATCGCTGGGTTGTTCGCTAGGACTACTGGTGCCCCGAGGGATGCATTCCTCCATGTTTTCATATTACCGAAATTTGGGAGAAAGGTGGGGAGTGGGTATGGTTCATCCAACTGGCTGGGGATGCTGAAGTGGGTGGGTGGAGGGGGCGTTTAGTCTTTCCCTTGTTATCTCACCACAGTGCATGCATACTTCTATGGCTGGCTGCGCACACACTGATCCCTGGCACAGGGCACTTGACATTTAGACACTGTCGCTTGGACACATGCCCCTCTACTCATCGGCAATCCCCTTTACGTGCCTGACTTGAAATATCCCTGGGCTGAATGATCAACGTAAGGCTCCTCAGGTTCTGGCCTATCTTTGTAGGTATCACATTGACATCTCCTTCCTTCAGAAACTTCACCTAACTACTGCTAAACATCCCCAACTTCACACCAGCTGGCTTGCAGAATCACATGGGGCTGTGTACTCTAATTATTCCAGTGGAGTAGCCATTCTTATATGCGAAGGTTTGTTGTGGTTTATGTCCACATCCATATATGATAAGCAGGGAAGATCTGTTATATTGCATAGGATTTTAACTTAGGTCTAGACCACTTTATTGATCAGTCTAGCGACACGAGACATCAGCACCCTGGGGCTCTGGCTCAACTCCACCTGATCATGAGGGGCCATAAACTCATAGAAATGTGGAGACTTAAACAACCCCAAAGCATGGCGGGAACATGCATAGCACAACACGCACACAACACTTGGTCTAGGATTGACTACTGATTAGTTACAAAAGATGCTGTCCCTTGGACCAATATAATTGAACACCTTGCCAGAATGCTGCCTGCTCATGCCCCAGTCCTTTTGGAATTTGCTATCCCCTCTGCCCACATCCAGGCGTTTTCCTGGAGGCTTCCCACCAAGGCCCTCAGGGATCCTGTCTTTCATGACGAAATCCGATTTGCCATGTTCGAGTACCTTTCCAATAACTCCCAGTCTGTGGAATCCTCCCCCAGTTTATGGGAGGTGTTCAAAGTAGTCATTCGTAAAGTGTGCTGATCCAAACAGTCTGAACTATTGAAAGTGTTGTGAGCACAGCTCACTCGACTGGAAGCAAATAACCACACACTTGAGTTAACCTTTTTTCCCTCTGGTGATGCAAACACTCTTGCCCCTAATAGGCAAAACTCTTAACAAATATGATAAGGCGGTGGTTAGGGAGACTTACTATCTAAGGAAAGAGGTGGTGGCTAGACACTATGGGGAAGGAGAAAGAGCTGGCCAAACGCATGCCAGGTTGCTCCGCAAACCTTGGACCAGCAATTACATTATGCAATTGGTCGATGACCAATAGACCTCTCACACTGACCTTGAAGGAATCACATGCACTATGACTGCCTTTTATACGGATCTCTATCGCTCGTCAATGGTGCACAACCCCATGCAACTTAATGAATTCTCCCACTCCAGTCAACTCATCTAGATGGAGAACTGCCATCGGCAATATCTTGATGTACCCTTTTTGACTGAGGACATTGTGCAGGTGATTCGAAGCATGCCAGGGGATAAATCACCTGGTCTAGACGGTCTGACCAAGTTCTTCTATAAAGAATATGCTCAGATTCTGGCCCCCCACTTACTAGCTGTATATGAGGAAGCTCTTCGACTTGGCAGGTTACCCCCCTCCTTGCATGGTAATCATCGTCATTCTGAAGCCTGGCAAGCCAGTAAACCTATGAAACTCCTATCTCCCACTCTCGATGATTAATGTGGACAACAAAATCCTTGGAAAATTGGTCGCGACCCGCTCACTACTGCTGTTACCAGATATTGTCTGTCCCAATGAATCCACAATTCTCCCTGGGTGCAGCACAACACATCATTTGTGCACAATGTTTACACTCATACCCTCTATAGACCCCCAGCTTAACGCGCCTGAAATTCTACTTGATGCCGCAAAGGCGTTTGATTTATTAGAGTGCCCGTACTTGATCCGCATGCTGATGCCCATTGGATTCAGTACCCACTATATTGGCTGTATCAAACTCCTCTATACACTCCAAAATGTTAGACTGCGCATCAATGGTGAGATTACTCCCCCATTCCCTATTTTTTGGGCAACCAGACAGGGATGTCCCCTATCACCCATCCTGTTTGCCAATGCAATGGAGCCACTAGTGGCCCGGCTGCAGCAACATCATTCACATAGAGGGCTCGCCTTTACAGCCAGAGGAGTGCTGGTCTTTATGCCCGCGGATGATGTCACTCCGTATGTGAGAGATCCTTGGGTCAACATTTCCCCTGTGATCCTAGAAATCATTGGGTTTGGCCGTCATGCTGGTATCCACATCAACTGGTCCAAATCTGTGATCTTCCCGCTTACTCCTGAGACCGATAGGCTCAATTCTGACCATCCCCTACAATGGGCCATTAAGCCAGTTCGCTATGTTGGTATTTGAATCAGCAAAGAAATTGGCGAACGCTGGAGGGCTAATTATGGTAAACTTATATCCTGGCTAGAGGAACGTGTTCCGGTCTGGTCACAACTACAGCTTTCTATGGCAGGGAGGCTTTCAATCGCTAAAATGACAGTCCTCTCCAAATTTCTGTATCTATTCATTAATATTCCTGCTCTGCTCCTGCTGTAATACCTTAGATGACTCCATCCAAACCTCATTATGCTGGCCTGGGCTGGCAGGCAGCCGAGAGACCTTTGGGAAACATTGGCCCTACCCTATGAGCAGGGTGGTCTCTGTGCCCCAGGCATGGATCGGTACTACTGTTGCTCATAAGTGCAACTTGCACACTCCTGATTATACGCAACTCTTTTCCAGCCACACTTAACTGTTGAATTTGATGGCATGTCCCCTGCCATCTGAACACTATGTTATACCTGCCTGTCCGCCAGCCCTGCACTGCATTAGATACTGTGGCCTGCATGGTATGGGCCTGAGATAGACTGTAATATGATCACAAAAATATCCCCCACAGACCAATTTCTACACCTTGTTAGAATATTCAATTCACTCATTCATCATACCTCAGTCGTTCTCTAGAATCGTAATGCTGAACTCAAATATATGAAAAGATTTATGTTATTTATTGTATTGTCCCAGTATACATAAAAATCACTTCAAGAGAATAATTATTTCTAGAAAATAATTAAAACAATTTAAAATTACTATTTATAGACACAGGTGTTTGTCTTCACTTTTCACATTATCTCCTTGTCCTTTCTATGTCAGTATATTTCATACACCAAATGTCATAGAATAAAACACATTTAAAAAAAAAACAATTTCAGGAAAACCATATACAGTATGCAGTTTATCAAAAGAATACAAATATCACACAAATTAAAAAATGCTAAATAGCATGTAGTTGTCGACGCGATGAGTGTGACCAGAATAAAAACTGAACTCTGTATATGTAAATATGTTCTGTATACATAAGATAAGTAATTATATTATATATATATTTTTTATAGATGATTGTTGTCATTTACTAGAGTCCTGAAGAAGGTGGTTATATCGAATTTCATTTACCGAAACGCTGCATCGACATAACTACATGTTATTTAGCATTTTTAAATTTGTGTGATATTTGTATTATTTTGATAAACTGCATACTGTATATGGTTTTTCTGAAATTGCTTTTTTTTTAAATGTGTCTTGAAGTGATTTTTATGTATACTGGGACAATACAATAAATAACATACATTTTTTCATATATTTGAGTTCAGCATTATGAACGACTGAGGTATGATGAATGAGGGATTTGAATATTCTAATAAGGTGTAGAAATTGGTCTGTGGGGGATATTTTTGTGATCATATTATAGTGAACCCTGTCCCCTACACTTGTAAGGGTACCTCTCTAACTTTGGAATTAGTCTCCTGAGATAGACTGTGCCTGTGCACCCACATTGAATGTTTGTAGTCATCGAATATATCTCCGGCTGGTCACCCCATGCTCCCTGCAGCATCAGATGAGGGTACACGCTGCGTGGCCTGTATCCAGAGGGGCAATTCCTTTCAGCACAACATATGCTCAGGATTCCACCTCATACCTCACTTGATGTCTTAACATATCATAGATTTTGTGCAGTGCTTCGATCCCAAATAATACCTTCCTGAAGGCCCACTGTGCTCCATGCACTAGACATGCTGCTGACCAGCCCGTCCCCCGATAACCAAATAACTCCCTTATAAGCCACCATGCAGAAGTCACCCATATGCACCCCTAAGGCTTATCTGAATTGGGAAACAGACCTTGACCCCTCTCCAACTTCGAACAATGATGCTACTGCTGCGTGCTGACCAGAGCTCTCTCACCGAACTATAGGTTCCACCTATTGCACATGAAATTCCTGCACAGGATGTACCATACACCTGCCCAACTGCATCACATGGGGCTTTCGGAAGATGCACAATGTTGCAGGTGCCCTTCGGACAATGCTTCAGTCCTACGCTTAGTGTGGGACTATCCCTCTGTAGCCTAATTCTGTGCCAGTGTGTTTGATACCATCGCCCAGATCACTGACTTTCACCCCAGAGATCCCTGCTAGTGGCCCTCCTGGGTTATGTCAAAGATTTCCTCTCTGAAGTTAGGCATCTGACTCAATGCTGCTACTCTTGGCCAAGCATAGGGTAGCGATCTAATGGGGCCACTGATGCGCCGCTCATCTACACAGCTGGCTATGCAATTTGGCTTATTGTCAGGAGTAGCTCGATGCATACTGGGAGTTGATGCCTCCAGGTTCTCACACCAAGGACATCTGGCCCCTCTTCACCACTTACCTCTCCTCACTCCCGGAGGCTGTCTCTGGCCGGGATAGCTTCCAGCCCCTGAACACGTGATTAATTTCACCAAATCGAGGTGATATGACTGTGGAATTCACCATCTGCCTGCAAGATATGGATGTCTCCCGCTTGCACATGACTCTTACTAGCCCCCTTCGGCACATGCCAACTTTCACCCCACAACCTGTTCTCAGTGACCAGGTTCTCTGTATGTCAAGCTACCTGCTCATTCCGCTGAGGGCCATGCTGTTGCTACAAAACTCATAGCCAATGTGTTTCTGCTGCTCTCTCTTCTCCCTCTCCTTTGTGGTTTTTTTTCTAATGCCTTGTTGAGATTTTTTTTGCATGGAAAACAGAAACTAAATGAAATTTAAAAAAAAATAGTGTATCCATGCAAAAACTATTTTTTGCTAGATATTACACAAGAAAAGCTACATTGGTGTTCATCTACAGCTGATCTGACCCTCTATGTGAGGTAGGAAAAATCAAATAAATGAATTAAACAATTGCTGATTGCTCCCATGGCACATGGAACCCTATGGGAGGCAGCACCCATTGAATAAATTAAATTATAGCTGGTGTCTGTCCAGGGCCCATGGGACCAATGCGGGAAGCAGGCAAAAATTGAATAAATTGATTCAATAATTGCTGGTGGCCCTTCACGGCTTATGGGACACCTATGGGAAGGAGTAGGACACAGGCAAAATTTTAATAAATTAAATATTAGCTGATGTCCATCCAGGGTCCATGGGACCCCCGGTGAGATGCAGGACGAGGCAGGCAAAAATTGGATACATTAATTAAATGATTGCTAGTGTTCCTCCAGGGCCTATGGAATCCCCATGGGAGTCAGGAAGAGATAGGCAAAAATTGAATAAATTAATTAAATACTTGCTGGTGTCCCCCCAGGACCCATGAGACCCCTGTGGGAGGTAGGCAAACATCTAATACATTTATTGAATAATAACTGGTGCCTCTCCAAGACCCCTATGGGAGGCAGGAAAGATTGAACAAAATAATTAAATAAATGCTTATATCCCTCCAGGCCCATGGAGGCAGTCAAAAATCAAATAAATTCATTATATTATAGCTGATGATTCTCGAGGGCCCATTGGACCCATATGGAAGGGAGGGGGAAATCAGATAGATGAATGAAAAACAACATCTGTGTTCTACAAACTTCTGTAACCAGCCACAAGCACAAATGAATATATCAGGAAAAATGTATAGGAATTAAACAAAACATGAACAGAAATGACCTAGTCTTCAGTATCAATACTTCTAGAAAATTGAATAAAATGATGAATAGTCAGAAACACTGACTGGTTCAACAAAATTATAGTCGCTCACCACTCAACATGGGCCAGCAAAGAAGGAGGCATGCTGCATGGCCAGCAAGGAAGGAGGCATGAAGAACAAAGACAAAATGGCCACCTTCGACCCGCACGCACACAGTCTCCACAAAATTGCCATTGTCACATGGCCAGCAAGGGAGGAAGCATGGAAAAAAAGACAAAATGGCCACCTATGGCACACACACACTCACACACGCACACTGGGTCCACAGAATGGCCATCACCACATGAAGGCATTGAAAAGAAAGAGAACATGGATGTACTTCCCTGCCTGAAGCCCCTCCTCCATCAATAAAAACTGGAAAAGGATTACACAAATACACACCCAAAATGTGACTGTGCCTATCCATGTGCTGAGTACCCCACCAATTAAAGTAGCAACAATAAATTCAACAGCACAGCACAGCAAAATGGAAACAGTGAGAAAAGTTAAAAATAACCTTTAAAAATGCCCCAAAACAAACAGCAAAATGCAACACTTACCATTCTTGGAGGCACATCAACTCTAGGCACCAGCAAGCACCAGCAGGCAGAAATACAAAGCCAAACTCATGCCATTAAAATCATTTAAAAAATCTCTATCACACAAGCAGTGAGAATGTGAAAAATACACCAAAGTCCTACAGGAGACCAAAATGTGAAACCCGCCACAGTATGAAGAGGAATCTGGACAACATTCACAACAAGCATTTGCAATGCAAAAGATCTCGCATTTGAAAGAGTTAGAGCTATTGGCATTGTAAATGATTGTCATTTATCTATGTGTTTGCCTTTGGGAGCTTATAAGTGTTTAGCCATGCAGCACATTATACATAATTTCTGCACACACCCACCGATTGATAGTTGCACTGCAGACAGAGTTTTGCTTCACATACTGGAGCAGACGGAGCTTGCTCAGTGTACAAAGATGTCCCTTCAAAGAGGCTGCAATGGCACAAATGCACCGATAGATGTCGCTTCTGAAAGCTGCAAAGGAGACCCTTTGTCACTAGGTGTCCCCTCTGGATGAAGTACAGCACGCTGCAATACCACTGCTAGTCCCTAGATGGAGTGCTAAGTGGAACACAGCAGCCTCAAATTTTTAATACATTTCACCTTCGGACCATAAATTGTAGGTAAAGGGGTAGGTAAGATTTGGAGTCATGAGGAGTGGCATTTTACAGTTTAAAGTAGTAGTTTGAAATGGCAACACTACAACTTCTGGAGATGGAGGCAGCGGGTTCTGACAGTTTTCAGAGCATAGTCAATTGTGGACGCATGAAACATTCAGAGTACAGGTGCGGAATACAGCAGTTTGGCCAACATTGAGGGGTACGAAACACTTTAAAGACAAAAAAAAATGAAAATTTGCAGACAGTGATACTAACTTGTGCTCATGACCTGCTGTAGTCTAGGAAGACACTGTACAGTTCTGATTCATGGCCAAGCTGGTAGTCAGAATTAACACAAAAGGTTGTGAAGATCACAAGATGGATGGACGCATTTGCTGCTTGTAGCTGGAAACACACCATGTTACGTAGTATGGATCCTCTGAGGTCACTGGCGTTAAGTTAAAGTAGCCTGAAAAGCAAGGTACCCAACCTCCGAACATAAACAGACAGAATTGGAGGCCAGGCTGCAGTGAGAGCATGCACCCATATTCCTTGCAGTCTGTTGATGCGTGCTGCGTGTACCGCAAGCTGGGTGGCTAGGGGTGGGATAAACAGAGCCCTATGGCCGCCATCTTTGTACTACTAGCAAAGATAAAGAAGAGCACAGCATTTTGAGCTAAGAGCAAGCTGCCTCTGACACACCCGGCAGTAGTGGAATACTACTCCCCTTCCTCCGTGGCAGGAGCTGCAGACTGCCCCCACCCACCAAGCAGCGGAAACTGTTGAACAAGCTGTGTGGATTTTCACATGTGATGGATAGAAGCAATGGCAGCGATTCTTGTCACAAGGACTTGAGGGATATGGAGGAGTACTTAAAACATACACAGAACAGTGGGAACCCCAGTGAAGTAGGCAGCCATTAGCAGAGCACTTAGCGACCATGGACAAAAAACTCACTCAATGCACACGGAAAGGGTGGGGTGAGGGAAAAGCTGCGTTTGTGCTCAGAAGCTGAAGGGAGGGCTTTTAACGTGAACCAGGAGAGGTAAAGGAACAGAGCATGACAGAGGCCGGCTTTGAAGTTCGGAGGTGAGGGTGCTGAAGAAAAGAAAGGCAGCCATCAGTTGAGCGCGAGCGCTGCTCAAGGAAAGCCAAAAAAAAATAGTGCTCACAAGTGTAATAAATAACATGCAGCTTAAGAGCCCATGTAACAGGGGCAGTCCAAATGGGAGGTTTCAAATTTTGAAAAGGAGGGACTAGCAAGCTATTTCATCAATTAAAAGTCGGTATTTATAAAGGACAGTAAGAGGAGCCAATAGAAAAGATGGGAGGAGCTTCACACCCACATTCTAGATTCACCATGTCTCGAAGAAACAGCGCAGGCGCAGCATAGGCGAGACCTAAAAACACAAGGGCATGCAGAAAAAATATAAATAAATCCAGGCACAAAAATATGCAAACACTATCCCTTAAAAAACCTTACTATCACTTGGGCCCCAACTAGAAATCTTGGCCATCCACCAGCAAACAAAGAAAAAAACACCCAAAAAGGAACAAAAAAAGTGGTACCTGCCCTCCCTTAAACAACAAACATTTTGCAAAGTACTGCATTGCACCTTTTTCATTATTCCCAAAAGGAAAAGATCCCAAGGATGTGGATTCAGCAGAGATTGCAGATAAAAAGAGAGTGATGCTTTCCCTTCAAAATTCAAATACAAAATGACCAAGTGCAGAACAAATAGAGATAGGAGTCTTCAGGGCAGGAAGAGGAAGTTACTACTGTATAGATGGCAGCTTTTCAGTCTGTATGGTATTTTCCTCCTGTTAAAAACAAAGAAAAACTAAGTTTACACTAACAAAATTACCCAAACAGGCCGTTAAGGAATTTTTTTTATTCAAAATGTATGTTTGAGTTGATTTTCAGGCACCTACATTCAAAGAACTGTCTCTCGCTGTTGAAACTTCAGTTACACACAAAAAGTTGCCCAAAATGTCTGCTCTGGTAAAAAATCTACCTGTGTGTGTGTAGATCACACTTGTTAAAGAAATGTCATTCACGTTAGGAAATGCTGCTCGCACTTATTCCAATTGTGTTGTTTCCGTGCTTCTCACATTAGGACGTTTCTCGGAAAGAAATTCTTGTTCTTCAACATGGCGTAATGGCGTAATCTCTGGCATTACATGTAAATTTCATTATGCAAAATTCCCAAAATTATGTGAACCCTCACAGCATATTTAAATTTTGCTAGCTACAAGTAAAGAATGACCCAAGGGCAGTGTAGTGTGTAGTTCTTTTTTTTCAATAACTAAACCTAGGTGGGAGCTTGATACTGAAAAGCAAAAAGAAAGAAAGAAAGAAAGAAACAGATAAATAAATTATGGGCCTGATGCACCCAATGCATGGCCGTTATTTCTCATGTGTCCTATAAGGGGCTGCCAGGCTTTCCCTGCAGACACAAATAGGAAAACTGAACATTTGAACAACCCCCTTAAATAGGGTGGATGTTCTGATGTACATTGACCAAAGGCCTTTTGCCAGACAGGCCATGTGTTAAAAATTTCTTATGGCATAGCCAGCCGAGACTTCACCTTTTAGAAACTTGGGGGCAGATTTACAAGAAAGTGACACTTCCCTGCGCCACCCTGAGAAACTCTTGCGCCACCATGGATGCGCTGTATTTACAATACGGCGCACCATGGCGCAAGGATTGACAGATGCGTCAGAAATTCTGACGCATCTGTTGGGGCAAAAGTCACGCATTTCTGGAGTCGTGTCGCAAGCACAACACAACTCCAGCAATGCATTTTGAGGCCTATTCCCACTACACTGCGTCACTCCTTATGCCTGCTACAAGCAGGTGTAAGGTTTTGACACAGTGGCGTGCTAGAAGTGACGCAGGGAAATCTTGTAGATTTCACTGCGTCACTTTTACGAGGCTTTCCTGCGTGGGAACGCCCACCCTGCATACATTATACCTAACGCAGGTATAATGTGACGCAGGGCTTTACAACGTGACGCATCTCCCTAGATGCGTCACGTTGTAAATTGGCGGCATTTTTTACGCCGTCTCTGCGTCACAAAAGTGATGCAACGGCGGCGCAAAAGTGTCGCAAGGGGCTTGTAAATATGCCTCTAGGTACTTTCCCTGCTCTAAATAGAACTGGGAAACTGCGAATTTGGTGGATATGGCATCCGCTCCTTTTTCATAGATGACCTGCATTAACAAAAACTCAAACTGAGGCCCTAAGTTAATTATCATTGCTTTGTAATATTTAGGTGTTGCAGCGCTATGGACAATCCTTTTAAAAAGTGTTTAAAGAATTTAAGTGCCAGATGTAGTAGCCTATTTTGTGTTTGCACAGACTCCAAATTGCAAATTAGGAGTGTTTGCGGCAGCAAAACAGGTTTCTTTCTATGAAGGAATCTCATTTTAGGAATCTGTAATGTTAATCCAACTTTTAATATGGGACTGTGAAGCATATTAATTTAGTATTTGAAAGGGTCGCAAACCACTAAAGAATTATTCCCTGCAAGTTGAGGTGGTAACACAAAACAAAAATATACTATAAAATAATAAATAATTAGCATATTTGGCTTTAATTTCCAAGAATAGATAATGCCTTTAGGAGTTATACTGCTTAGCAACTTAGGAGGTTATTTAGAGTTTGGCGGCCAAACTCTCTCTCTGCCAAACTGTCCGTTCCCCTGCTCTAGTTAGAGTCATGTGAACCATCATGTTTCCACCGAAGGAGCCCCCTCGTACCCTTAAACCTACAACCCAAACGACATATGCCCGTTGTCCTAAGGGCCTCAGACCATCGACCCTATTTAGAGTGAACATTCTGACTTAATCTTTCCTGCTCACCAGGAAAGGCGTGGTAACCTCGAAAAAAATGACACCTCCCCCCCCCCACCTCTGGAGTAAAATCTCAGGGTGCCCAGGACATTCATTTCCTTTTTTTAAAAACAAGCTCACCTCTGTAGGAGTTTGTTCTAAAAAGCAAAAATGTTTGCTCAGCGACCTCGTGAAACATAGCAGCCACTCAGCAAAATTACCGGTCCTTCAGGGGAGCCACCGTGGTGGTTGTTTCACTGCAAGAACAGAGGGGCATATTAACAATGCGGCGATAAAAAATTATCGCCGCTTTTGCGGCCGTTTTCGGCCGAAAAGCGGCGATAATTTTATCGCCTTATCAGCAAAGACACGCTATTGCGTGTTTTGCTGATTTTGCTCCCGTTTCCAGCACGCCTAACTTCGCATCGCTAATGAGATGCAAAGTAGGCGTGTCTGTGGAAACAACATGGGTAAATATCGCGAAGGCAGCTTCGCGATATTTACAATGCGGGGAAGCGATTATTTTAATCGCGCTAAGTATGCCTTAACGCAGGAATTTAACGTCTGTTAAATTCCTGACTAAGGCATACCTAACATGGGAGGTGGATTCATGTGATACGACCACAAGGTCGTATCATCAAGTATATCGTCGTTTTACATGGAACATCGCTGGAAAACCAGCGATGTTCCATGGAAAAGGGCGCTATCGCTGGAATATACATCGCCATGGCGCTAAGCGTTGTTAATACAACGCTAGCCTGGCGAAATATTCCAGCGATAGACAAAAATGCGATATACAAGGTCAGCGATAATTATCGCTGCCTGTTGCAAATATGCCCCAGAGATCTCCACGAGGAAGGCAGCGATCTATAAATAGGGTGGGTGGTCAGCCACAAGAGAGGAGGACGTGATGACCTCCTCCACCCTAGCAGGATGGGACTACCCATCCAACCCTAAATAGCCCTCTAATTTGAAACAGTGAGTATGAAAATCTGGGATTCCTTAATCTGTATTGGAGTAAGTGCAGGTTTGGAAAGTTGTATTTCCCCTTTGTAAATTTAAAAAGTTTCACAGGGAGTAAGTAGTGGTCCAGGAGATCACTGTCTGCTTTTAGTGAAACCTTTAAAACAGTGTATTTTTATTTTTACAAGCAGCCGTTTCCCTTAATGAAAATGGACAGCTTTAAAAAAAAAAAATTATTTTACTGAAATGACGTCACGGACATGGTGGTCTGCTCACCCTTGCAGGCCACCATCTCTGTGATTGCAGCAACCAGAGTCAGTCGCCATTTGAAACCTACCTTGTGCATATTAATCAGGTAGGTAGGATTGTTACCCCTCTGAATTTTATGAACTGACATAGATCGGTTTGCAAAAAATTCACACTGGTCTCAAAAATAATAGTCTCAATTTGCAATGTTTTTTTGCGAACACTGTAATTCAATAGCTGGGCATTAATTCTGTTGCATGTGCACTTTTAATTAATTCTTTAACTGTATGGCAATATAAAATAAAAACTATTGTGCCAGTCGCCCATGTTTTGAGATACGTATTTAATGGCTTGGCAAGAATAGTAAAAGAAAAAAGAGACAATTTGTTATTTGGATTGGAGGCACCAAAGAGGAGGGCAGGATAACAAGGTTTGGTAATGCATGTTTTTGCCTTTATAATGAATAATGAGCTGTTTCTATCAATGACCGTCTGGGACGAAGGAAAGAGCTCACTGAGAAGTATCAAGGGATGGAGAGGATGTGGCGGAGCGGCCAGAGCTGCTGACTCGAGACCTGGGGATTCCGGTTCGAGACTCGGTGGCACAACATCCTGTGATTCTATGCCAATAACTTAATCTCTCCGGGTCATAAATTGTTATTTAAATATGCTGCAAGAGTAAAATGCAAAAAAAAGGCAAAACTTTATGAAAAAATTGTTACACCAAAGCAGATGTTAACTGTATTTCGGCCACGGGAAACTGATAAGAGAAGCAGATGAGGAACAAGCATTGGTAAATGCAGGAAAATATGCTAAAGCCAATTGAAATGGAGGAAAAGTAAGTGGCACGCACAGGAACCAATGAGAAGCCAGGAAAGAGGGGAGGCAGGATGTAAGTCCCTTTTAAGTTTATATTAAAAACAATAGATTTCTCAAGCACAGCGCAAGCGATGTGCAGGCGAAACCTAAAAATGAAGGTATATGAGATACAGTGGCAGGTTAGATGGCAGTCATGATTATTTGAGGGATACGTCTGACCAGGGTGACTTACACTTGTAGAACTCCTGAATTCCAAAAGTACAAACTTACTCCTGGAAGTCAAGAGTAAATCAGGAGTACTCCAAGAGTAATTCACAACAAACTGTGTGAATTGCAGCCACTTTGCTAATGTATATAACATAACTATATGTGTGTGTGTAACATCAGAAAAAAGAGTGTATTTGATGGGCAGGAGGTGAAGCGGATTTGACTGTTATTACTGACAAAATGTTTATATTTTATGATGAAAATATCTGCAGCTGACACTCATGAAGTGTAACATTTATGAAAGATAGAAAGCAGATCAATACCTATTGGAAGGAGAACATTAGAAGCTCACCACAGTACAGTTGTGCAAAACATGATAGAGGAGATGTAAAATATTTCCATATTAGTGGCCCTGTGGTTTATAAACATTTTTCATTTCCTGTAGGTGGAAGAACAAGGCCCATTTGTATCTGCAGTTTTGACATGTTGTGGAAAACAGGCACTGGGGAAGGCTGCAGGTCTGGCCTTCATTTTAGATCCTGAGTAAGATATTAAAACGCCTGCTGGTATGTTAAACCCATTCAAAAACGATTAATTTCTGTATACAATGTATCTATGAGATAATGAATTTAATGTGTGACGATTCTAAGAACTTTGAGAACTTTTGTGGTGGTAAAATAGACTCTCATGCATGGGGAAGGATTATGACCTCCGCCACCCTGGCAGGATGGAGGGCTGCTCACCAAACACACAAAAAAAAACTTGATTGTTACAGCATGCATGAATATCTGGCACTTCTTAATATGTAATGAAGTAAGTGCAGGTGGCCAAAGATGTATTTAGGAGTCTGCAGCCAAGGATACAGAATGCTGTGGTTTCCTTCCACATTATGCCTCTTTCATCAACCACTCTGCCCTTCCTGTTTCTTTATCTTGCAGATACTTTTAAATCCCTGGGGCCTCATTTATGAAAAGTGTTGCATCGCTGAGTGAAGCCAGCAATGCAACACTTTTAAGTGCGCCCTCCTTGCGACAACTTGGAAGCGCCGTATTTACTGTACGACGCTCCATGCCACAAGGAGTAAACAGATAAGTCAGTATTCCTGATGTATCTGTTGGCGCAGGAATGTCACATTTCTGGAGTGTGTCGCAAAACAGACGCAACTCCAGCAATGTGTCCTTTCACATGGAAAGGACCTGTGTCAGTCTTACACCTGCTGTGAGGCAGGCGTAGGGATTTGACACAGTGGCATCCTAGAAGTGGCATAGAGAAATCTGATAGATTTCACTGCACCACTTCTACAACCCTTTTTTTGTGGGGGAACGCCCACCCTGCATATATTATACCCGACGCAGGTATAATGTAGCGCAGGGCTTTACAAAGTGGCGCATCTGCTGAGATGCGTCACTTTGTAAATATGACGCAATATGGTGCATTTTGTACGCCGCCCCAGTGCCACAAAAAGTTACGTAACGGCGGCACAAAGGGCTCATAAATAAGCCCCCTAGTTTCCCCCTTTGCACCTGTTTTCTTATCTTTCTGTTACCCTTTCCGCCTCACTTTCCTGCTTTCCTCTCTTGCTGTGTGTGGCTCAAAGCCTGAATGTTGGTGTCCACCAGCCGCAACTACAGGCACAAATTAAGCATAGACTAATCATAAAAGCATAGCTGTTCTTATGTAATATTCGTAAAATGGACATACTGGCTGACCCAACCCATCCACATCTGCCCGAATTTTCTTTTTGCCTCTTGTGGTTCACCAAGTAAATATCTGCTAGATTCAGGTTCCAGTGATGCAACTGGTGCCCACTATAATGTGAGATTTAAACCTAGGCGACTTAGTACAAAGCCTACACTAAGCTTACTTTTGAATGTATACGTATGCCACATTTTTGTCAACATTTTTGTTTATTTGGAATGTTTTCCTTGACCGAGTTGTAAAATGGGGTTTTCAGGCGAGCCTGTAAAAACAAATAGATCCCTGTGCAGCCGGGATCCCTCGAGGACCACAGTATGCATAAAGACTGTGTGCGGGCTCTGGGGGTTTAGTTTTATGACTCGGACGGATTTCTGACTGTGTTTCACTGTTAACTACCGCACCGAGAAGCGGCAGAAACGTCACACGCCTCGATAGGAGAAAAGGGAAGCCGGCTGAACAGAACGGGGCACTGTTTCTCCGAAATTCCAAAGCCTTGCAGCATTGCTAATGTTCCAGAAAGCAAGAATGTCGTCATTTAAACCGCACTTGACTATGTGAATATATTTTTAAACGCGTGAATGTGGTGAAGGAAAGGCATGCTGCAAATGGAGAACTTCCTTGCAGCCACATAGCCCCATTCACAGCAGATTTCATTTAATGTGAGACGAATCAGCGTCATACTTTTTTTTGGAACGTGGTCTCCCTCTGCTGGTCTTTCTGAATATTGAATGTTTTTACTGAAATGGCAACATCAGATTGCATAAGAACATTGACGTGCTTCTTTTTATTTATGAGTCCTAGCTACATGGTCCATTATTGTCATAGAGAGGGTTTGGTGACATCGTAAAATATCCAGCCAAAGGCCCTGTGGCTTGCGATTTGTCATCGGGGTCCCGAGATAGCAACATAGGACTATATTTCACATGCTGCCTTTATGTATATTTTATATTAGATGCTTATTTTGAATCAAGTGTCCTGAAAAGGTTGTTTTCTTCTAAGTGCATCTGGCAATGGGCACGAATTGGAATTCGACCGGTTAGGTTTTGTTTACCTTTCCTGTTTAGTTTTTAATAAAACAAAGAATAAAGGTGAGTGTTATTGTATTTATGCAATTATGCGACTGTAGTAATATTGAGGATTTCCCACATTTGCCACATAATCTTCAGATTTCACAAAAAGTTGTATCTAGCTCAAATGTATGAAAATAATACTGCCAGAAAATGTACCTGTGCTTGATAATCATACGGCTTAGTTTTGTCATCCATGCCGCATAATCCTAGTAACTCTGACAATGGTAAAGCTCTGCATAGTGGTTTGGGCGCTGTCATTATATACCCATATTTCACAGGGAACCATGTTTCAACGCCCCATGCTCCTGCACCTGGGTGGTGCTGCGGTACACAAGCTAGGAAAATCGGTGGTAGGAGCTGGCCCACCACACACGTATGCCACGCTCAAGGCGGCCCTGACTGCGCATTTCGAACCCCTAGCTAACCCGGACTATGAACGCTTCTTGCTGCGTCAGGCCAGACAGCTTCCTGAGGAGTCGGTGGATAGTTTCTACACACATTTGAAAGAATTAGCGAGCACGTGCACGCTGCCGGATGCGGACGACGAAATAAGGGCGCAGTTCATCCAAGGGTGCGCATCCGCCAAATTAAGAGAACACATACTCCAAATCCCAAGGATGCCCATGGCTGACATACTAACAATGGGGAAGTCAAAAGAACTATCAAAGGTACGAGCCGCACACATGGAGGCGGCGCTGCAATGCCAAGTCAAGACGGAACCAGTGAACGCCGTCACGACAGGAACCACGGCAAAGAAACCGGAGCGCAGCCAGTCACGACCACCTGCCAGGACATGCTACGGATGTGGGGGGACGTTTCCCCACCAAGGTCCATGCCCTGCCCAAGGAAAGAAATGCTCTGTGTGCAACAAACTCAACCACTTTGCGAAGGTGTGCCGCTCCGCCGCACGGAGGAGACAGCGGAACAGACAGGTCAACACCATGAGCGCTGAGCAAACGGCAGAGGAAGAGGAAGACATGGATGATGATGATGTAGAGGGAGCGGTCCACGTCATTCATGCCATGCAACCGAACGGATGCCCAAAGAGACGGATCCCAAGCTGCAATGTACTAATCGCAGGACACCCGATGCAGACGCTAATAGACACCGGAGCATCCATAAATATCATGGCACAATCCATGCTACGAACGCTCCCAACATGACCAGTCCTACGGCCCACATCCACGCAAGTGTTTGCATATGGCTCCACGACCCCTCTTCCATTGGCGGGAGTGTTCACCACCAGTATCGCCCACAACTCTCGATCCACTCGAGCCAAGATCTACGTCACCCAGGAAGGGTCTGGGATGTTGTTAAGCTGCCGCACGGCGGAGCACCTGCAGCTCGTGGCCTTCGCTTTTGTCGTTCATCAGGAAAGCGTGGATTCCCTGGTGGAAGAGTTCAAATCCATATTTGAAGGCATAGGATGTCTCAAGAACCACATGGTCTGCCTACACGACGATCACTCCATCCAACCAGTGGCACTCAAGCACAGGAGAGTGGCGTTTCACTTGCGGCCAAAAGTGGAGGAAGAACTGAGGAAGCTAGAGCAGGCCGACATCATTGAACGTGTTGAGGGCCCGACACCCTGGGTGTCCCCTATTGTGGTAGCAAGAAAGCCCAAACAGCCGGGCGAGGTGAGAATCTGCGTGGATATTTTTTTTTTTTTTTTTTTTTTTTTTTTTATTTGAAAAGTTTTATATAGCGCTGGCTAGACCCGGAGGTATCAGAGCGCTTTACATGAGGACAAGCATTGTTTCAGAGCATAGTTAACAAGTTACATAGTTACACAGTTTCAGAGTTACAAGTTGCTGGAGCGTAGTTACATGCGTTAAAAACATATACGTAAGGTAAAAAGCAGGTAAGGGGAGAGATTCAGGGGAGCGGGGTTAAGAGCAGGGGAGGTAGATAAAGAATGAAAGCGGGAAAGAGGTGGGGTAGGGTGAAAGAAACACTACCGGGAGACGAGGAAAAACAGCGTCCAATGTCCGGTGTGCTGTGATCCCAGTGGAAATGGTGTTATTCCCACACCTCCGTTGTGTGTGGCTCCCTTTACGCTGTGGACTCTCTCAGAGGGGTCTCTGAGACTCCAGGGTATACATACTGGATCCCTCCCCAACAAGGGGAGAGGGAGTGCTTTGGCAAGGGGCGCCATTCCCACACCTCCGCTGTGTGTGGCTCCCTTGACGCTGTGGACTCTCTCAGAGGGGGCTCTGAGACTCCATGGTATAAATGTTGGATCCCTCCCCAACAAGGGGAGAAGGAGTGCTTTGGTAAAGGGCACATGGTTACAATAGTTAGAGTTGCAAAAGTCCAAGACAGAAGAAACAAGTCCCCAGGAGAGGGAAGAGGGAAGGGGGGGCAGGGAAGAAGGTCAGATCTGGCAGATCAGCAGTGGGAGTGAAAAACCTTGTGGGGGCCCAAGAAGGTAGAGTAAACAGGCCCCACGCTTAGATGGGGTCTCAGATATAAATTGAAGTCTGTGCACCATTTTAGAGTCAGGCAAGTCCCAGGTAACTGGGCACAATGATCCCTAGGCACAATGGCTACGAGACTACCCAATCATGCAATAAGGAGGGAGAGCCATCTGACTCCGACGGTAGATGACATTGTGGCTGAAGTGAGCGGTTCGCAGTGGTTTTACAAAATGGACCTACGAGCTGGATACCACCAACTACTTATTGACCCAGAGTCAAGAGCCATAACCACGTTCTCGACACACGTAGGACTCCGAAGGTACAAGCGCCTCAGTTTCGGGGTGTCCAGTGCGGCTGAGGTCTTCCAAGACACTATTCGAGGAGTACTTGCCGGACTAAAAGGGGTCCTAAATGTCAGCGATGACATCCTGGTACATGCTCCCACCCTGGAGGAACACATGGACCGTTTGAGAGAGGTCTTCCAGCGGTTGAGAGACAGCGGCCTCACTCTACACAGAGATAAGTGAGCGTTTCTCCAAAAAGAAATAGCATTTTTTGGATACCACTTCTCCCAACACGGAGTGTCTCCTGACCCAGCCAAAGTGAAAGATATCCAGACGGCACCAGCTCCCACCACAGTGACCGGCATGAGGAGCTTCCTAGGAATGGTCACCTACTGTGGTCGTTTAATCCGTAACCTGACTGACCTCACTGCACCGTTGAGAGAACTTACAAAGAACGGTGCCAGTTGGGACTGGGGCCCCGCACAAGAGAAAGCATTTCTGGAGATCAAACAAGCGCTGTCGGCCGACAACACGTTGGTGTACTTTGATCCGGCCCGAGAATGTGAACTCTCAGTGGATGCCAGCCCTATTGGACTCGGGGCAGTGCTGTCGCACAGACAACAAGATGGTGAGTGGGCACCGGTGGCCTATGCGAGTCGAGCTCTAACGGACACAGAACAAAGAGTCTCGCACATCGAGAAGGAGGCCATAGCGGTGCACTGGGGTGCCGACATTTCCATTTGTACCTTTACGGCCAACCATTCACAGTCCACACAGACCACAAACCACTGATTCCTCTCTTCATGGGAGTCTCCTCAAAACCTCCACCAAGGATCGAAAAATGGATCCTGCAGTTACAAGAGTACCAATTTCGAGTGGTTTACCGCCCAGGGGCGCAAAATCCTGCAGATTTTCTGTCAAGACATGCCAGACCAGTGACCAAGGAAGAAGAATGCGAGGCAGACGAGGTCGAGGAGTATGTCAAGCTGGTGGTAGAGCGATCTCGTCCTCTGCCCGTCTCATTGGAGGAAATCGTCAGAGCTACAAAGGAAGATGAGTGCTTGCAGATGGCAGTCTCGGCAGTGACGTCAGGCCAGTGGCACCTATTACTTGACAAATTACCCTGCAGGACTGACGAAGCGCGCACAACACTCAGTGGTTTACACAACGTGCGCACCGATTTGGCGGTGTCACCAGAGGGTTGCCTCATGAGAGGGGCCCGTCTAGTGATCCCCAAGACACTACAACAGTGGGTGGTCGATCTAGCACATCTTGCCCACCAAGGGATCGTCAAGACCAAATCCCGTTTACGATGTAAGGTATGGTTCCCCAACCTCGGCGAAGTCGTAGAACGGACAGTCCGGATGTGCCCTCTGTGTCAGGCGGTTGGTCCAGCTGAACCCCCAGTACCGATCATGACAGAAGATATACCACCTCATCTCTGGCACAGAGCAAGTGCAGACTTCGGAAGCCCCCCGGATGGGAGACATATGTTAGTGGTTATTAATGACTTCTCGAAGTATCCGGAGGTCAAAATCCTTGAGTCAATCACGGCGAGTAACACCACACCCCGCATCGAAAAGATAATGGCCACCCATGGGCTCATAAAAGAGTTGCACACTGACAATGGTCCGCCTTTCTCCAGCCACGAGTTCTCAGAGTACTTGCAGTCTCGGGGTGTCCAACACCGGAAGATCTCTCCCCGCTCAAGCCAACGGGGAAGCCAAACGTTTTATGCGCACACTAAACAAGGTTCTGCGAATTGCGGTAGCTCGTGGACAGAATATGGAATGTGCCCTGTACACATTTCTGCGTGAGTATAGACTGACACCCCACTCTACGACCCAGGTCAGCCCAGGGTCATTGTGCATTAATCGAAAGGTGGAGGACACCATTCCACAGGTGGCTCAATCGTCGAGCCTACACAAGCAAGTAGCAGGGAAGCTAAAGCAGAGACAGACCAAGAATGATCACATGTCCAAGCGACGACATGCAAAGGAAAAGTCATTGGCTGTAGGTGATCTGGTCCTAGTGAGGAATCGGAATCCGAGAGGAAAGTTCACACTCCCGTTCGAGCTAGATCCATGGGTCGTCCAAGCAGTAAACGGGACAATGATCACCGCCCGTAGGGCCGAAGAGACCATCACCCGGAACATATCGTACTTTAAGAAGTACTGTCATCTTCCATCCGTGAACGGGGAGACGACAGAGTCGACCGAGGTAGAGGTGTCCCCTGAGCCTGGTGAGGGGATCGGCTGGTCGCCCTCCACACGTAACATGTGACCAGCAGATAACGCCAAACCTGTTTCCAGCCCGACCTCCGAGGCAGATCATCCGGATGCCCCGGAGCGATCCGCGAAGGGGTGGGACGATGTGATGATGACCGTCGCGGGAGACGGAGGTACCATCTCAGACCCAGTCCTCCTGCCTCATCACGTTTGAGAGACTTTATATTGAACTAGAGTGGTTACATTGAACGTTTTGGTGCTTTCTCTCTCTCTCTCTGGTGTTCTGCAGTATATGCTGCAGAACACCAACAATTATTGAGCGATGCTGTGGAATCTTGAAATCTAGATGTAGATGTCATGATCTTTCTGGTGGCTGTCTTTTGTGTAGGCCTAACACTGTCGGTGACATAATAGTATTATGTTGCACCTTCCATATTATTGCTGTGAGAGGTGCTATTGCTACTCATGATGAGCCCTATACCTTTTGCTGTCAAAAAGGGGTGGGGGGTTGAATGGTCTAGCACAAATCCCCCTAAAGAATCAGCGATAGTATCTGTTGTGCAGTTCCATTATCAGGAGGGGGTTCTAATCATTTTGTGACAAGAACAGCTACTCTAAGGCCAAAGGAAAGCGTCCTATTCAGGATGAAGGGACATTATTATTGTTGAACCCTATACCAGACACAATCAATCATAAGTTGCAGATGATGAACTTCTATCAACCTCAGGAACAGATTTCCAAGACAGGCGAAGACAAGAAATAGTTGTAATTGTTTTCATTAACAACATGCATTTCTAATAAATGCTGGACAGAAATTCTGCAGGAGCAACATTTGTATTTTTACAATCTGATAAGGTTTCTGATATGGTTTAAAAAAAAAAAATTGGGCTCAACTCCAATCTTGTTTATAATCATTCTTCTATATGATTATCTGTGTAATCCTTTGGAATGATTTTAACTGTAAGGTAGGTTGGTATGGATAATGTGACACCATGACTCAGTAGCCTCAATAGTTGTCACTTATGTATTTGTTTTTGAACAACATAATTATTTTGAATATAAATGTTTTATGTTATTGGAACAAGGCTTTAATGTCTGTGTTTTTACAAATATTAAACATATGTAATGTAAAAATGTGTTGTTGTTACGTTCTAATAAAATTAATCTTTGAGTGAATGTGTGCCCCTGACTCTAATATTAACTCGGTCTCAGATCCATCATCAGTGTTTTGTCTTGGACTATACAGCCACAGTTACTGTTTGTGCAGTGATGACATACGCAATTAGATCAAACCACACACTTAAACCCTTAACTGCTGAGGCTTTTCCAATCCAGTGCGGAGCCCTTTTTTGCTATTCGCACTACTTTGTGCTTAGGCTTCCATAACTTTTTTCCACATAAGGAATTTACGCCAAATGTCTCTTTTGTTTCAACATCTTGGGAATTCTTAAAAGAACCCATCATTTTTTGATGTACCAATACGGTACTGAGAAAAAAGCCAAAATATAGAGATTTTTTTGTTGTTGAAGAAATGGAAAAAAAAACATGCTGTGCACGAAGTGTCTGCCTTTTTCTTCCTAAAAATGGCATCAGCGAAAGGTTTGCCGTGCTAGGATCACCATTTTCCCAGCATTCAGGAGCAAGCAGAGCGGTATCAAAAACATTTTTTTTACCCAAGTTTTGGTATTTCTCCAAGAGATAGCCAAATTTTCCCTAATTTTTGTGGCTTCAACCTACTTGCAGTTTGTGGTGGAAACAGGTGTGAAACCAATGGGTGATGCTGGAAAGCCTTACATTTCTGAAAAGTAGACACAATTATAAATTCAGCATGGGGCCCTTGTGCAGCTCCGTCAAGGGTTTCTTGAAGAAATGAACTGTTGAAATTAAAAAAACATTTTAATCTGTAACTTCTTGTTATGATGGCCAATTTACAAAAGCAATATACTGTTACATCATGTAGACCAGGGGCCTCTAATCTTTCCTATAGTGAGAGCTACTTTTGATCATTAAAAACATTCTTGAGCTACTGCCCAAAATAAGGAATCGAAAAGGGTACACAACCTAAACACTGCCACTAGAGTGCCCCAGTATTGCTTAAGTGACTATATATTAATGTCATAATAGCTGTATCACAAAAAGTTACTTGTAGGGTGCGAAAGGAGCAGTTTTGCACATTTACTCTTATTTATCAATCACCTTGTGAGGTGAGTGTCTCCTTGAGGCTTGTGGCCTCATTGTCATGCCACACATATAATGACCGTGCTCTCATTCTGAGAGCCAGGGCCCTAAACACTTTCACTATCTGGCAAATTGTCCTAAGGTCCATTTGTTGATGTCTGCAAATAATCTAATCAGAACATTATTTATTACATGTAGATTGCAACCTCAGCTAGGACCATTATCTAAAATCCAGTTTCAATGGTACATGCACACTTGATAGCTGTCTACAAGTAAACACATATCTGCAGTCACCCCTCAGCATTTACCTGTCAGGCAATCATGCCACACAAATTAATGAATTCTCCATAAAAGCTAAATGTGACTAAAGCAAGGAAGGAAAAAATGACAAGTAGGAAAAGTAAAAAAGAAACAGATGAAGAAAGAAGGCAAAGAAAGAAAGGGAGAAAGAAAAAAAGAAAAAGGAAAAAGAGAAAGAAAAAAGAGAAAAAAAGAAACAGAAAGAAAGCAATGGAAGAAGGAAGAAAAAGGAGAGCTGGACGGTGGGAGGTAAAGGAAGGAAGAGAAAGGAAAGAGGGCATAAAAAGGATGGAGGAGGGAAAAATGTAAGGGGAAGGAAGGTTGGAAGAAAGAAAGAAAGAAAGAAAGAAATGTAGGGAAAACAAGGAAAGGGAAAAAAGGATGAAAGGAAGATGTCAGGAAGAAACAGAAAGAAATGATAAAAGAAGAAACAGCTGAAGAAAGGAATAAGACGAAGGAGCAAAAAAGGAAGAAAGAAAAGATGAAAGAAACAGAAAGGGAGCAGAACAAAATTAAGAAATAGGAAGGAACAAAGAATAGACAGAAGCAGAAAAATAGAAAGAAAGGTAAAAATAAAAGAAGGTAGGTGAAAATGTCAAAAACGGAAAAAAGAAAATTAGAAAAGAAGAAGAAAGAATGAAAGAAAATATTGAAAAATAAAAAGGGAATGAAAGGAAAATTATAACAGATGTAGAAAAAAGAAAGAAGCAAACAAGAAAGATAGTAAAGGAGTTTTAAAAATAAGAATAAAAGCAGAACGGAATCAATGAAAGGTGAACTAGAAAAAGGCAAAAAAGGAATGAGCAAAATAAATGGAAAAATTAAAAAGTAACAAGGAAACACGAAAATAGGACGGAACATGAAGAAGGAAAGAATAAAGAAAGTTAAATGAGAGACATAGGGGAAGAAAGGGAAAGAAGAAAGAAAAAGTAGAGAAAGACAAACAGCAACAAAAGGATGAAAAGATAAGAAAGAGAGGCTCTGCAGAAACAAAGGAGGGAAGAAGTAGAGAAAGTAAGGCAGGAAGAAAGACAAAAATCGAAAAGAGAGAAAGCAAGAAATGGAGAAAAAATTAATGAAGATGGAATAAAGGAAAGTGAGCAAAATCTGGAAAGTAAGAAGAAAAAAAAAAGAGCGTAGGAAGCGAGTTTCCCAGGAATCACAGAAGGGAACCACAATATTTTAAAGTACTGCCATAGCAAAACTGCAGTTGCATATTCTCACACGAGCTGACAGGCAATTATGGGTGAGCTACTCAGGTACGGGCTGTGAGCTTCTGGTAGCTCACGATCGACCTCTTGGAGACCTCTGCTATAGACCCTTCAGGTCTTCAGTATATATATAGGGTTTTGTGTTTGCCATGGATCACAAAATACCCAGAGCCAACAACTGAGCTGCTTCTTACAATGGTTTCTCATTGCGTCCTCAGTACACAGCAAGTCATATGGAAAATATAAAGAGTGAAAAATGGGTATGATGAAAACGCAAGTATTTCTGAAATGTACGCAGTACACTGATTTTAGGAGTAGTGGCCACTTGTACACCTCTGTATTTGTGGGTGCCCAAACTACCATTGATTCAGAGGGCATTTTGTAAAATGTCTTCTTTCTTGCACACTGGATTACATTTGGAAATGAGATATGCAGAGGAATACAATTGGTAATGATAAATATTATACTATTTTATGTTCCCACACATCTCCCAATAAAAACAGTACCCCACGTGTCTGTCTGAGACACAAAATGCCCCAAAATGTGACCTGGACACATCACCTCAACCAAAATTAAAATGTTACAATGTGTGTATCTGTGGATTTCTGAAAACTAGACAACCAGGGACTCTTGTGGAGTTCTCATGACGTTTTCTTACCCAGAAGTCCTTGCAAACCTCAAACATTGGCTAAAATCAAATATTTTCCTCACAATTCTGTCAGGATCAACAAATTTCCTACAAGCTAGTGTTCCCACATGTCTAACGAGACAAAATGGTAACCAATTTGTGTGGGTAGGCCAAGCCCCTGTGACAGGAAAGGGACCAAAACACAACATTGACTTTTTTCACTTGAAACCGATTCTTTTTCACGATTTGGGTAGCCACAACTTCACCCCGGAATCTCATCCGGCCCAACCTCCTGTCTTTTAGCTATAGTTATTCTGGATCTCATGGGTCTTGATCTACCTAAAGGAACCCGAAGGGCGTTGCTAACAAGTGTGATTCAATGGCACACCTCAACTTCACCCCATGAATCTCTTCGTCTGCTATCCAACTGAACTACCTCGGCGCGTCCCCGACATCTTCCCAGACTCTTGGCATACGTATGCCTCCTATGGCTGGAGCAGACATCCGCCCAGACTCTTGACTTACCCACGCCTACTTTGTTAGGTGACAAGACGTGTGTTGATATGGATCCTAAACCTTCGTACCGCATCTCTCCCAACCTGGAGCCGGCGGGCCATAATGCTTTCCGAATCTTATAGCCCCCGAACCTTTCAAAAAATGCTGCAAAAAACTTCAAACACAGACTACTAAAAACACATCCGGAAACCCTTATCTCAGACCCCTTCTTCACCATCAGGAAGGGTAGTACCACAAATGATCTCATCTTCTACACTAAACGTCATGCTCAATGGTGGAAGGCCATGTACTCCTTGCTCAAGATCTCCACCTCCCTGAAAACACCACATGGTCTTAGATTGATGGTTGCGCCCTCCTTGGCTTTCAGAGCTGAAGCCACCATCTCCCTTTACAAAAACGGAACCATCCTTATACAAGCTTCAGATCGCAATCTAGTGGTATTTGACAACTTTTTCCCTACTATCCTAAATTCAGTGGCTAACTTCAACTCCACCCCCCCCCCCCGGAGGGGCTGGCCCCCCAGCGGTCCCCCAGTATTCTCAAAGCCTATCTCCTACCTCTCCACCACCATCCCCTGACCCTTCATCTGCTCCGAAGGGACCCCATCTAGCTATCCTAACTCATTAACAATTCTCCTTCAATGCCCGTGGTGATAGATCCGAGACAGCACAGTCATCACGCTAGTCTACCTTCCTCCCCCCCCACTGTTAGATAGCTCTAACTCCCCTAGCTCCACTGCTCACTGTACCTCCCCGTTTCTCCCCAGGACCCCTTCCCCCAGCCCAACACACACACCCGACCTGCTCCCACAGGCCTCTAGGGGTCTCTATCCATCCGACCCCGCCTCCCCTATCCTACCCATCCCTCCGAGCACGCAGCTCCATTTCCCAGAACCCCTTCCCTCAGGTCTCAGTCATTCACCACCTGCCCTACTTTCCCCCGCCCCCACTAGCTCTCTACTGCTGCAGGGCCCCCTGAACCTATCCTCTCAATCCCATTCACACACTTCTTTGGAAGGCCGACTTAACGAGATAGCACTCTGCCTTCAACAACTTAAGGCAGAGGTTCGTAGCCTATTACATATCTTTAAGGAACTGTCAGCTAACGCCAGACCAAGGTGCTCCATTATGGACAATCACCACCTCCGCTCGCTCCCAGCTAGTGGGTGTACCTGGCGCCCTGCCCCTCCCTATACACGGCGGACCCAATCTAACATCACCCACACACCCCATAGTTGGGCCTCCGCTCCATACCCTGACGACCCTTCTCGCCCCTCTAGATGTAAAGCCTCCTTGTCTGATAAGGATATTCATTCTCTCCTACTTTCATATGATCCGGCACATCCCCCCACCGTATCAAACTTGCAACAAATTGAACCCATCCCCACTGATCCCTTCAGGGAACCTAGGACAACCACCAGAACTTTAAATGAGAATAACCTCACTAGAGTCACCACCACTCTACCTATACCGACGGACACTAACATAAGACTCAAATGCGTGCTCCTAAACTGTAGATCGGCTGTTAAACATGCTGCAGACATTGCCGACCTCATCCTTGCCCAGGAACTTGACCTTGTTATGTTGCCGGAAACTTGGCTAAATGAATCAGCTGCTCCCATCCTGGACTTTTTAATACCTCCCAATTATGATATCATTAGGTTGGACAGATCTAGTGGTCATGGTGGAGGCATCGCATGTTTACATCGCAGCAATCTAACAGTGAAAGTACTACATGCTGACCTCCTGCCATCTTGTGAATACCTTTGTATTGAAGTGTCTGGTTGCAACAACCACTCATGCAAACTCCACACGTTTTACCACCCCCCTCATGACAACCTTCCCTTCACAGAGCAGATCATGGACATCATCTCGGCCAATGCTGATTTTCATGGCACTCAGATCTTCCTGGGAGATTTCAACCTCCACTGGATTGATGGTAATGATGTGGTCGTCAATAGCCTTAAATCCTTCCTACTTGACCTCAACCTAATCCAAATCTGTGACAGCCCTACTCATATCAAAGGAGCTACCTTAGATCTTGTCATTGGTAAGCCCAACTCCATCCTCCTTGATTCGATCCTCCCATGTGATTGGTCAGACCACTTTTGCATCACCTTCCTCATCTTGGAATCGGTAAGAACAAGTAGACCCCAGCCTAAGAACCTAAAACAGCTGAAAAGATGTCTACGGAACATCAACTCTCAAGATCTGACTGTTCTCTGCGATAACATCCTGCCCCCTCCCTTGAACATCTCGGATGTCCACGACCTTACGGCTCACTATAACCAATCAATGGTTAAGGTACTAGACTCGGTTGCACCGCTACAGCTTAATAGAATGTCCGCTAAACTCTCCAAACTATGGTTCAATGATAGTCTTAATTCCGAAAGAAGACCTTTAAGACTTGCTGAAAGGATGTGGCGATCCCATCCCTCCCTTGAACATCTCTACCATTTGAGATCCCTGAGAAGCATTTACAATAAACGCATCAGATGCTCGAAGGCCACCTTTTTCAGAACTCAACTAGACCAAGCAAAAAAACTGTTCGAACTCATCAAATCCCAAGCCAACAGTCATCCTAATCTCTCATCTCTGGGTCAAGGGTTAGTGCTGAACTGTGAAGAATTCGGTGATTTCTTCACGTATAAGACTATTAAGATTGAGACTGAATTACGCTCTGCCCTTGATCACCTGTCGATCAGTCCACTGAACACCCTCCGTCCCCCAGCTATGGATATTAATGACCCTGCGCAGCCCCACCTCCCCAAAAACAATGCATCCTGGAGCCTGTTCCAAACCTTGGATGAATGCGCCATACGCAAAATGATGTCAACTTTGAAACCGTCCAATCACTACAACGACCCTCTGCCATCGAACCTTTTCCCGGACGTGAGATCCTCCTTACTAACACTTTGGACTGCGATCGTAAATGCATCACTTCGGCAAGGTGCTATTCCGGACTGCCTAAAATCGGGTCAAGTTACCCCGATTCTAAAGAAACCATCTGCTGATCCCACGGACCTTCATAACTTTCGCCCAATCTCTAACATCCCCACTTTGGCAAAGCTCCTGGAGAAATGTGTGCTCGCCCAACTCTGTAACCACATCGACCATTTCCAACTCTTGGACCAATGCCAATCTGGCTTCCGCCCGGGCCATAGTACAGAGTCTGCACTAACGCACATTGTCGATGATGCGTTAAGAATGTTGGACCACAATGAGTCGTGCCTTTTGATCCTTCTTGACCTTTCATCAGCATTCGATACGGACAAACATAATAACCTAGTCAACCTCCTGGAACGCAGGATGGGGCTGTCGGGGCCTGTACTTAACTGGTTCTCTTCGTTCCTTCAGAACAGATCCCAAAGCTTCAAGGTGAACCAATCCCTGTCCCATCCATCTCCGGTCACTCTGGGGGTTCCCCAAGGTTCAGCACTTTCTCCCACGCTCTTTAACTTGTTCATGGAGCCTCTGACAGAAATTCTGAAATCATCCAGCATTTACTATCACATGTATGCGGATGATACCCAACTATACCTGAAGATCGCCTCCCCCGAAGACATTCAATCCCTCAACTCAGTCCTGCTGGAAACACAAAACTGGCTGACACGTAAGCACCTGAAGCTCAATGCTCTAAAAACTGAATTCCTCCTAATCTCACCCCATAAACAATCTCCGGTCATGGAACAATGGTTGAATCAGCTCACGGCTCTTAACTGTAGACTTCACCTCGTTGACTCAGCATCCTCTCTGGGTATTATATTAGACAAAAGTCTGAACATGCAGAAGCACATCAGTTCCCTCACCAAAGGAGCAAACTTCCAACTCAGCATCCTTAGAAAGCTCAAACCATATCTCCCTGCTCATGACCTAAAGGTTGCAGTGCAAGCATTAGTAATCTCAAAGCTGGACTATGGTAGCGCAACGCTCTGCGGCTTGCCCAGAGGGAAGACTTCTCCTCTGAGGCTTGCCCTAAACTCTGCTGCTAGGCTCATAACGGGGACAAAAAAATGAACCATATTTCTCCGGACTTGCTGGCCCTGAATTGGCTTCCATATAAAGCCCGGATACAGTTAAAAATTGCTTGCATGGCACACAAAGCCATCCACTTCAAGACCCCGCTGTACCTCGCTCAGAAACTGGAGCTCTCATGTGGTTCGAGAGCCTCCAGAAGCGCCAGCACCCTTCTGCTCAAACCACAAAAATTCAAGAAAAAAAGACTTACAATCGAGCCTTCTCAGGTATGGCTCCGAGGATCTGGAACTCTCTTCCCCCCGAAGTCAGGGTGAACCCTTCCACGGTCCTCTTCAAAAAAGAAGTTAAAGGGCTCCTGATGAAGAATTTTTTTGCCTCAGTCTGGCTTCTCCATTTGTTTCCAGGGCCATACCCGCTGATGTGTTGCCCAGCTGCCTGGCTCACGTGAATGTCTGACATTTTAAAACTGTGATTTTTTTTTTTTTTGTGTTTATTCTGTTTTGTTTGCTTGTACCCTTCTTGTTGCATAAACTGTAAAGCGCTCTGATACCCTCGGTGGTCATGTTCGCGCTATATAAAACTTTCTAAATAAATAATTAGCTGTGGATTTTGGGTCTGGGATCAGCTGGCACCTAGGGAAATCTACCAAAGCCGCACATTATGAAAACTAAACATCTGGGGGAGTCTAGAGTGGTTTGACCTGTGTGATTCTCAGTGTTTTTTTACCCAGAAGTCCTTGCAATCCTCAACATTTGGCTAAAAACAAGCATTTTACTCATATTTCTGAGAAGGAAAGTTGCAGAATCTGTGGAAATTCACAAATTTCCTACCACCTAGCATTTCTTTATGTCTTCTGTTAGAACTGGGGGTCTCTAGTTGGCAGAGGTAGGTACCTTTGTCCAAATAGGGACCCTTGCTTCTAGTCAGGGTAAGGGGTTAAACTCCTGAAATAACCCCTGCTCACCCCCTTGGTAGCTTGGCACGAGCAGACAGGCTTAGTTCAGAGGCAGTGTGTAAAGCATTTGTGAACACATACAGTAATCCAGTGACAACACTACAAATGGACACCACACAGGTTGTATTATAAAAATAAGTATCTTTTATATAGATTTACCACAAGACCATAAACGACAAAAATAATCCACAATACTGTACTTTAAAGATGGTAGAATTAGCTTGAGTCTCTTAAAATGGAAATGCGACACTTTGAGTTCAATGTACCTTAAGATGCGTAACGCACGGCAACGAAAGTGTTGCAGGGAAGGTGATGCGGTAGTCCCTTACACGCAAGGACGGTGATGCGTTGAAGATCTGGTGCAAAGAAACAAAGTGGCGTCTACTTGAGGTTGCGACAACGAAGGGGTGATGCGTGCACGCCAGACGGCCGTGCGGCGATTTCGATGAATCTTTGGAGCGGCGACACGCTTCCCTGGCGATGCGACGGCGTCTGATGCGAGGTCGACGATCTTCTCCTGGGATGCGGGGCGCCTCGTGTTGCGATGCGTCGGCGTCTGATGCGAGGTCGATGCTCTGCCCCGGGGATGCGACGGCGTCTGCTGCGATGGCAACACTTTTCTCCGGTGCTGCGAGGCGCTTTGAAGGATGCGAGGGAGTCAGCGGCGCGCTGCTTCGGGGATGCGCCGGCGTCTGCTGCGACGTCGACACTCTTCGGCGATGCGAGAAGCAGCGGCTGCGGCGACATGCTTCTTCATCTTGAGTCACGCTTCCAGCTCCCAGTGACACGCAAGTGTGTCAGAAGGTCCAAATTCCCAGCAAGGGAATACAGGGGAGCTGGTGGGTGAAGTCTGTTGTCCCTGAGACATCAGCAGGAGGCAAGCTCTGAAATCAAGCCCTTGGAGATCCTTCACAAGTTGATGAAAGTACACACAAAGTTCCCTTCTCCTTTCTTTGGCAGTCAGGCAACCACTGCAGGCAGATCCCTCTAGCTTAGGGATAGTCTTCTCCTCAGTTTCTTCTTGGTTCCGCTCCTCAGCAAAGGTTTCTTCTTGTTTCCCAAAAGTGATCTAATTTCCTAGGGGTCTGGGTCCCCTTTTTATACACCTTTTCTCTTTGTTCTCTGAAGGCAGAGAGGCCTTTGCCTAGTCCAAAACCAGTTCTGGTCAGTCCTGGAGCACTTTGTTTACAGGACTCCTTCTTTCCTTTCAGAATGTGGGGCAGAGTGCTCAGCCGCCCGGCAGGAGGTGGAGCCAGCATTGTGGAAGGCAGGCACAGCCCTATTCAGACCCAGGTGCAACTCCTCCCTCCACTCTGGATGCAGATCTCTCTATTCAGCCCTGTGCTGACTCACCCTGTCTCCTGGAGTCCCCCAGCCCCTGTCACTCACAAACCCAGACAAGGAATACACAACCTTGCAGAGGCAGGCTTGGATAGTTAGGCAAGAAAATACCTACTTTCTAAAAGTGGTATTTTCAAACACAGAATGTTAAAACCAACTTCACTAAAAGATGTATTTTATCATCCTGAGTTCAGGCATACTAAATTCGTTTTTCTACCATGTTCCCTGGGTCAGTTAGGATTATAAGGTGTAATAATCAAACTGCCCAGTCTGGCCTATGGGGAACAGGTAGCCTTGCAATAGTGAAAAACGAAAATGGCTGTGATTCACTATTAGGACATGCCACACACACCAGGGCATGTCCTACCTTATACTTACAATGCACCCTGCCCTAGGGCCTTCTTTAGGGGTGACCAACATGCAGTAAAGGGAAGGTTTAGGGCCTGGTAAGTGGGTGCACTCACCAAGTCGACATGGCAGCCCTAGGCTGCACACAGGCTCTGCAATGGCAGGCCTGAGACACACTTTACAAGCTGCTTCTGTGGGTGGCACAACCCGTGCTGCAAGCCCACCAGCAGCATTGGATTTACCAGCCCTGGGCACACTCAGTGCACTGTACTAGGGACTGACAAGTAAACCAATCATCCAATCATGGAGTCACTAATACATAACACAATTAACAATAGGGAGAGCATATGCACTTTAGCACTGATCAGCAGTGGTAAAGTGCCCAAAGTCATAAAACAGCCAACAACAGGTCAGAAAAAATATAGGAGGAAGGCAAAAAGTTTAGGGATGACCCTGCAAAAAGGGCCAAGTCCAACACAACCCCCTTCCAGCCAATACGCAGGGGAGACCAATCACTACCCTGATGGGCTTCTCTGCTTTGGGCGATAGAACATGGACCCTGGCCCGCAACAGCAGGGGCATATTCCAGTTCTACGCCAATCTGAACCTATTTGGATCCCTCTGTCCATACTCTCAGGGCCCACCAAGCTAATCCATGGGGAACCCTTCTCCTCACCTGTGGACACCATCTGTGCAGCACCTAAGCTTAACTTGCTCACCGGTGTGTCCCAACAGACAGACAGCAAGCCACAGTGGCCACTGACAGTGGTCAGGGATGAGACCCAGGCCTTATGCCTCTCAGGGCTCTCAAACCTCTGTGGCGTCAGAGAGCGGGGGGCAGTAGCCCCAGGTGCTTGGCACCCTTTGTCCACTCTCCCTCCTGTCAGGTCAGGTATGACATCCTGGCGCTGACCCACCAGGCCCGGGCCTATACCCGGCGGCTGGACTGGAGACTGGGGTGGGCTTTCCCACACCCGGTCCTCCTCCTTGGGGCTCTGTACCCTCCCACCTGGAGCGGTACCCCCTTCCAGAATTGCCAGGGCACCTGTGGCAGGTGTCCTGCACAATTCGCCCACCAGTTCAGGGGTTCTATCCTGCAACTGGGCATCCAGGTCAGGGGGGACACCCTGAACCTGGCCCTCCAATCTAGGGTCTAAACCCTCCAGTTGAACCGGGGTCAGAGGCGAGGACTCCCTCCCTCTGCACCCCCTTCCAGAGTACTGCCCCCTCCCATCAGGAGCGGTACCCCCTTCCAGAATTGTCAGGGCACCTGTGGCAGGTGTCCTGCACAATTCGCCCACCAGTTCAGGGGTTCTATCCTGCAACTGGGATTCCAGCATAGGGTCTGTACCCTTAGACTGGGCAGAGGCCAGGGGTGAGGCTGTCCTCTCCCCGCCCCTCTTACTGGGGTCCTGCACCCTCCCACCTGGAGCGGTGCCCCCAGAAGACAAACTGGTAGGGCACTGTTAGCAGCTGCCCCTTCCTCCAGGTCAGGGGGGACACCCTGAACCTGGCACTCCAACCCAGGGTCTGTACCCTTAGGCTGGACCTGTGCCTGGCAACCCAGGACTTCCGGGAGGGTACACCAACCCCCTCCCCAAGGAAAACACACTCCTCTAGAGTTGTGTAAGAATCTGCCTGGCGCACCAGGACTTCCTGGGGAGCACGCATGCCCCCCCAGAGGGTAACACATCTCTCATGTGTTGTGTGACAGTCTGCCTGGCGCAGATCTCCCGACCCCTGTCCATCTGACAGTGCGTGAAGATCCCCCAGGACAGAAGTGGTGTCACCATGGTGATTCACTGGTGACTCAGCCCTTCTGGCTGGTTCCTGACCCACTGGTTCTTCCACTGGGGACTCTCTCCCCCTCTCACCCCTCACTCTGGACTCCCAAGTGGAGCGGCACCGCCAGACACCAGAAACACTGGAGCTCCATTTACAGACGCTCCAGGTTCTCCAGACACTTGGAGATCCTCCTCAATGGGCGGCCCATCAGGACAGCCTAGGCTCCCTACCTGGTGTTCCCTTAAAGAACCATCCAGGCTCTGAGACTGGGTTTCGGGCACCTTGGGACACGCAGCCCCACACTCACTCCTTCTCCACTGAGACAGGACGTGAGTCCCTACACCCCTCCCACTACCACGGGACCTAGCTGGGCTACACTGAACCTCTCTGGGTTGGAAGACACCTGAGCCACTCCTCTTAGGGTCACTCCCCAATGCCTCTCCAGACCCTCTGGAATCCACCAAAAGGTCTGCCTCCCTTGTGAGCTCCCTGGGGTCAGAGAACTCACTCTCCAACAGGTGTTGGCATAGCTCTGGAAAACAGGGACTTACAATATGCTCTCCCACAATTGGATCACACAGCCCCCTACAAGGGTTAACCAAACTATCCTTCACCTCACCATCCAGTGCCTCGCACACGTACTCCACACCACTCCCCTGAGATTGGCAAGACAGTATCTGACTGTCTCTGTCACTCAACCCACACTCTTCTGGGCAGTCTCCACACTCACACATCAGGACTTCAACCATGGGGGAACCCCTCTCCCTGCACCTCTCATCTAGAGTCAGGACTATGAACCCCTGTGCCAGTTCCCCAATCCACCTCAGGGACACTGCGCACCACTAGAGCTACCTCATATCCTGGAACCTCCTGGTGTATATTAACCCCCTCCTTCAAGTCAGGTGCCACATCTCTGGGTGTGTGTACTACTCCCTCAGCACTAGATAACATAATTTTGCTGCCACCATCTGAGCTGGACTCCCCCTCTAACTGAGCAAAGCTCATCCTCTGAGCTACACACATTTCTTGTTGCTGGGCTGAGACACTCATGGCCTCCAGCCTCTCGAGCTTTGCTTTAAATCAAGCTCCCTCATTCTCAACTCATGCTCCTGATCCATTCTTTTCTCATCTAAGGCCAACTTTCTAGATTGCAATTCAAATTCCAACTGCCCCTCTAACTTGAGCTTGGTCAGCTCCATCTCATGCATCGTACTCTTTTCTCTGTCCTCCAGCTCCTCTGGGGACAGACCTTGGGCAGAAACCCTGCTACCCGCTGGGGAAGTTACTCTCCTCCCCCAATCATAATCAACAGATGCTCTGGATGCTGCTGTATCCATGGTGATTAAACTTGGCAGTTTTTTAGAAAACATAGAAAGTCCCAGAAAAGAATATCTACCAAAAGTATGTGGTTGCGTTTTGGTCTGCACTCACTAGGTAGTGTTCACCAATCACTGTACATGAGTCGCAAATGCAAGTCCAGAATCCCCACCGCTGACCACCAATGTTAGAACTGGGAGTCTCTAGTTGGCAGAGGTAGGTACCTTTGTCCAAATAGGGATCCTTGCTTCTAGTCAGGGTAAGGGGGTACACTCCTGAAATAACCCCTGCTCACCCCCTTGGTAGCTTGGCACGAGCAGACAGGCTTAGTTCAGAGGCAGTGTGTAAAGCATTTGTGAACACATACAGTAATCCAGTGACAACACTACAAATGGACACCACACAGGTTGTATTATAAAAATAAGTATCTTTTATATAGATTTACCACAAGACCATAAACAACAAAAATAATCCACAATACTGTACTTTAAAGATGGTAGAATTAGCTTGAGTCTCTTGAAATGGAAATGCGACACTTTGAGTTCAATGTACCTTAAGCTGCGTAACGCACGGCAACGAAAGTGTTGCAGGGAAGGTGATGCGGTAGTCCCTTACACGCAAGGACGGTGATGCGTTGAAGATCTGGTGCAAAGAAACAAAGTGGCGTCTTCTTGAGGTTGCGACAACGAAGGGGTGATGCGTGCACGCCCGACGGCCGTGCGGCGATTTCGATGAATCTTTGGAGCGGCGACAGGCCCTGCGACACGCTTCCCTGGCGATGCGACGGCGTCTGATGCGAGGTCGACGATCTTCTCCTGGGATGCGGGGCGCCTCGTGTTGCGATGCGTTGGCGTCTGATGCGAGGTCGATGCTCTGCCCCGGGGATGCGACGGCGTCTGCTGCGATGGCGACACTTTTCTCCGGTGCTGCGAGGCGCTTTGAAGGATGCGAGGGTGTCAGCGGCGCGCTTCTTCGGGGATGCGCCGGCGTCTGCTGCGACGTCGACACTCTTCTCCGGCGATGCGAGAAGCAGCGGCTGCGGCGACACGCTTCTTCGTCTTGAGTCGCGCTTCCAGCTCCCAGCGACAAGCAAGTGTGTCAGAAGTTCCAAATTCCCAGCAAGGGAATACAGGGGAGCTGGTGGGTGAAGTCTGTTGTCCCTGAGACTTCAGCAGGAGGCAAGCTCTGAAATCAAGCCCTTGGAGATCCTTCACAAGTTGATGAAAGTACACACAAAGTTCCCTTCTCCTTTCTTTGGCAGTCAGGCAACCACTGCAGGCAGATCCCTCTAGCTTAGGGATAGTCTTCTCCTCAGTTTCTTCTTGGTTCCGCTCCTCAGCAAAGGTTTCTTCTTGTTTCCCAAAAGTGATCTAATTTCCTAGGGGTCTGGGTCCCCTTTTTATACACCTTTTCTCTTTGTTCTCTGAAGGCAGAGAGGCCTTTGCCTAGTCCAAAACCAGTTCTGGTCAGTCCTGGAGCACTTTGTTTACAGGACTCCTTCTTTCCTTTCAGAATGTGGGGCAGAGTGCTCAGCCGCCCGGCAGGAGAGTGGAGCCAGCATTGTGGAAGGCAGGCACAGCCCTATTCAGACCCAGGTGCAACTCCTCCCTCCACTCTGGATGCAGATCTCTCTATTCAGCCCTGTGCTGACTCACCCTGTCTCCTGGAGTCCCCCAGCCCCTGTCACTCACAAACCCAGACAAGGAATACACAACCTAGCAGAGGCAGGCTTGGATAGTTAGGCAAGAAAATACCTACTTTCTAAAAGTGGTATTTTCAAACACAGAATGTTAAAACCAACTTCACTAAAAGATGTATTTTATCATCCTGAGTTCAGTCATACTAAATTCGTTTTTCTACCATGTTCCCTGGGTCAGTTAGGATTATAAGGTGTAATAATCAAACTGCCCAGTCTGGCCTATGGGGAACAGGTAGCCTTGCAATAGTGAAAAACGAAAATGGCTGTGATTCACTATTAGGACATGCCACACACACCAGGGCATGTCCTACCTTATACTTACAATGCACCCTGCCCTAGGGCCTTCTTTAGGGGTGACCAACATGCAGTAAAGGGAAGGTTTAGGGCCTCGTAAGTGGGTGCACTCACCAAGTCGACATGGCAGCCCTAGGCTGCACACAGGCTCTGCAATGGCAGGCCTGAGACACACTTTACAAGCTGCTTCTGTGGGTGGCACAACCCGTGCTGCAAGCCCACCAGCAGCATTGGATTTACCAGCCCTGGGCACACTCAGTGCACTGTACTAGGGACTGACAAGTAAACCAATCATCCAATCATGGAGTCCCTAATACATAACACAATTTACAATAGGGAGAGCATATGCACTTTAGCACTGATCAGCAGTGGTAAAGTGCCCAGAGTCATAAAACAGCCAACAACAGGTCAGAAAAAATATAGGAGGAAGGCAAAAAGTTTAGGGATGACCCTGCAAAAGGGCCAAGTCCAACATTTTCCGATAAAAATGGTATCCCACTTTTGTGGGTTGGTCAAGCACCTATGACATACAAGGCACTATAGCGCTATGTGGAGAGAACAGTAATAGGGGTAGCTGCCGTATTTGAGGCCAAGCACGTCCACCGCTCATGGAAACCTACAAACCAGAGGCATTTTTGAAACCTAGACAGCAATGGGATTCCGGGGTGGTGTGCCTTGCATGGATCCCATGGTATTTTATTACCCCCAATGTCATGCAAACCTAAACCTTTGCCTGAAATCACACATTTTCCTTACATTTCTGTGAAGGAACATTCCGGAATCTGCAGAGACCCACAAAATTCCTACCACCCAAGATTACCCCACTTTTCTCAATAAAAACTCTACCCACTTGTGTGGCTGGACCTAGTGTCCATAATCAAATTAGAGTCAATGTGGGTTCCCTCACAAGGAGGGGAGCCATATAGACAGGTCAAGCAAACAACCACTTTATGGGCCATTCATGCACCTTTCACACACCACATACAATGCCATTCATACTGCCAAACCCACACAGCACAACACTCACATCAGCATACTGCCTCTATCTAAGGACCCATCACATTCATGTGCCACAGGACTGACTCGTCAACCACAGTGCACTCACTCAATCATCAACATCAATCAACTTGCATACAAACACAGATTAAGCAAACTTCTACACACATACAGCAAGGCATGCTGTAAGTTGGTGTCTCGACAAGCTTAACAACGTCCAAAATGAAAAGAAACTTAAACTAAGTTTTTACTATGTGTCAAATATCTGTCTCTAACATAGTCCTGAATGCATGCCAAGTAAACCTTTACTACGCGCATCCCATGACAGCTACAAAAGGCACAGGAAGGCATGTCTTTCGTACTTCTTTAGCGCACTCACTGTGTTAAATCCAACTCCTTCCAATTTGTGGATGTAAATTGGGAGGTGTCCGAGGATGCCTTCAGAACTTGACCTCCATACCTTGAACTCTGTTAGCATATCTACCTTTGAAACTAAGGTAAACATGCTGGGGAAGACTGTCCTAAGTTCCCTAAAGAGAGCATGTCCAAAACTAGGGGTGTTTTGGCGCACTTAGTACTCTGTGACAAGGTGGCGTATGTCTTGTCCACTGTTGTAGACAGTGCTGTGACTCTAATGCACTTGTGAAATGGTGAACAGAACCTCTACTACATTCTGAGGGTGGATGAATTGGAAAGCAGTCCACAAATATGACCCATTTGTCTAGCGTTGAGTGCAGTTTTCTGTGTGTCTCTCGTACCTTGACTATCTGCCTTCTTTCTGTGTGATATCCCTATGAAAGCGTACCTAGCCTAAGCTTTTCCTACCAGCTCATATCTCTGTCACCTTCAAAAGTCCTAGTATTGTATACATGCTAAGTGAACCTTTTCTAACGCATCCCATGACACCTACCTGAGGCACAGGAAGATATGTCTTTCATGCACCCTTACCTCACTCACTGTACTAAATCCAATACCTTCCTGTTAGACCTGGCATATCTGGGCGTGATTACCCCTGACTTTTTGCCTCTATCTCCTTTGTTTTTAGATGCTTTGCGTACTTTGCCACTGCTGATCAGTGTCAAAGTACAAGGGTTCCCTGTATAAAGTACAATGGTAATTGGTTGGCCATGATTGGTATGTTTGCCTTACTAGTAAAAGTCCCTAGTGATGTGCACTGTGTGTGCAAGGGCTAGTAATGCAAGGGCGCACAGAGAAGGGAACTCAGGCCTTCAGTGTCGGGCCTGCGCGCAGTTTGCTAAGTTAGCATGTTGTCCTGACAAGTGCAACCACTTGTCAGGCCTTACTTTCCCTGTTGCGTACACTTTGGGCACCCCAGTGGTAGGTCCCAGGTAACCCCTGGGCAGGGTGCAGTGTAGGTAAAAGGCAGCACATATACTGAGGTGTGTGCTATGTCCTGACAGTGAAAAAACACTCCATTTCGTTTTCACTGGTGAAAGGCCATTCTGCCCATAGGACAGAATGGGGGAGGCTGGGTATGGTGTTTTGTTAGCCTTGTTTCCTATAAGTTTATAATGGAGAGGTGAAGTTTAGTATGTATGAACTCACAGTGTCATAACACATCTTTCTATGAAAGTGGTTTTGTCACTGTGTGTTCAGAAACCACTCTTTTAGAAAGTGGCTGAGTTTTGTGCTTTAAGCATTTCTGTGTGTCTCTGCTGAATGTGGATTGACTGTCTGGATCTGAGATGGGAGGGGGTGAGATGGCACCTGGCTGACCTGCATCTGGAGAGTATGTGAGGAGAAACCCCGGGAGGTGAAGAGGCCTGGGTTGCAGCTATAAAACAATTGACCCATCTCCTGCTGAGTGATTAAGGGTCCAGACCCCCAGTATCAAAGGGAGAAAGGTGACACAGGGAGGGAGACACCCAGAACTGATTTAGGCAGGGGTCAGGGGCCCCTGAGCACAACGAACGTCAACGACATGAAGGGGTATAACTAAGAGTACTGAAACCCCTAGAATTTGGTGTAATTTTGAATGGCGAAATGGACAGGTCGAGTCTGCAAAGGCTTTGACCTCTTTCGTGGTCAAGAAGAACCTCTGCCAAGGAAGAAGTTGCTGAAGAGACTGCTGGATAGGACTGACCCTTGCTTCGTGATCTGGGGCTGGCCTGCAGTTTGTAGCTTTTACTAAGGAAGAGACTGAAGGGACATTGCAGTGGGTGGTGTCCCCCTTCTTGAACAGGACTGTGCTTTGTGCTGTGTCCTGAACCCCAAGGGCCCAAGGTGAGCTGGCTCCCTGTTTGGAAACACAGGAACATAAAAGTTTCCGGAGAAGTCCCTAGCAACACGGTGTGTGCGTGCTTTTGCAGCTTGAGACCCTCAGAAGTTGTGCCTTGTGATCGTGGGCAAGCAGGAGTAAACTGAGTCTCGGACGCGCAGGGTGGGTGTCGTGGTGCAAGCCGATGCGTTGGTGAGGAGCGCCTGGTCGTTGTGTGCACCGGGAGACGAGGTGAGACTCGGACGCGCAGGGTGCGTGTCGTGGTGCAAGCCGAGGCGTTGGTGAGGAGCGCCTGGTCTTTGTGTGCACTGGGAAAAGAAGTGAGTCTCGGACGCGCAGGGTGCGTGTCGTGGTGCAAGCCAAGGCGTTGGTGAAGAGCGCCTGGTCGTTGTGTGCACCGAGAGAAGAGGTGAGACTCGGATACGCAGGGTGCGTGCCGTGGTGCAAGCCGAGGCGTTGGTGAAGAGCGCCTGGTCGTTGTGTGCACCGAGAGAAGAGGTGAGACTCGGACGTGCAGGGTGCGTGTCGTGGTGCAAGCCGAGGCGTTGGTGAAGAGTGCCTGGTCGTTGTGTGCACCGGGAGAAGAGGTGAGACTCGGACGCGCAGGGTGCGTGTCGATGTGCAAGCCGAGGAGTGGTGACGATCGCATGGTCATCGTGTGCACCAGAGAAGAGGCGAGTCTCGGACGCGCAAAGTGCGTGTCGCGGTGCAACCAGAGGCACTTGTGAGGAGTGCCTCGGTAGCGTGTGCACCGAAATCGAAGTAAGTCTCCACAAGTGCTGAGGGCGGGTCTCGGTGTCCACTGAGACTGCCGGAAGGAGGGCCAGGTCATTGGGCCCTCGAAGTGCAGCAGTAGCGGCCCGGACCGGCAGTCCCGGAGGATCGGAGTCGCCGGCCCGAGCTCACCGTGCCCATTGACGGAGTTCTGGATCAAGGCCCAGGTCGCTGAAAGAGGAGAGGAGAGTGGAGTCGCGCCCCCCCAGGTAACGTGGATCACCACCTGGGGTGGGGTGCGGGCTCGGAGGGACACTCTCTCAGCCTCTCGCTCCTGGCAGCTGCGTGAGCCTGTTGCTTCGGCTCGGATCGAGGCCCGTGCTGGCCCAAGGAGGGGCAGTACTGGGGCCGGAGTGAGAAGCGATACTTTTGTGTCATCATTGATCCATGTCGGAGGCAACTGTTAACGGAGCACCTAGACTGTCATATTACACTTTGCATTATTGCTGCTAACGAACTATCGAACTGTCGTATGACGCCTGACTCTATTTGTGCCTGACGAACTACATGCTGGGTGCGCTACGCACTGCGTTATTTTCCCTTACAGAGTACATGATTGTAAGCGTGGCGCATTGCATTATTTCTTCATCGCACAGTACCTGATTATAACGTGGCGCATTGCATTATTTCTTCAGTGCACAGTACATCATTGTAGCGTGACGCATTGCTTTGTTTCTTCCTTGCACAGGGCATGCTGGTGGTGATACGCATTGCATTATTCCTTCTATTGCAAAGTACATGACTGTGGCGCTACGTATGGCATTGTTTCTCTATTGCACAGTTCAGGAGTATAGCGTTACGCATTGCAGTATTTCGTTTCTTTTGCAACGTGTGTGATTCCAGCAATACGACCTACCTAACCTTTTGGAAACGGTTAGAAGTCAGCTTAACTGTTGGTTAGAAGCGGTGGTTGGAATTAGAACCTACCAATCCACCGGAAGGAATACTCCCCATTATTATATGTTGGTTTTGTATCGTGTGGTCATATCATATATCTTCTTGTATAAAGATTATACTCGTTTTATAAAAACTTGTGTGGAGTCTATTTGTGGTGACATCATTGGGTTGCTGTGAGTATGGTTGCACATACTGTACACTCGTGCCTTGGAGATAAGCCTGGCTGCTCGTGCCAAGCTACTAAGGGGGTGAGCAGGGCTATCTCAGACGGTGTCCTTACTTAGCCTAACGTTGAAACGAGGGGTCCGGATCTCGCACCTGGCAACAGCGGTGTGGGACGGGGACTCCCGCCTCTAGCATTTGGTGGCGGCGGTGAGGGATAAGGACCCCCACTTCCAACACTTCCAGTTTGTTGATGTGAGTTGGGTGGTGTCCGAGGACTCCTTCGGGATTTGGCCAACATTTCTTGAACTGTGTGAGCATATCTACTGTTGAAACTAAGATAAATATGCTGGGGAAGACTGTCCTAACTTTCCTAAAGAGCATTTCAAAAACTACTAAGAGCTCTAGGTTTTATAGCACATGGTATTATGTAACAAAGTGGCATACGTTCCTTCCACCATTATGTGCAGTGCAGTGACTGTAATGCACTTGTCATACGGTGTATAGAACATCTAGCACTTTCTGACGGTGGATGAAGTTGTCACACAGGTCATAAGCAGATCCAAGATTTTTGCAGCTAGAGGAAATAATTTGAAAGGCTGCATGCCTAGTGGAGTAGTGGCCCCTGGAATCTATGTGTCCATGCACAGCCATTGAAAGCCATAAGCTATTGCTATCAGTTGGGCAGCTCCAACAGTTCATTTCCCAATATTTGACTTTTGCATAGTACAACATAAAGCAAGTTGGAAAACACAGACCTAGCTGAGATGGGTTTTGGTGACAGTAATACCAAGTCTTCTGCTTCTTTCCTTGCTGAGCAGACTCTACAACAATGGCTGACATGGTTGAGTCTTTCTATTCGCTGTAGGAACGAGATCGGGAAAGTGCCAATCCTGTAGTTTGCAATGTCCTCTACAGCTGATGAAGTAGAGGCCACTGCTTCTGCATTAGTGAGGCTTTCAATGACAGCCAACTGAAAGTCAAGGAAAGACATTGGTCTTCCTGTGGTGGTCTGATGGTAAACAACATACGCATTGTATATTAACAACTGGGTGAGGTGGCTAAACAACTTCTTATACCATGTATGAGTTTTACGAACTTGCATTAAGTGGCTGAAGTACTTGATCATACTTATCCACTCAGCCCATGTACTCGCTGTAATCAAGTAAACAGTTGGACCTGTGAGCTTCGGTCACCTGACTGCAAACCTTGACCGGGGAAGTGCTCTCTTCATGAATTGATGTGAGCATATACATCCCCCCTATCTGAGCATTTAACTCTGAGGAGTTGGAACACAATGCAGTGCTCTGGCCTTATTAGAGCTCCTTACAAACAAGCTCCTGCTGAAATCCTTTGTGGTAACATTGAACTGTACCGAATACCACAGTGCAAGCTTTGTATAGCTCACTGAATAGCTCTGTTCCTGTGTAGAAGATGTCCACCGTAAGGTTATTACCTTTATGAAGGTGTGATTGGACAAGCTCCCATACATTCTTTGTGTTGATTCCTAGTGCAGAATGCCAAAATGCCAGATTTAGAGCAGAGTCCTTCACTCTATGCACGCTCACGCTGTATACATAAGCAGTAGAGCTCTCATACAGCATGTCCTTCTTGATACCATAACAACCTAATTTTCTTGGTATGTACTGACTGAACGGCAGCCGCCTTTATACAGGAACAAGAACTCATCCACATCTATGTTCTTTCCAGAAGTATAAATCTCTGGAAGCCTGGAAAATAAATGTTCCATGAGAGGCCGTCTTTTAATCAACGTAGCATGGTCTAGATCAATGTTTCCCAAACTGTGGGTCTCAAACCACTGGTGGGTTGTGAGCTGATTTTTGTTGGACCATGAAATTCCAAGCTTTAATAAAGGTACCTTTAAATTCTGTATTGATCTTGTCACATTTGCTGCGCTTCATATACAGAAGTCAAATGTCAGGCTATTTCTTTCCGACAAATTGTTACTTTTTTTCTCTCACTTTGCAGTCAGAGAAAAAAAGTATAGTGAATTATGTGACAGTCATGCTGTAGTGCAGAGAGTGTGAAAGGAAAGGCGGTAGGATGCCATTTTTTGTAATACACAACAAAATGTAAATACCCGTAAATCTCAAAGCAAGAATTAAGCACATTTTGTTTGAAATTGTGAAGTATGATGGAAACAAAGATTTTGATAGGATCAAAACAAATCAAGACACTTTACTTGGTGATGCACAAATGATAAATATTCACTGAAACCCGGTTATCTCACAGTATCATTTGCGTGCAATATAGTTCTATCAGTAAAACAGTATGCCTGTGCAAATTTAGTGGCGATTTCAATGGAAAATGTGCTGTCTATTAAAGACAGTGCCCTGCCACACAATGCTTTAGTTAGACAAAAAAATAGCCCACCTCATGTCTATTAAAACTAGGTGGGTTGCGAACGTTTGTCATTTTAAAAAGTGGGTCATGGTTCTAAAATGTTTAGGAAGCACAGGTCAAGATGGTCCTGGGCATGCAGCAGAATTATCATTGAAATGCAGCGTACGTTGCAATATCAAAAACCTATCTCTGCTCATTATCAGTGCAAACGGGGTGGGTGCAAGTAGACAAGTAGGACTGTACTCTTGGTTTGTGCACTATCCCCATGGTGAGTGTAAGTTCCATAAATGTTTTCAACTCCCCAACTTAAAAATTGCTTTCATATTTTGCTCCATTTTTCTTTTCCTCTAAGGCTGTCTCAGTATCTGGTCCTGCCTCAGAGATGTCCTCCATTACTTGAGTTAGGGCTTGGGCAGCAGTAATCCACTGAGATGTCATCTTTGTTTACTGCCTAAAACCTGTCTAAAACCTTTCTTCTCAAACACTATGCCCTACATAAAAGACAGAAGTATGCTTAAAATACAGTGGGGAGGTGGGTGCATCTGTGAGATATGTCTGTTAGATATGTCAAAGTAAAAGGTAAAAAAAGCACTTAACTTATCGATGTTGCAATCTGAAGAACTCCTCCAGAGAACTTCTCCAAAGATGCTAAAAGAGGCAAAAAACAAAGTATTACTTCAATTTGCTACATACACAATACCAAAGCATACTTCATGGGACGAGTGGTGCGCCCATCCCAGCCACTGCTCATATATTATGGCACTCAAATGCACAGGAGGACAGCAAGCCATATAAGAGTCACGGAGGGACAGAAAGTAGGCCAGGGCTCCACAATAAAAGTGTCTACCATTAGCAAACCAGATAGTTAACCAAACATTTGCAAAGCCAATACTTCTGGTGTTTGCTGTTAGCCTTTTGGCTTTATCAATGTTTGTTTTGTTTTGTAGTGACTTTTGCAAAAAGTGATTGTTAAGGGAGTTGCCAGTATAAATACAATCCCTGATATAAAACACCTGGTTTTGGTCTCAAGAAGCACACATTGACATATTAGTCCATGGGACTAAAGAGCCCTACTTTGTGTGCAGACACATTCCTTGTGAAAAGGCTGAATGCCATCACTTTTAATGAAGTTAGCCAATGACTGGAATGGGGCTGACCCATTGCCCAAGCTGTAGTGGGAAGACAAATGTGCTTTTTTCAGTGGGTTGGGGGGATATGCTACAGAGAAACAGCCGTTAAAGAACACACTGAGCACCAAAGAGCCATCGCTCTCCTTAATCTTACATGCCCTGCAGGATCAAAGGCTGGAGGCGCAAGAGCATTATGGGCAAGCCATGGCAGATAACCTCTGCATCCAGCAGTCTCTGACCGAGGTGACAAGCAAGGTGGGGGCATTAACGAAGGATATAGCCGAGCTGCAACAACGAGTTGTGGACACGGAGGAGACCACCACCTTAACAACAAGATCAGCACAAATGCATGATGATCAGATACTTGTCATGCAGGCAAAATAGAAGGCTTGGAGAACCGGCAATGTCGCAATAACTTAAGATTGTTCGGGGTCCCTGAAGGAAAGGAAGGATCTGATCCCCGAGCTTTTGTGGTCCAGTTATTCCAAAAGGCTTTCCCTGACCTTCCGGATTGGGACTGGAATTGCCAAATACAGCATGCACATAGACTACCAATTTCATTGCACAAGCCGAGCTCTCACTATCCCAGACCACTGCTAATTTTCTTCGGCAATTTTTTATTAAGGCAAGCAATATCTATTAAAGCTTGCCCTGGCACCCCAGCAAAGGTTGATTCTCTCTCTATTTTTGTCAGAACGGATCTATGCAGAGCTACCATGGATAGGCCCTGGAAACTGAGACAGCTTATTGACCCGTTAAAGGCAGAAGGTGCACAGGTTTTCCTACCGGAGCCCGCTCAATTAAAGGTTATAAAAGGTGGACATTCACAGTTCTTCTTCACCGATCAGGAGGCCAAGCAAGCTTTAAGCCAATGGCAACTGGATGCAGCCACGAAAAAGGCTTAGTAGCTTAGGCTAACAGGGACATCGGCTCTAAAAATCCAGCCTATTTATATATGACTTTCACTATGTAACCATGGTCTCTTTTCTTTCTTTCTCTTCTTCACTTTCTCTTCTTGTACTTTGGGCATGGCTGGGCACGCGGACTCCTAATAGCTGTCAACCCATCGGCAGCTTATAAGGGGGATGATTCCTTCTTCGTGATACTGGGAGGGGGAGTGGGGTGAGGGCAGGGCAAGGGGGGACTGGGAAGGGTTTGCAGAGGAAAATGTCAAAAGGGGCGCACACAAGGGGGTAGGTATGGTGGCAGGGAGCTTCATCAGAGAATACAGGAGCATAATTAAGATGGGTAGGCATTTTAGCAATGGTGGTTTGAGGATTGATCAAGGGCTCGCCCTTAAAGCATATGGCAGAGGTATAAGGCACCAATGCCTATGGCCCTGATTAGATGTATGGCCTGGAACATATCAGGCCTAAACAATGGAATTAAGCGCCATATAGTTCGGGAGGAATTGAAAATGTATAGACCTCATATTGTTCTCCTTACAGAGACACACTTAGCCTATAAATACTGAGGGCTTCTTAAACATCTTGGGTGCCAAACAATTGTATGTACATCCGAGAGTGCTTCTATAAGGGGAACAGCCATACTAGTGGATAAGACATTTGATTATAGAATTCTCAAGGTTTTGGCGGATCAGCGAGGAAGATGGGCCTTGGCGCAGCTTGAGATAAATGGTACAAAGTATGTGTTCTGCTCAATATATGGCCCTAATGTCGATGAGCCTACTGATTTTGACTTTGTAAATCTAGAGTTATTAGACTGGCAGGGTGAGTATCTTATCATGGGGGATTTTAACTATGTGGCGAATTATGCTATTGATTCTACAAATCGAGCGGCCACTTGTAGAATGGGGAAGGTGAGGGCTTCAATCCTCGAATTGGGGCGGCTGCACTGTCTAAGAAGGGACGCTTGGCGGGTACTTTACCCAGCATCACCAGGGTACACATATTACTCTGCTCGACATAAACAGTATTCCAGAATCGATATGGCCTGGATCTCCGACAATATACTGTCATCTGCAGACTTGGAAGTATGCCCTAGGATTACTTCTGACCATAACCCCATCTTATTGTCTTTTCAGGTTAAGGGCGCTTTCAAAGTGGCCCGGTCTTTTTTATTCCCACGTTATTTACTCACAGGTAACAAGTTCTTAGCTTTTATTCATAAAAACCTAGTGGACTTCCTTAAAGACAATGTGGGGACGGCCTCCCCTTATATAGTGTGGGACGTGATGAAGGCGTTAATAAGGGGGGTCACCCAGCAGTACATTTGGCAGCTAAATAAAGATCGGGAGGTCGTGGCCAGAGCTGCTCTCCAAACACTTTCATCTATCGAACTACACCTCGCAGATGCAATCCGGCGAGGTGCCCGAGACCAGGACCAGTTGTACACCTCCTTAATAGAGGAACGGCTGGCCATGAGCAGGACGCTAAGGGAGAAAACCGCTATGAGTTGTAACAAGCATCGGTCTTTACAATATGAATATGGCGATTGAATTGGGACGGTGCTTTCCCATCAGTTAGCAGACAACAGAGCTAAAACCCAGATAAAGGTTATACAAGGGGAGAATCGTACGCTGCATATGCACCCGCAAGCAATAGTCAAGCACTTTTCTAAGTTTTACCAAAGGCTTTACACACAAACTGTACTACCAGATGAGGAAGGACTTCAGAAGTATCTCAAGGGTAACAGTCTGCCGCTCTTGAGTGAGGAAGACTCGGCCTCACTTGAACAGGAAATCACGCATGATGAAATTGTTGAAGCAATATCTAGGTTGCCTTCCGAGAAGGTGGCCGGGGAGGACTCAATACCAGCTGAGTTCTACAAAGCCTTTAAGAGTATCATTGTTCCACCACTGGGAGAGGTCATACAATATATAGGGTCTAGTGTGCTGGCTCCTGAATCATAGAACATGACAAACATAGTTTTTTTTTAAAAAAAAGGATAAGCTACCCGAGGAGTGCAGCTCTTACCGGCCGTTATCCCTTATAAACTCAGACACTAAGATTTTTGCTAAAATCTTGGCCACTCGCCTGGCTCCCATGATGCCAGGACTAGTATCTAGTCAGCAGCATGGCTTTATTCAGGGTAGAGATACCACGGCTCATGTCAATACTGCAGTGGGGGCCTTTGACCTAGCTAGGAAGTCAGCAGTGAGTATGGACATGGTCCTACTAGATGCCGAAAAGGCTTTCGATCGGGTGGTCTGGGACTACCTAATGGCAACACTTTAATCTTTCGGTTTGAGAGGGAGATATAGCAAATGGATACAAGCTTTGTATAGCAAACCTCAGACTAAACTGCATTACGCTAGCCTACAATCATCTCCCTTTCCAATACACTGCGGTACTAGACAAGGATGACCCCTCTCCCCTTTGCTATTTGCATTATATATCGAGCCATTCATTCGGGCATTGCATACTAATATACAGATAGTACCATTGATTTAAGGGTTGAGCCAGCTGAAAGTCACTGCCTACGCTGATGATATAGCCGTTTTTACTACTGACCCAGCATCCGCAATATACCTCACCGAAGACGGAGCAAATAAATGTGGCCTTTTCTCCGGTTATAGGTTAAATGTTAAGAAGACACAAGTTCTTCTCAATTTCTAGTCTGATAGACCTGTATCGGCTGTTTGCCCAACAGCCACTTACTTGGGGGTGCGTATTTCTGCACAGATCAAACGTATACCTGCACTAAATTATGATCCTCTGCTGGAAGGTACAACTAAGCAACTGAGAAGCTGGCAGAAGCTTGAAATCGGTATAATGGGGAGGTGTAAAATTATAAAAATGGAAGTACTCCCAAAGTTTTTATACTTATTCCGTTCAATCCCCCAATGCGTTCCTAATTCCTTTTTCAGGAAGTTAGAAGGGGTGATAAGCAGTTTTATCTGGAGGTATAAAAAAATCACGATGGGCAATAGATCTAATGAAGCTCCTGTATAATCAGGGCGGGCTTGACCTTCCAGACTTTAAAATGTATTACTGGGCAGCGTTCGTGGGTCGCCTCCGTAGCCTCCTGGACCCTATAACCCAAGATTTTTGCCATCGGCTGGTCTTGGGGCCTGACAGCCGAATGTTTTTATATAGAGTTAGCGACCCTAACTACTTTAAACGAGTCCGCTTTAAGACCATTAGGGACAGTGTATACATATGGCAGGAAATCCTAACCAAATGCTCTCTGTCCCTCAACCATGATAATCTCCCTTTATGGGGTAATCCAATGCTACCGGAGGTATTTCAGGAATCAGCTGGCAGACGTTGGGCTAGTTATGGGATTGATCGTCTGGGGCACTTATATGACCACAACAGCTTACGGTCATTTGAAAGCTTACAGCTCTCGTTCAATCTCCCACGCCAGATGTTCTTTAAATATCTCCAGATCAGAGATTATTTTTTGAGACATCAAGCTTTAACAGCAGTGTCTAGCTTCGAGGTATGGAAATGTTTGCACGGGCAGAATCGGAAATCTGCAATTAGCACTATGTATCAACCTGTGCCAGTTCAGGCAGAATAGTTGCGAAAAGCTGGCAGTAAGATGGAATAAGACTCTGGGGGACAAATGTTACTCCTATGGCAATTAATCGTGCATTAGGAACTATGGCTAGATCGATTCACTCTGTCAGCTTAAGACTGCAGCAGTTCCGCACGATCTGTATGTTATACTATACCCCAGAGAGGATTGCAAGCTGGGCTCAAAAAGGGGGAGGTCAAGGAGGGGACCGAAATAAATGCCCAAAATGCCGACTGAATGCTGCAACCATAGTGCACATGTTCGCTATTTGCCCAGAGTTAGACACATTTTGGCAGAAGATAAGCCACTTCATGAGGTTACGTCTAGGGATAGATTACTCTCCAACAGTGACAGAAGTCATGCTGGGCTATAAAGAGGAAAGTCATGGTCTGAGATTCCTCTTTTCAATCATGCTGGTGGCTGCTTGACTTGCCATAGCTAGGGCCTGGATCGCTCCAAAAACCCCCTCTGTAGCTGAATGGTGGGCAATAGTGAGGGAAACTGAAATGGAGAAGGCTCTGGCTAAAGCAAGAGGAATTCGCTCCCTGAAGAAATTCAACTCTATATGGGGTAGCTTATTAGATACATAAGGGTACCAGACTAGCTAGGGGGACTGAGTAGGACAGGGAATGGAGTCTACGGGGGTATGGAAGTTAGATGGTATTATTTTTACCATTGTATTACTTAACTCAACATATGTGTTGCAATGTATCATTACTGTGCTCTGTTATGCCACAAGACAACCAAAAAGCTGTATTGTTGCTCCCTTGTTGACAATAAAAAAAAATTACAAAAAAAGAATGACACAACAGCAGACCAATGAATGAAGAGGGCTGGTTGCAAACCCCTATAAGTATGCTATATTTATTTTGGTAAAATCAAGAGGTCATGGCTAATGGTAGACCTAAAATGTAGCCCACATTTTTGGTTGGCCCATCTGCCATACTTGTGGGCCAGAAAGGCCAACCACCTAAAAATAATGTGCACCATTTTGTTTTTCCTTTGGGCGCTGATCACGCCATGCAAACATGCAGCAAACAATCATGGCCTCCAGGGGCATCAGCCCATATATGAGAGGGGGCGACTCCTCCAAAAAACACTAGATGTCCCTGGGGTCTAGTGTGTTCTTGCTCATGGATCCCAGGGTAGCCATGATATATGAGCAGGAATTTGTTTGAGAAAGACATCATTGGATAGGGAATGCACTCCCCCTTTCCAATCATGCCTCTCTCAAACGTGGGGAGGCATCCTGCCTGAAAACCCCACAGACACATGAGGGAACACTCATCTACTTCTTCCTAGCCACTGCTGTGCACATGACTGGGTCCAAACTGACGTGAGATGGTGTGCAAAATAACAATGCATTGGGATGGGGCCTGAGTAATTACCATTGGCTGAGATTAATTCAAGCATTCAATCCATCACTTTTTGTATATATTACTTTTAGAAAGCTGGCATTTTCCTGCTTTATTGGCTCCTGCCGCCTGCTCCTACGTCACATGACTGGGTGTAGCTGACGGTCAGACTTTGTTTATTCCTTCCTGACAGCCACGCAATAGAGGGATTTATTCCTTCCTGACAGCCACGCAATAGAGGGATTAGAGGCACCAGGTATAATTGGGGCCCTCAGACCCATTCTTTAGTTCACTTTCTAGACCTGCAGACGGATGTAGATAGAGAAAGCAACACAAAGTAGTCAAACATTGGTTGTAGCAAAAAGAATAATAAACTGTATTTTACAATACAAAGTCATAGGAGTGCATCCTTGGCGAAGGGCTCATGGTGCAACTAAACAGTTTACTTATTATTCTAGTCAATTCAGGTCAGCTTCTCGTATCGATTTCTTTTTAGTGTCACGCTCTTTGAGCTGCTCGAATACTGAGATTATGGCCAACTCCTTTTCAGACCATTCTTTAGTAAAATTCGAGGTTGATCTAGTAATGGGGGTAAGAAAAAAATCCAGGTGGCAGATGGATAGACTTCTTTTAACCAACCAACAGTGGATAATTAACACGCAAGAATGGATCAAGGAATTTTTTAGAATCAATAGGGGCACTGCAGGGCTTTTTTCAGTTTGGGGGGCTTTTAAAGCCTCAGTACGAGGACAAATGATTGCTTTTATGGTAGAACAATCTAGAGAACGAAAAGCTCGAATTGGAGAACTCCAGAAAGCCGTTGAAGTGGCTTTGGCAAAAAAGAAGAGGGATCAGGGTGTAGGGCAGGAACTAACTAGGGCCAAACAGGAACTGAGGGAGTTTTTTGTTATGGAAGAGATAAGTAGTTCAAAAGCATACCAGCAGAAAATCTATGAAGAGAGCCAGATGGTAGGGAAATTATTGGCATGGTCAACTAGAGTCAAACAAGAAGCAGCAGTTATTGACGAAGTGGTGAATCCTGGGACCCAGAACATAGTTTCTGGACAAGATAATATCTCTAAAATTTTTATGGATCATTACAAAAATCTTTATTCAACTGAATACAAGGTATCTAAACAAGCAATTCAGACTTACTTTGATGACTTGGTTCTCCCTCAGATCACTACAGGGCAGAGAGAGGCTTTAATGGCTGATATCTCGACTGAAGAAATTTCCAGAGCTCTGGCCTCAATGCCGGGAGGTAAAGCCTGCGGGAATGATGGTCTTCCGACCGAATTTTATAAAGCTTTCTCGGCTGAGCTTTTTCCATTTCTGCTCGAGCTTTTCAATCAAATTAAAGTGGGAGGGGACATTCCGGCGGTTTTTAAAGAATCATCGATAGTCAGTTTTGTAAAAAAAGGGAAAAAGTCCTAGGGAGGTTGGCTCCTATAGGCCAATTAGTTTTCTAAATGTCGATTACAAATTATTGATGAAAATTTGGGCCAATCGATTCTCATCTGTGGCCCAACATGTAATACATTTAGATCAATCGGGTTTTATAGCAGGCCGTTCAATGACATTAAATACCGGTTTGCTAGTTCAAGCAATTGATTATTTTAATATACACCAAACCCCCGCAATAATAATGATGGTCGATCCCGAGAAGGCATTTGACCTTGTGAATTGGGATGCACTTTTCTATGGGCTTGAAAGGTTTGGATTTCCAGGGCAAATTATTACTATGCTCCAGAATGTATATCTAGGAGCCCAGGCTCAGATCAGGATAAACTCAGAATCAGTAGGCATAATTGATATTAAACGAGGGACTCGGCAGGGGTGCCCCCTGTCGCCTTTATTTACCTTTTTCATAGAGCCTCTAGCGGCGAGGATTAGGGATAATACAGGTATAGAGACTCCAATACAGGGTATGTCGAAAATAAAACTATTTGCCGACGACATCATTCTCTACCTCAAACCAGAGAAACAAAATATCGATCAGATGTTAAGGAGTTTGCTCAGTTTGAGGCAATTGGAGGATACAAAATTAATCCCAAAAAACTGAGGTCCTGGCACTGAATGTCTGCTGCAATTTTCTTCCAGATATATTGAAACAACAAGCATATTCCTCGGATCCGATCCGCTATTTGGGAATTTATGTTTCAAATCAATACGCGGATCTATTTAGGTTAAATTATGGAGCAACGCTTAGTAAAATTAAAGATCTATTGGCAAAGTGGGCATTTCTTCCCCTCTCGGTGATAGGGCGGGTTGCCCTAATTAAGATGTCAGTGCTACCTTTATAAATTTTTCTTTTTCCAATGTTCCAATAAAAGTTAATGCAGTGTATTTTAAAGAATTGGAAACATTATTTCGCCAGTTTATTTGGAATAAAAAAGCATCTAGGCTAAAACTATCAATTGTTCAATTGGATAAAAGCTGGGGTGGGCTGGCACTCCCCCATATCCGTACTTACTATGAAGCCGCACTTATGGACATTTTAGTTCGGTTGCTTGATAATAGGGGGTCTTTGGATGGTTTTTTTATTAGAAAGATGGTTGAAGAAGCCGGAACTCAGCTTCCGGTTTTCTTAAAAACAGCAAAACTGCCTAAAAAAGTAAGATACAAGACACTACAAGAATTTTCTAATAGACTTCAAAAAATTTTCTTTCAAAAAGCTAAGGGGCCGATTCCGATCTCGGTCGGAGGCGCACCCAATACTATTCGGTCGGGAAAAAAGCCATGCGAAAGCCAGTTTCCCGACCGATCCGTACAGCACACCGAACGAGCAAGTACGATGCGCACAACAGCAAAGAATCCGGCCGAGCCGTACTCACCCAAACCAGGTCCTGTTCTCCGACCGAGGCGAATCCGGAAACGCCGAATCGAGTCGCACGGAAGGGAAAATGCAGCCCCGTCCGGCCGGACAAGTACGATGCGCTTTCCGTACGCGCCGAACCCGTCGCTACGCACGGCACGTCAAAGCATCCGGGAGAGGCGCACATAAGCTCCGAATCGCGCCACAACACGATCCACGGCTACGAGACGAACACAGCACAGACGAGGACGACGCGAAGCGACGAGGACGAAGCGAAGCGACGAGGACGAAGCCAAGCGACGAGGACGACGCGAAGCAACGAGAAGGACGAACGACACGAACCAACCATGAATCCCTTCGTCCCGATCATACCAATATTCTACATCTACTACCGGAACAGGCACGGACGCGTACGGCGCAGAAGGTAAGTCAGACACCAACCACAAAACACATACAACACGTACACGACACATCACACACATACACTGGGAATCTGAATATACTTACACCAGCAGCACCATAGGGGCGGGATGCCCATCACCAATGCCACATATGCACACAGGGGCCTGAATGCGCGCCACCACCCCAACCCAGGGGGCTGGATGCCAACCACCACAACCACCCTTAGCCAGGGGGTGCCAGATGCCCACCACCACTACCACCCTTAGCCAGGGGGGCAGGATGCCTACCTCTACTACCACCCTTAGCCAGGGGGCAGGATGCCCACCACTACTACCACCCTCACCCAGGGGGGCAGGATGCCCACCACTACTACCACCCTTAGCCAGGGGGCAGGATGCCCACCACTACTACCACCCTCACCCAGGGGGGCAGGATGCCCACCACTACTACCACCCTCACCCAGGGGGGCAGGATGCCTACCACTACTACCACCCTTAGCCAGGGGGCAGGATGCCTACCACTACTACCACCCTTAGCCAGGGGGCAGGATGCCTACCTCTACTACCACCCTCACCCAGGGGGGCAGGATGCCCACCACTACTACCACCCTCACCCAGGGGGGCAGGATGCCCACCACTACTACCACCCTTAGCCAGGGGGCAGGATGCCTACCACTACTACCACCCTTAGCCAGGGGGCAGGATGCCCACCACTACTACCACCCTCACCCAGGGGGCAGGATGCCCACCACTACTACCACCCTCACCCAGGGGGGCAGGATGCCCACCACTACTACCACCCTTAGCCAGGGGGCAGGATGCCTACCACTACTACCACCCTCACCCACGGGGGCAGGATGCCTACCACTACTACCACCCTCACCCAGGGGGGCAGGATGCCCACCACTACTACCACCCTTAGCCAGGGGGCAGGATGCCTACCACTACTACCACCCTCACCCAGGGGGGCAGGATGCCCACCACTACTACCACCCTCACCCAGGGGGGCAGGATGCCTACCACTACTACCACCCTCAACCAGGGGGGCAGGATGCCTACCACTACTACCACCCTTAGCCAGGGGGCAGGATGCCTACCACTACTACCACCCTTAGCCAGGGGGCAGGATGCCCACCACTACTACCACCCTCACCCAGGGGGGCAGGATGCCCACCACTACTACCACCCTTAGCCAGGGGGCAGGATGCCCACCACTACTACCACCCTCACCCAGGGGGGCAGGATGCCCACCACTACTACCACCCTTAGCCAGGGGGCAGGATGCCCACCACTACTACCACCCTCACCCAGGGGGGCAGGATGCCCACCACTACTACCACCCTCACCCAGGGGGGCAGGATGCCTACCACTACTACCACCCTTAGCCAGGGGGCAGGATGCCCACCACTACTACCACCCTTAGCCAGGGGGCTGGATGCCTACCACTACTACCACCCTCAACCAGGGGGGCAGGATGCCTACCACTACTACCACCCTTAGCCAGGGGGCAGGATGCCTACCACTACTACCACCCTTAGCCAGGGGGCTGGATGCCTACCACTACTACCACCCCCACTCATAGGATGGACAATGCATGACACAACAAGCACACCACAACCTAGGGAATGCAAGATTAAGACATCCCCCCACCACCATGACAAGCGTGTGAGCAGGCTGTGTCAAATGCCTACAACACCGAACATGACATTGAACATACAATGTGACCCCCTAGCACATGTGCCACACATATATGTGTGTGGCACCCACAATGCAAGCAGCCCATGACCATTGTGGCAATGGGGCCTAAACCCCCATCATCACAGTGACCAAAAGGCAAGTGTGGGGTCCATAGCTGAAGCACATTTTGACCATTGTGGCAATGGGGTCTAAACCCCCATCATCACAGTGACCAAAAGGCAAGTGTGGGGTCCATAGCTGAAGCACATTTTGACCATTGTGGCAATGGGGTCTAAACCCCCATCATCACAGTGACCAAAAGGGAAGTGTGGGGTCCATAGCTGAAGCACATTTTGACCATTGTGGCAATGGGGTCTACACCCTCATCATCACAGTGACCAAAAGGTAATTGTTGACAAAGAAAGAGCTGCAACTGCCAAACTGCATGGATCATTCCTGGTCACAGAACCAAAAACTCATCTGTGGCAAAGTAGTGTATGTGTCCCATTGCAACATAAATTGGGGGAGCCAAATACTGCAGTGCAAATGAGACATTCCTTTGGCCATGTGCAGACAAACAACACCCATGGGGGCTGAGACCGTCAACAGTCATCAATGACACAATGACAGAAGTGACCATCAGAATGCAGACCCACATATTTGCACCAATGGGCACACAAATGCAGATACCCTGTGGAGACAGCAGATGTGAGGTGAACAGATACCATACCATGGCAGCAATGGGACACACAAACCATGATCACTGTGCTGACCGATGACCTAGGAGTCCCAGGGACAGCAGGGGAAACACACCAAACAACATACAGCCAATGGCACACCCAAGATATGCCAATGCAGTGGTGCAGATGCACAAACACAAACAGGCAGACCAACACTGTCATCATACACAGCAGGTGAGGGGTGGGGGTGCCAGTGTCCCCAGGCAACAACACAACACATGAGGAGAGCTGAATACCAATCATACAGATGTGCATACACTGCCACACTAAGGTAACTCATGGATCCAAATCCCCTATGTGGGCAAGCAGGCATTGACAGGTGAGAGGGAGCACAAAACACACATGTCACACAGGCACGTAGGAACAACAACTGACACAGCAAGTCACAGACACACCACAGCACCACCCCCAGGGCCCCCACAATGTGGTGACCCTGGGCTGAAGAAAAATACCACTGTGATGACAAAGCTAAATGTCGTTCACACTGTGAACCACAGTCAGGTGTCCTGAGCAACAAACTACCATCACACCTACACAAGCACAAATCAATCAGCATGGCCAGTAAGCCAAGGCCAACATGGAGGCAGGGGACTAGCTGGGCAACGACTCTCATCTGCACACACTCAAGACCACACCCTCGACCTCCAACAATGTGCAGCAGTGAAGTACACATGCACTGGTGACATTGCACATGCACCCATGACTATTCCAGGGTGGTGGGTGGGAACCAAGGTGTAGAAACACATCACACATGGACACTCAACAAGACTCCTGAATGTCTGACACACTGCACACTACGCTGTACATGGACATGACGGCAATACCACACCGACCAATGGGATCCCAGCCACAGTCACACACCAATGAAGAAGCCAAGGTCACCCACAAAGAACACACATAGACAACAACCAACATTGCAGCCCGGACCCTAAGGAGTGCCAGCAGTCACACACACAACGTGTCACAATCACTGAAAGATAACACAAACTGGAAATCACATGACAGGGGCAAACAACAAGTGCCAAAGGGAAACCTGACTGTGACCCATCTGCGTCAGCACACAAACTCTGCCCTGACAGCAAACACACCTATGGGTGACACCCTGATGACCAGTAATGTGCCATGCACCCACATCACAGAGAACACAGGGAGAAGACTTTGGGGGAACATAGCTCAAGTCAGCAAGCATCACAAACAGGTACAACACTAGGGATCACAGCATGCGCAGATGAATGGAAGTGAACACACAGACATGCACATACAACACACACCTTGGGCGCAGGCAATGTCACACGTGTACACACTGCCATGAGGGGACTCCACTCCTGTGTGAGGAAAGCTGTGCCATATGTTGCCTCAGTAGGGCCCCATCATGTCAGCTGAGCACTTGGTCACACAATCAACAATTAGCACCAAATGAGGGCTCCCATCACATCAGCCTGGTCATGGATGTGCCAACGGAATCATCAGCACAGATCCAACACACTTGTATAGCAATGTTGCACTGACTACACGGATGAGTCCCTCCCCATTGATGCCCAAACCTGCATGTCCACTGGAGATGGCAACACGGTCAGGGAAGTAGACAAATGCAACGATGGCAGGCACAACAGATGTGCAGGGGTGGAAGCCACAGATATGAAATTGCCAATGTAAGTAGGAAACCCATTGCTAAATACTGAACACATGACACCCTCAGATGCTGCTATTGATGACATGGATACACCACATGATAGGACACATTCCCCCTGGACCACATGGGTTCCTGCACAGTAACACTTCATAATCATGAGACCAGATATCACCATCACTGCAGCAAGGGCATGGTTAGCTGCACCAACAACATGTACATCTGAAGCATGAGCACTAGAGAAAAGAAAGTTGCTTTATTCAGCATATGTGTTGAGGCCAAACGAAGTCCTGAAAAAGAGCAAAGGCCAATGGCCAGTCCATTGTCAAAGTTCAAACAGGGTGACACTGGCAGATGTCACCCTACGCATGCCTGCACAATACCAGGGACAATCCACTAGGAGGGGCAACCGGGGGGCAGGCCAGGCACCGCAGGGACAGGATCAGGGCTCACCAGGGGGAGTCAGGGAAGGGGTGGTGGGTGCTGGAGAGCCACTGACAACTGCAGTGGAGGTGTCTGACATGGTGTGTGCCGGCACAACTGGGGGCATGACACAGATGTCGTGGGTGCCGGCACAACTGCAGTGGACCCTGCAGATGGGGTGGACAGGTCCGCCACTGCAGTGCCCAAGTCAGACAGGGCGGTAGTGGACTCCACTGCAGTGCCTACCTCCAGGGGAGGAGAATGGGGAACAGGCAAGGTGGGTTGGACAGAGGGGGGACACCCTCACCACATCAGTGGCACAGACAAGCGCAGCGGGGGTGTGGTGCTGGGAGAGCAAGTGGCAGGGGGAGAAGGCCGGAGCATCTTGGGGATGGTATATCTGTGGGTGGGGGAACCTGGGGCAGGGTGTGGTGGGGGCACCTGTGCAGTGGGGGCCTGAGGGATGGAGGACGGAGACCTTGTGCCTGAGCTGCAGGGCGGTGGCGGGGTCTTGCTCTTAGCACTCCGGGGGACTTGCGGGTGGGGGCCTCAGTCCGTCTGCGCCTGGGGGAGGGTGTCCGGGGGCGAGGGGCACTCTGCTCCGTGTGGGTGGGCTTCCTCTTCCCCCGGGATGCTGGAGCAGCTTCATCGGTGGGGAAGAGGCCGAGGTCACAGAGGAAGAGCTGCTGTGACTTTGGGGTTGCAGGTGAGGCAAGGGAGGGTGCTTTGGAGGGAGAGGGAACTGAGGACTGCGCAGTGCATGTGGATGCGTGTGTGTGTTCCAGGGCCCCATCCCCTGTGAGTCTGGCTTCAGTCCCCTGAATGTGCGTGCGTGTGCGTTTTGTCATTGGCGTGTGTGTCAGTGTGCTGGATGTGTGTGTGCTGGTGTGTGCCAGTGTGTGTGTGCCTGGGATGGGTAAGGTGCTGGGGAGTGTGGATGGAGCAGAGGCAGGAGGGGTGAGGGACCGTTTGAGGAGGGACACTGCTGCCGTCAGGGAGGAGTCCATGGACCTATTGCCCCTCTGTAGGTCAGACATGCCCGATGAGATGCCCTCCATGAACGACACCAGCTGAGTCAACAGCGCGGTGTGCGCATGGAGGACACTCAGCATGGCTGTCTGCCCTACATGGAGCTGGCGAAGGAGGTACACAGACTCCTCACTCAGGGCAGCAGGGGACACAGGGGCAGGGGGTGCGGTGCCTGGCCCAAAGGAGACACGCTCCCGGACATGGGAGCCTCCACGGACCTGGGGAATGGGAGCCGATGGGAGGGCGGTGGTGGTGCTGGTGGTGGCGGGGACAGCAACACTAGCTGGGGTGTGGTGGCTGCTGACACCCGCCTCCACAAGGGAGTCATCCTCCGAGTTGCTCTGGTCCTCAGCTGAGGTGGATGCTGCTGAGGACTCCTCGGTGTGGCTCCCTCGCCCTCCGTGCCACTGGGTCCCTCCGACCACTCCTCGGCTGCTGACCCAGTCTGGCTCTCCGGCTCCTCCTGGTCCGTGGAGCTGTCCCCTTCCGTGGCCGTGGATGTATCTGCAAACAATGGGGAAACAGACAGACATCAGTCACCTGCACATAACGCACACACCACTGTGAGCACAGCACATCACAGAGCAAGCCCTGGCATCATTAGTTGTGCATTGCTAAAAGTGCACTAATTGAACAGGAGAAGTCAATTGTCAGTCTGATGCCAAGCATGGCACTCACATCCCACATGGCCTTGCACCCATCTGTCTGGTGTCTGTTGGATTGCAACACCCCAGTGTTGACACATGCACCAAGTACACAGTAGTTGGACAGTGCAGAGGACACGGTGTGGACACATCACAGCTCTTGCCACTGAGTCAGTACAGGTTTACGGATGTAAGGGATGCCCAGAGTCAAATAGGAAATGCATGTGATGCATACCAGCGACAGACACCATGATGCACCCATGTCCTGATAGCCAGCGCCACTATGGTGTGCATGTAGCACATGTCACTCCCCTGCAGGATCACCAATCAGTAGACACATGCCATGGCGGAGGCATGACTGCAAAGTCATACATCACTGTCTCAGTGATGTATGACTTTGCAGCCAGACAACAACACTCTGCACTGTGTCACAATAGTAGGTCATGGGGAATGCAAGTCCTGGAGCTGCACAAGTGCACATGTACATCCCCCCCACAACACATCCTCTTAACCCTCATCTGTCCAGGTCATACCTATTGGACATATGGGAGACCTGTGACACTACCCTCGGAACCTGAGCCCCTCACACTCTGCTGTGCATGGGGAACAGCTGCCTGAACTTCACATTTACATGCCCCAGTCTGCATGGGCAGCTGATCAGACACCTATGTGTCACACAAGTATCGTCTCCTATGGTCACATCTCCAGTGGCATGCTGAGCCCCTACCAAGAAACTCCACAGCAGTCCTGGCGACTAATCCACAGCACACTGACACAGAGGCAGACACCTGAGGGGCAAATCACTGTGCACAATGTGTCCTCTGATACACGGGAGTGGGAGTACAGAGTGTATTGTATGGCCTGGAGTAGGCATGACTGTCCAGCCCCACATGAATGAGGGATGAGCCCTGGACTGTAGGCAGCTGGCTAAGTATGTGTGACACACGTCATATACATACTCCTGGGGCCCAAACATTGTTCCCACCCGCAGCATGGGTGTGTGCCAGGTACCCCAGCCACATGTGGTGGATCAGCTCAGCAATTGGACCACAGATCAAAGTAACACGCTGAATACATGTCAGAATACAGGCATTGTGTAAGCAATGGACCCACCCATGATGCCCACCACAGAGTCAGGGAAACAGATGCTGTCTCCCACCTTGAGTCAAGCAAACTGCAAGGACACAGTCCTAAGTGACAGAATTCCCTGCATGTAAGGGCCACACCTGGGTATCAGATGAGGAGTGGGCAGTGCACAATAGAGGGACATGGCTCCTGGACAACATGACTGCTGTACTGTGGCAGTTCAACCTGGCCCGAGGAGGGCACATAACATGTTAGACAGAGTACACAGTGCAGTCTTTGACTCACCCCTCCTTGCTGCTCTCTGGCCTTCAGCTGCCCATCCAGGTCTGGAAAGACCACCGCCAGGATCCTGAGCATGTGGGGGTCAGGGTCCGTGTTCCGCCCCTCCTGCGAGGAGGCGACAGCTTCAGCTGGACCCGTGCAATCCTCCGGGTCCAGCCCCGAAGGTCCTGCCACCTCTTTTGGCAGTTGCGGATCCGGCGCTTGTAGACCCCCACGGACCGGACAGCCCGGACGATGTCCTTCCAGATCTCATGCTTCCGATGGGCAGAAGCCTGTCAGGATGACAAAGTGATAAGGACATTACTACACATGCAACATATCCGTGCATGACACAGTTGCATATACATGTCGCAATCACAGGGGCACATGGTGTACCCAGGCAGTGCACGGCTGCCCATGGACAGTTTTCCAGAAGTCACTACATGGTATCATAGCATGGGGAGTAAAACCCTGTTCAGAAGCACTGTCACTGCACCATACCTGTCCAGTGCAAGTCACTACACACTATGGGGGTGACAACTACTCAGTGAGCCTGCTAGCCAGTGGTGTGCTGACTCTCAGCCTTGCTAGTCAGACAAAATGCACATTCAGAAAGGCAGTGCACAGAACACTCACCTGCTCCCCTGGTGTCCCATACAGCTTGCTGTACTGTGGAAGTAGGCTGTCCAGCAGGGCCTGGTTCTCTTCAAGGCTGAAGGCTGGGGCTCTCTCCACAGTACGTGCCATTGCAGGGTCCAGAGGGGCAGAGACAGCAGCAGTGCAGTGGCAGATGTCGTCCTGGAGCATGTAGTGCAGGCAAGTGGGCTCTCAGGGGAACATGCAGCAATATATATGTGCTGGAGAGGCAGATACTGTCCCTTGTGTCCAAAGTGATAGGTCCAAGTCGTTTGCATCTTCTGAATCTGGCCAATCCATGGAATAGCAGCACCAAAACACGCCCACAGCATCCTTCAAATCTTCAACTTCATGACATACATGATTTTGCAACATTGTTGTGGGTGACCAACTGATTTTCCAGCAACCGACTCGTTCGAATATTCGAAAACGCGTCCGTTGCCAGGCAAGCCCATTGTCAATGGGTGCGCACCGATCGGTCCATTGAGGTACAACGCGCACAGGGGTACAACGCGTACCCGCACACATTGAATGCAATGGGCCGGCCGGAGGCACCGATCGGTCCATTGCAGTACAACGCGCACAGGGGTACAACGCGTACCCGCACACATTGAATGCAATGGGCCGGCCGGAGGCACCGATCGGTCCATTGCTGTTCAACGCGCACAGGGGTACAACGCGTACCCGCACACATTGAAAGCAATGGGCCGGCCGGAGGCACCGATCGGTCCATTGCAGTACAACGCGCACAGGGGTACAACGCGTACCCGCACACATTGAATGCAATGGGCCGGCCGGAGGCACCGATCGGTCCATTGCAGTACAACGCGCACAGGGGTACAACGCGTACCCGCACACATTGAATGCAATGGGCCGGCCGGAGGCACCGATCGGTCCATTGAGGTACAACGCGCACAGGGGTACAACGCGTACCCGCACACATTGAAAGCAATGGGCCGGCCGGAGGCACCGATCGGTCCATTGCTGTTCAACGCGCACAGGGGTACAACGCGTACCCGCACACATTGAAAGCAATGGGCCGGCCGGAGGCACCGATCGGTCCATTGCAGTACAACGCGCACAGGGGTACAACGCGTACCCGCACACATTGAATGCAATGGGCCGGCCGGAGGCACCGATCGGTCCATTGCAGTACAACGCGCACAGGGGTACAACGCGTACCCGCACACATTGAATGCAATGGGCCGGCCGGAGGCACCGATCGGTCCATTGAGGTACAACGCGCACAGGGGTACAACGCGTACCCGCACACATTGAAAGCAATGGGCCGGCCGGAGGCACCGATCGGTCCATTGCTGTTCAACGCGCACAGGGGTACAACGCGTACCCGACACATTGAAAGCAATGGGCCGGCCGGAGGCACCGATCGGTCCATTGCTGTTCAACGCGCACAGGGGTACAACGCGTACCCGCACACATTGAATGCAATGGGCCGGCCGGAGGCACCGATCGGTCCATTGCAGTACAACGCATCACTGTACATGTGACTGGCATATGTCAGCATGCCTGTCTCAGATGGACATATGCCAGCCACAGATAGCTCCCAGGGAGTGAGGGGCACACCTACATCACGACAGCCTGTCCAAACCTTATCATAAGGCATGTAAGGCTGCATTTCCTATTGTGTGTATGTTGGTGTACATGTTGTCCTGTGGGTGTCACCTGTGGGCAGCCACCCCCAGGCTGTGCACGTGTTAATGGGGACAGGATCCTGGGTGTTACGTGTACGTGACCACTGTGATGTGCAACTGTTCATATCTGTGCATGTGCCATGGTCACATTTCACAGTGGTGTTTGTGTATGTCATGTCACATACCCCGTGAGTCCCATGTGGGACGGTATGTTTGAGCCAGGGTGTCCCAGTGGCACAATAGTGATGGCCCTCCACAGTCTTTGTGCATGTAGTGTTTACAATGTCTCTGATTTCATGTGCACAATGGGAGACAGTCTCCACATCCACGTTGTGTGTGCATGGACTCTGATGTTGTGCGTGTGTGTCACAGACGTCCATGGCTCTCCTGCCATGGCAAGTGTGGCCACTACCTGTGGGGGTCATGTTTGTTTTGTTGTGGTGTACACATGATACTCCAGGTGATGCCAGTGTCCATGTGGCATTACAGGGTCCCTGGGAATGTGCCTGTCGTTGAGCTGTGGTGCCTGGGGCACATCTGTCCTCACATGTCACTGGGGGTGACTGTGACACAGCATCATGATATCCAATGGGCCAACCTGGGACAAATTGATGCCACCTGTAGGACCGTGTTGACAGATGTTGGCCATGTATGTACCATAAATGTCGTTCCGGTACTGCACACTTCATGTAGTTGTGCCTCATGATGATGTATGTTGGGATCTTGAGTGTGTTCAATGCCGCATATGTGGGGTGACTGACGATCTTGCTTACTTCTCCTCTGCACTGCAGGGCTCCTGCTGTCCATCGGCCATTCCCAGACCTGGCAACGATGGTGGAACGGGACAGCATCCGACGGTACCGCTTCACCAGGCAGCTGATTGAGGATTTTGCAGTGCAGTTGTCCCCACATTTGCAGCCTGGCCGGCCGTATCCTACAGCGCTGACCCCCAAGGTGAAGGTGATGGCAGCCCTACACTTCTTTGCCACCGGTACCTTCCAACATACTGTGGCGTCTGCTGGTGGGATGTCACAGACCATGTTCAGCCGTGTGCTCCGCGATGTTTTGGCGGCAATGTTGCTCTTCCTGAACCGGTACATCTATTTCCCTAGACTGCGACGACTCACTGACGTGAAGAGTGACTTTTATGCCCTGGGGAGGATGCCGCATGTAATTGGCTCCATTGATGGGACACATGTGGCTTTGGTACCACCACAGGCCCAGGAGCAGGCCTACAGGAACCGCAAGCACTACCACTCGGTCAATGCACTGGTGGTGTGTCTTGCAGACATGACCATCACACACGTGTGTGCCCGTTTCCCTGGTTCAGCACACGATGCCTTTGTGATGAGGAGTAGTCGCATCCCCAGGTTGATGGCACAGATGCAGAACCAGCGTGCCTGGCTTGTCGGTGTGTACTGACTTTGTGCCATTGTGTGTGATCTGATCTGTAGTATTCCGCCCACTTTTCCAAGTCAGCTGATGTGCACTTGTCTGTCCGTAGGTGACTCGGGATACCCCAACATGCCGTGGTTGCTGACACCCCTCAGGAACCCTGTGACACCTGCCCAGATGCGCTACAATGAGGCACATGGTCGGACCAGGAGAGTGATTGAGCGGACCTTTGGTCTCCTGAAGAGCCGCTTCCGCTGCCTGGACAAGACCGGAGGGTCCCTCCCATATGCCCCTGCGAAAGTGTGCAAGATTATCATCGTCTGCTGCATGCTCCACAACCTGGCAGTGCGGAAGGAGTTGCCTCTCATCCAGGATGACGATGACCAACATCCGCCACCTGTGGAGGATTCTGGCCTGGACCACGATGCCAGTGACGATGATGATGATGATGGTGATGGTGATGTCCGCACACAGCTCATCACCAACTTCTTTAGCTGAATGTGAGTATCCTGAGGTGTCATGTGAATGATGTGAGTTGGCATGATGTGTGGGTGGTGCTCTGGTGCTGTTGGAGTGTGTCCATGGGCTACTTGACAGGATGTGTGTTGCGATGTGTGGTGACAGGTGGGCTGTACTCCCCAACAGTGTTGACATGCTAACTTGGTTCTGGGTGGGTATCTTGTAACATGTATTGTGCATGAGTTTTGCTGTTCTGTCCTGTACTGCATTGCTTTTGACTGTGTGTCATTTCTGTCCTTCACAGGGTACTTTCAGATTCGTTTGGTCAACTGTGTCCACCGACGACGTGATTGCACATCCAGGCTGGTAGCTGTTGTGTCCCTACAGGTGATGTGCGCCACACCCATGGACTTCCTTCTGTCTACAGTTGTTGACTGTGTGCCCGCTACCAGGTGGGGTTACCTTGCATCTGTAGTGGTTACGGCATGTTGCTACTGTGTAATAAACCTGTGCTTCACTTAGTGATGTGCGTTGTCTGTGGTCACACATTTGACTGCCATTTGCTTACTGCACCTGTGGGCTACTTGACTACAACTGGGAATGGGTGTGGTGTCTGTGCATTGCACCGTCTTCCCTGGCAACATCAGTGTAGGCAATGAGTCAGATGGCCTAGGTGTGTATGTGTTGTGTAGCCCTGGTGGTGTGTCTCCCTCATATGTGTCACGTTGCCTGTACTCACATGCCTGTGTTGTCCTTGCTGTTGCAGTTCGCATACACTGTGTAATTTTGCAGTTCATCATCCCCATAACAGCACCCACGTTGGAATCACGACAGAGGCAAGTATGGTGTATTAGTGTGTTTATTGTGATAATAGTGCATAGGATGGATTGTGCTGTACATGAATCTTGCAATCCCAAGTTCCTAGATGAATAGAAAGTCCAGGTAGACAGGATCCCCAGTATCGGGGCCACAGTTGTCTGACACATTGTTCCAACTTGTACTCCCCATGCTATGTGTGGGAGTAGTGTTGCCATCAACAGGGTGAACAGTCTGTGCACAAAGGCGAAAATCCAGAACAGGTTCAGGCTTCCTGGGAGTTGCGCTTGGCCATCAGCCTCTCACTTTCCCCTCCTCGGACGACCCCTCTTCTTGGGGGGGGCCCTCAAGTGCAGGCTGCTGCGGTGCAGGGGACTCTCCGCCAGAGTCCTCCTCCCTCCCTGTGGCAGTTGCAGTTTGTTCGGTACCAGATGTTGTTGGCACACAGGGAGGTGTGGACTGGTTGCTGTTCATCTGGCGGAGGCATTGTAAAATGTCCCTGTGCACCGCCGTCATCTCATGTAGTACATCCCACTTGGACTCCACGCGGGTCATGTGGGAGTCCACACGTGACATGTGGGAGTCCACACGTGACATGTGTGACTCCACTTGGGACATGTGGGAGTCCAAGCGGGCATGATGGGCAGCCTGCTGCTGTTTGATGTCTCTGAGGAGCCCCACTACCTGGCTGAGCTCTCCGGTGCTGGACTGGTACGCATCAGCTATGCGTACCAGTTGTGGGTCTTCATGCACACCAGCAACGTCTGCAAGCAGCGACCTCTGTCTCCCACCCCTCCCACCACCCCTGCTGACATGTGCAGTGTGTGCAGTTGCACGCACAGATAACCCTGGTCCACCTTGGGGGTTGGTGGTGGTGGTGGTGTCCATGGCCCCAGGTTGGTCCAGGGTCACTGCGCTGGTGTTGTTCCTTATTCTGTCCATGTCGGCAGGGATGGTATTCGTGGTGACAGTCGTTGGAGGGGTGGGTGCAGGGGGTGCAGCTGGTGGACCTGCTGGTGCTGCAGCTGGTGGTCCTGCTGGTGCAGCATGTTGACTTGCACCGGATGTGCCAGGTTGTTCTTCATCTTCCGAGGAGGACAGAGGCTGTACGACGCCAGTGAGCTCGGCATCCTCTTGAGCCTGGGACTGGGACTCCTCAGCGTCTGCTGCTGTGTCCCTATCATCACCTGTTTTTGGGAGACACAAACAATGTATGTCATGTTTCTGCAGGCATCAGTGGTTGACACACCTGACAGTTGTGACTGTGCCTCGGGGTGCGGGCCTGTACATTGTATTGTCCTAAGTCGTCACAGTCAGGGGTTGATATTGGTGTGGCACATTGTCCTGCATTATTTGGGCATTTCTATGTATTCTCTGGGGTGTGAACATGGTCTGCATTGATTGTGTTTGGTTGTCAGCCAGACCTCCTTCCCACCCACCCACCCACCCAGTCAGTTATCCCACCATGGAACGTGCTTGCATTGCAGGGAGTGTAAGTTGTCTCTCAGGATGTCAGTCAGTGGTGTCCTGCTGTTTGTTGGTGCACAGTTGGCAGCAGGGCCTTGTGCTCCCCACAGCAGTAGCCAGTGTCAGCCATCTTGTGAGTCCTTCTCCACTCCCTGTGATGTGAGCATGGTTCAGGGTGGTGTTGATGGGACAGTTGTGGGGGTGAGCTATGTCTGTGACTACGACTCCCATCATGCTATTGCCTCCACCCCCCTTCCCAGCATGCCCATGCTTCCTTCCTTTTGACTCTGCTTCCCTGTGGGGTGGGCTGGCTGTGCTGACAGGATGGCTGGGAGTGTTGTCCTGGCAGTTGTTTGGCTAAGAGTCCCAAGAGTGTCCCTGTGCTTCACACAACATAACCCAGGGTGGTGGTGCTTTGTGGGATCTTGTGTTAGGATGGAGGGCATTGCATTCTACCAGGTGGGTACTGTGGAGTTTGTGTTGGGGGGGGGTGAGGGGAGGTGCTGGTGACTATAGTCAGTGCTGCAAGTCCCCCTTCCCACCCAGCCAGCCAGATATCCCACCATGGAACGTGCTTGCATTGCAGGGAGTGTAAGTTGTCTCTCAGGATGTCAGTCAGTGGTGTCCTGCTGTTTGTTGGTGCACAGTTGCCAGCAGGGCCTTGTGCTCCCCACAGCAGTAGCCAGTGTCAGCCATCTTGTGAGTCCTTCTCCACTCCCTGTGATGTGAGCATGGTTCAGGGTGGTGTTGATGGGACAGTTGTGGGGGTGAGCTATGTCTGTGACTACGACTCCCATCATGCTATTGCCTCCACCCCCTTCCCAGCATGCCCATGCTTCCTTCCTTTTGACTCTGCTTCCCTGTGGGGTGGGCTGGCTGTGCTGACAGGATGGCTGGGAGTGTTGTCCTGGCAGTTGTTTGGCTAAGAGTCCCAAGAGTGTCCCTGTGCTTCACACAACATAACCCAGGGTGGTGGTGCTTTGTGGGATCTTGTGTTAGGATGGAGGGCATTGCATTCTACCAGGTGGGTACTGTGGAGTTTGTGTTGGGGGGGTGAGGGGAGGTGCTGGTGACTATAGTCAGTGCTGCAAGTCCCCCTTCCCACCCAGCCAGCCAGATATCCCACCATGGAACGTGCTTGCATTGCAGGGAGTGGAAGTTGTCTCTCAGGATGTCAGTCAGTGGTGTCCTGCTGTTTGTTGGTGCACAGTTGCCAGCAGGGCCTTGTGCTCCCCACAGCAGTAGCCAGTGTCAGCCATCTTGTGAGTCCTTCTCCACTCCCTGTGATGTGAGCATGGTTCAGGGTGGTGTTGATGGGACAGTTGTGGGGGGCAATATGTGTGACTGCGACTCCCATGATGCTATTGGCTACACTGACTTGGCCAGCATACACAGAATTCCTTCCTTTGAGTGGTCTTCACTGTGTGTTGGTGTTGTTGTGGTGGCTACATGTGTGGATGTGTGCGTTAGTTCTATTTGTGCCACTGCCTAGCTGTAGTTGTGGTTGTGTTTGTACATGTGTTGGCACAGTTGGATGTGACTTTTTTGATGGCATGTGTTGTGTTTATCTGACTGACATACACATTTTGGGATGATTCTGTTCTAGTTGCTGTGTAATTGCTATGTGTGCATGGTTTGACTCTCCCCTTGACAGTGATGTGTGTGTTTTGTGGCAGTTTATTGTGTACATTTGTTGTGTACTCACCAGGCTCTGGGATGTTCTCTAGTCCATATACGCTCACTGGCGGAAGGATGGCCCGCACCTTCTCCTCCCAGGGCCTGAGGTATATTGGCTTGGCAGGAGGGCCACTGCCGGTATGTTGGCTGTTGATGTAGTCTATCTTCAGCAGGTCCCGTACCCTCCTGCGCACGTCATACCACCTGTTCTGGATGTCCGTCTTTGTGCGCCGACATGATGATTGGGCGTTCACCCTGTTGATGATCCTCTCCCACATCTTGGTTTTCTGCGACATGGGGGTCTGTTGGACCAGAGTGCCAAACAGCTGTGGCTCCACCCTGAGGATCTCGTCTACCAGGACTTCCAATTCACAATCTAGGAACTTGGGATTCTTCTTGGGGGGCATGGTGATGGGTGGTGATGGTGAGTGATGTGTGTGTTGGTGTGCAGGTGAGGGTGTGTGAGTGTGTGTTTTGCTGGGTGTATGTGAGGTAGGTATTTGTTGGTGTGCTGATGGTGTGTGGCTTGTGTGAGGGGTGAGCTGTGGGTGTGTGGTTGCTTTCTCTTGGGTGCTGGCAGTGAAATGGCATTTGCAAAGGCTCATGGTAGTGATTTGTGTCCTTTATATAGGTGGAGTTGTGGGTGTGTCTTTGTTCTCTGTCCCCACCCCCCAGTATTTATTGGCTTGGTAATTGCTTGTTTGGCCTTTTTTGGTTGATTTTTCCTTTGTGCTGTTTGTGTATGTTGGAAACGTTCTTGTGACCGAGTCGGACCCTGCATTGGTCTCGTACGGTGTTTTCCGTTTCGTTCACGCTGTGTTTGTGCAGTTTTGTATGCTGCGTACGCGTCGGTCGCGGTGTATTGTGTTGCTTCGGCTCGGTTTTGTATGCGTGTCGGTCGTACGGCTTGTCCTCCGTCCGACTCGGTCGTGTTTTCGCGCCTTGCATCGTACTTTGCGGGTTGGAGTTGGCGGGTACGATTCGGTCGGATTTGTTCCGGGTGCGTGTCGGTCGGTTGGATTCGCGTGTTTTTCCGGCCGGATTGCAATTTTCCGAGCGGCTCGGTCGGTCGGCTTGGTTTCCTGACGTGTCGGTCGGATTTATCGCGGCTTGCATCGTACTTGGCGTGTCGGGCGCCACTGGTACGTGTCGGTCGGTATTTTTTCCGGATCCGAGTCGGTCGGTGCTTTTTCCGGCCCGAATCGGAATCGACCCCTAAGTCTTCGGGATTTGAATACTTGGATTTAATAGAGGCTAGAAGTTTGGGCCTTTTCATTCGTAATAGCCTTGTTAAACTTTGGGAATTAAAAGGTTTTAGAGAATTAAGTCATTTCATAATAGGAGGTAGATGTGCTACCTGGGAGGAGGTTCAGGCTAAATGCGGCATTCAGAGTAGGTTACTCTTTTTTAGTTTCCTTCAGGTTAGATCCTTGATAAACAAATATATATCTCTAGGTAATATAGGTACCTCATCGCTCCTTGCTACCGTGTTTAGAACTAAACTGCGAGGTATAGGGAACTGGTATAGAGTTTTTCAAAATCAAGGGGATCCCCCTGTTGTTACTAAAAAATGAAGTGTCCTGCAATTTCTCAATCAGAGAATGGCAAGTCATCTCTCAGTACGGCAATAAGCTACTCAGGGCTGCAAATTTTAAAAGGATGGCATTCCTGTCTCAATGGATGGCCTACTATACCCCATATGCTTTGCACAAAATATATCCCGAAGTTGAAAATAAGTGTTTTCGTTGCCACCAGGTTGGTGAGGGCGGCTGGCTACATTTTGCCTGCACTTGTCCAAGGCTGAGTCAGTTTTGGGTGGAACTGTGTTCTGAGCTTAGCCGCACCCTTGGAAGCAATATACAACCGGAGCCGGAGGTGGCATTGTTTGGTCTATTAAAACTAAGCCCAAATCAGGTCTCTGCAAGAGGGGGGGGGGAATGTTTTTATCAATCTCCTTCCTGGTGGCACGTTCACTGATTTTACAGAATTGGAAGAGTACAAAAATTCCGACCTTTATAGAGTGGTACAAGAAAATGAAACGTGTAAGAGGATATGAAGAGGTATATGCGAAAAGAGTAGGAGCTGTTAGGAAATTTGTTTTAGTTTGGGAATTTTTTGATCAAATGGAGAGGGCTCTTCAGGGATAAGTATTTTGGTACTTGCATTTGTATTTTATTTTCTAATGTGCTTGCCTTTTGGTAAGATTTGTTTAGCATAGTTGCTTTATATGCATTGAATTCCGCTTAATGGGGAAGGAGGTTTAGTCGCAATATATCTTTCATTGTATTACATCTTATCACACCAACAGTACTTGTACTTCTAGTTTATAAGCAATGTTTTCTTAAATGAGAAAGGAGGTTTAGGGGTTATATACCCTCTATTGTATTTTTTAGTATGTCTTGTATTATTTTCTAATGTTAAAATGACCTTGAGATATTATATTTGATGGATTAATAGCACTTTAGTAGGCGCATTTTAGTTTACATGATTTTCCCCTTGAAATGTATTAACTGGTAATGTCTGCATTGCACTACATTAACTGTATTAACTGTATTAGTATATATATTTATGCTTATGATTGACTGCTTCATTCTATATTTTCATATTCTGCTCAATAAAAAGAAATTAAAAAAAAAAAAGTCATAGGAGTGCATAGTGTTCACATGCAATGGAACCAGAAAAAAAACAGAAAGTACAATACAATTATATAAGCAATAGAAAAAAAAGACAGGTTTCTAAACTGTAACACACAACTAACTGATTTAAAAAAAAGTATATATTTCAAACAAGCCCTCTTTGTTATCAAAGGGGTCGGATAATTGGTTTGTTTTGAAAAATGTCAATGACGTTTCGACCCCCTATGCAGTGCGGAGTCTCATTAGGACCAATTGATATAAGGGGACATCTTATGGAAGCATGGAGAAAGACATGGAGAAATGCATGGAGTGCACACCAACAGTGTGCTAAGGGAAAGGGGTACTCACATGGGGTACCCTTGGAGGGAACCCCGGGGAGATGGAAGTAATTATAGTCAAGTGTCCCAGGTTAAGTGTAGCGGCTGGCACCGATGTGCTGTGGACTGCGCTGTTTCTGGAAGTCAGTATAACCAATGAGGTGGGTTGCAGGAATCAAGCCTCCCAGCAACATTCACTGATGTGAAGCATGCGGTCCGTGCTGTTTGGATAAATCCTTGTAGTATGAGGGGCGGGCTGCAGAATCCAGCCTCACAGTGGCTAAGGAATTGGCTGGGAGATGCTGCTATAATTACCTCCTTCTCCCTGGGATTCCCACCAGGTGTACCCCATGTGAGCACCCCTTCCCCTTATTTAGCACATTGTTGGTGTGCACTTTCTATGTATTTCTACATGCCTTTCTCCTTGCTTCCATCAGGTGTCCCCCATATCAATTGGTCCTGGCATTGCAAGGGGGTCGAAACATCGTCAAGATTTTTTAAAACAAACCAATTATCTGACTCCTTTGATTGCTAAAAGGGCTCGCTTGCAATAGATATAAAAAAAATCCATTGCCGTCTGTTACAATTTGGAAACCTGTCTTTCTTTTTTGTGTTGTTTATATAATTGTATTGTCCTTCCTGGTTTGTTTTCTAGTTCCGTTTCACGTGGAACACTATGCACTTTGTGCATTTATATTTTAAAATACAGTTTATTATTCGTTTTTCCCACATCCAGTGTTTGACTACTTTGTGTTACTTTCTCTGTCTACGTGCTTCAACACTCTCATTGTGTAATTGTGCTTATTATTGCATCAAGTATACATTTATAATTCCAATAAAAACCACTGTTCTTTCTGATATTGCAGAGTAAAGCAAAGCAGTGATTTGCGCTGCCTTGCATTACTCTAGATTTATCAAGCAAAGCAGGGCAACGCAAGGTCCCCTTGCTTGGCTTGATAAATCTCACTTAGGTTTTGTGTTGCCCTTGCGCCCCCTTGTGTGGCGCAAGTATAACAAAAACCATGATAAATCTGGCCCCCTGTTTGTAATGTGTTTGTCATTTATTTAAAATTGTGCTAAGATCGAGCACTGCTATGTGTTCATATGTCTAATTATATAATACATAGAGTACAATGATCTAACGGCTCTTCAGATATGAGAACTAGTCTTTACAACCCTTATTGTCATAAACTCCATTCTTCTCTTCCCAGCATGTTTTCCCAGATTGCATCATTTTTTTCTCACGAAATCAAGCAATCGCACCAAAAAATCATTCAAAGTCACACAAACATATGACGTCATTGTACAATGCACATGCATGCATTTGCAGACCTCGTCCTCTCACACACAATTCTTCTTACTGTCTTCAAGACACTGTAGTACTAAGAGTTATATGACTTTGGTGTTTTTTCACATGTTCTGTGGGTAGAGTAGGATTTAGTTTGTGCTGGTTTGTGATTGGTGAAGGAAGCTTTTTAAAATTTCTAGTTTTAGTTGTTTCTGCCTTTCTATTGCTTAATTATTTAGAGGCCAAAAATGTCAAAGAACAACAAAGGAAAACAGAAGTCTGGGTTTGAATGGGAGTCTCATTCCATTTTTGATGCAGGGGAACTTAGGATTTACATTTTTTACTTTGTTAGGTACCTGCCCAAAATGTTGGAGGAAGGTGGCAGAGTAGGGTAGGCCTATCCTTTGAATGAAAGGCGCATTAGATAGAATTAGGTGGCTTATCAGGTCTCTGAGGCAAATGGTGTGGAAAAGTCCATTTAGCAGGTCCATCACAGGTGGGCAGATATTGTGGCACATGAGCAAGATCTTTTGCACCACCATAGCATCAAAATAAGTGTACCAGTTGAGAAGTATAGTGGTGTTAATATGTTATGACTAGTATGATTGTTGTCGCTCACTTTAAATATAAGACTTGCTCCTTATTCTTGCTGCAAATATCCTTAATTTAATACATTATGTCAAAGCTAGCTATATACATTTTCCAAATTGGGTGCATATCTAAGTGAGAAAAACGATCTTGTGATTCCATATTAACTACAAGGCAAAGGCCATTACAATGTACTTATATGTTAAAATGGAAAACAAACTTGTTGTTTGCATGCTCAATGCTTCCGGAAAACAAAATGTATAGGCAAGGGGCCATGCAGGGGTCAGTCTTGGTTGTCCCTGTGCAATCAAACAAGTCACTTATCAGCATTCTTTAACTCATTGCATAAATATTAAACTTTAATGACTATTAAAAGATCATAAAATTAGACGGGCCCCAATGTATTTATTTCTGCTTTTCCTTCTAGATCATTGTATGAGCACTGTTAGAAAGCATGCATCTAATGTGTCAAACACAAAAAAATGTAATGTACTAAATGTCAAGGATTTGAGTCTACGGCCATTTTATAACCAATGTCTGTTTGACAAAGTAGTGTTAAGTGTGAAAGCAACATTCAAAATTAGAAGTGTCACTTATTTGATCTTTTCCCTTACAAGCAACAATAGACATCTAGTATTTGGAATGGTGCTTATTGTGTCCTTAATTTACTTTATATTGTAAACTCCAGGAGTTTCAAATGTATGCTGGGATGATTGTGATACCTTTGATGTGAGTGATCTAGCATTTGCAAGAGACCATTTATCTGTATGGAAACATACAGTACTACTCTGTTGTCCTTGGCATGATCATCTGAATTTCTAAACTCATCTGAATTAGAAGGCTGTGTTGGGTGAAGGAGGGGCCTTTGAAAACTGTGCTTTAGGTAATGGTATGAGTAGGAGAGTAGACATATTTTTAAAAGGCAGGGTATATTTGTTCAGGAAACATTAACTAATGTGCAAAATGGTCAAACTTTACATTTCCCCTGTCTGCATTTCTTCTCATTAATAGTCATTACAAAGCGTGTTCCTGCTCGACTGCTGCCTACACCGCTGCTGTGGTTGCTAGACTTGCGAATCAAAAATCATGTATGTATTAAATTCCTGACATATCACAAATCGGAATTGTTGGCTGTTGTAATTGCCCTACTTTGAAACATAAAAAAAAATATTAGTATATTGTAGGATTTATCACATTTTTCTATTTGATTTTGTAGACCCTGGTAATCATCAGCGTGATTCACAAACTGCAATTTTGAAAACGTTTAGACTTTTGAGTAAGTTTACTACACTTTTGAAGTAACTTTCTCTTTCTTACTATGTCCAGCACTACACATGCCAACCACATAAAACCCCATAGAAAACAGTTTAAATTAAATTAATTTTTTTTAAATAGTTAAAAATATAAATACATATACATTAATGTACATACATATATATAGTATTTAATTATAATAAAGCAATAAATATGTACTACTGTTAATGTATTATTTATATATGTATTAATATTTTTAACTATTTTAAATAATTTAATTTTGTTTCCTATCAGGTTTTATTTTAAGTCCCTACCTTCATTATTTTATATGGGAGAGTGTTGCACTATCAGTGGTTTGTTATGTGTAATGCTGGACTTACTACAAACATATAAGTTATTACATGGTCATAGCCACTAAGGCAGATTACTATGCAAACAAAAGTCTGGGATCATGTAATCCTTTCAAGGAGATCTTCATCATAGTTCACTCTTTGTCATCTCCCATGCGCACAGGGTACTCTTTTGAGCGCACATCAATTTTGTGATGAGCTATCTAATTTCTCCATAGAGAAAATCTCTAGAATATGTGGGAACCTTGAACAAGTAGCAATATCTCCAGTAGCCACAGGCTGGTTGTTGAGCAGTGGGAGTGTTGGCTGATCAAGGTTTCTCCAATGAATATCCCTCCTTTTCTGAATTTGACCTGCTAAGTCCAGAAGTGTTGATGGAATTAGCCAATTTAATCTTCTCAGGCTCTCAATGTGATCCAGTTCCTCCCCTGGACTGGAAAAGAGTTTCTTCTTTCTTGGCTAAACTGCTGTTGGATATCTGTAACAGATCCTTAGTTGAAGTGTTGATGGCAAAAGAGCTTAAAATGATTTTGGTTGTACCTTTTTTTGAAAAAGGTCATCACCAGTCCATCTATGCTGAGTACTTTTCGTCCAATATCTCTGTTGCCTTTTCTGATTAAGAATCTGGAAAAATATGTAAATAGGCAGATACTGTGATTTTTAAAACAACATCAGTTATTAGAGCTACTTCAATCTGGATTCTGGCCTACTCATGGAATAGAAACAGCTCTAGAATCTGCCTGTACTTTATGACCTGAGAATGTCAGCAGATAATAGTCACTTGGTGGCTTTGGTGTTACTTAATTTATCTGCCTCATACGATATGGCATTCCATTCCATCTTGCTCTCTAGAACGGTTGCGGTACGCATCTGTGGTTGTGCTTTGCCTAGGGGTAGGTCCTATCTAGAAGACAGATGTCAGGCTGTTCATCTTCTCCCTTTCCAATTGAAGTTTGAGGCACTGGGCATTCTTCAGGGTTCCACTCTCAATGCCACCCTTTATAATCTTTATGACCACCCCCTGGAGCAGCTCATTACATCTTATGGGGTGAACGTCATGAATTATGCAGCTGATACACAATTGGTCATCTCCATTGATTACACAGTGCCTCATCTTTTGAAGACGCTCAATCAATGCATGACCGCTTTCACATCTTGACTGTTACACAATTTGTGGAAATTTAATGCAGACAAGACTAAGGTCCTGTGCTGCACTAATAATAATATTTTCCCACAGGCTCTACCTACTAAGTTCTGGCCATTCCCCTGGGAATGCTCCCTTTCCAGCTGAGTCAGTCTGAAACCTTGGATTCTATATGCAGGACAAACTACTGCTTTCCAAGCAGATCAATCAGTTATCTGCCATTTGTGTTTCACTGTTGTGAGTTTTGCAGAAAATGTTGACTCTTCTTCCTGTTTCCTCTCATTCTTTGGTATTGCAGTCAGCTATTTTGAGCTAACTGAACTACTGTAATTCCTTAATCATCTTCTCTTTCACTGGCCTTTTAAACTTGTTGCAGTGGATTAAAAATGCAGCTACCAGATTGGTGCTACTGTGCATTACACATGGAAAACATGGCCCTGAACTCGATAGTATGGCTTTGTTTCATGTGTTGTTATTATTCTCTCATTGGCATTATCTAAGTGTCAAGACACCTGTACAGGAAACAGCATGCTCTATGAAACTATTAACATAAAATTATTCACTCGCCAGAATTTCCTCTGTGACATTCACTTTGGCCACAATTTTGAGTCATAATGTAAGCATAACTTTAAGATGCATGGTCCAAATTATTTTTTGCACTATGGTGCGTTAAAAGCAACTAGTGTTAAAAATAAAAAAAATCTAATTTCCCAGAAATATTTATATGTTGAACACAAATGGGACAGAGAAGCCGAAACAGTAGATAAGTCACTTATTCACTGTGCAATATTAGGACAGACACACCATTCTTCAGCAGGATTTAGATTTTTCCATGATAAATATTTGTGGCCCAATTCCCTGCACTGCACTTTATTTGTTATGAACTTCACACTTTGCTTCAACATTAATAAATGACATATTATTGTGTTAGGAATAATTGTGAATTGTTAGTTGTAAGTGTTTGTGAAAATAAAACAGTTCTACCAAGTTTATGTTCACATGTCCATTGAAAAATTTGCTTGAGAAATGTGAAAATAAAATGTCAAAATGCATTATAAAGAACAAATACTGTCAGTTTGCAAGCTCTTTGCTTGTATGTGATTAATGATACTTTGATCTTGTATAATGTTTAATTGTTAATGAAAATACACTTCAGAAACATCGTGTAGAGTATTTGATAAAACCTAAACATTTTCTTATTTTGCATGTAATTTCTTCTGCTGCTATGGATAATACTTCAAAGTGTGAAAGGAACAAGCGAAAAATCAGGCTCCAAAACATGGGTGATATTGCAAGTCATTTTAGAAAGATGGTTGCTAAAGTGGAGGAAAGGAAAGCTAGAAACTCTGATACACAGAAGAACCTCCACCCCAACAGGGAGTACTGGTAAGCCTGTGGGAGCACATTAGCCATCTGGTAGCAACCTTTTATAGGTGCCCAGCATGAGCTCCATGACTATTGGTCACACTACCCCAACAGTTGGCGATACAAATGCAAATACCATAGCGTTGTAAAAATATTAAAGCAAATTACTCTCCAGAGGTAGGATCTGAGGGTTGTGTTAGACATTTTTTTATTTTACTGTATTTTGAGTGACATTTATTTCAACATATATTGTATGTGTTTCTTATTGTGTTAGTTAGAATATTATGTTAGTTTAATAGTTTATGTTTTTACGTATACCATTCAAGTAATTGTTAAATAACACTACAACAAATAACTTTTAAAAGGTAACTTAGTAGTGTTGGCTGATTTTTTTCCAATGTTTAATGATCCAAGAACAATACAACAAAAATATGTTGAATCTATAAACTGTTTGATGAACAATCTATGTTCTGTCAACTAAAAAACGAATTTACTATCCAGAAGAGTTTATTTTTTTTTACAAATCAAAAACCCCATGAAATGTGGTCAATCCTAATAATACAACCAGTTTGGATGCCAACATGTGTAAACTCTATTTTATCATTCACTGCTGTATTTTTTTTAAACATATTTTTATTGACATTTGTAATTTGAGACATTTATATACATACATTTCTCAATTATTCACTTTACATTGCTTAATCATTATTATTTAGGCATTTCCATACATATTTTAATCTGATACCCATCTTAAAACCACTTCTCATTTCCCCGGGTTTATCTTACCCTTCCTAAATCTTGTCTAACAGTCAATGATTCACTGTAACCATCTTTTCCCTGGACAATGCCTTTCGCTACTTCCCGGTCCCATCACAGTGAAAGGACTCCAGCCACAGACCAGGGCTCGGTAATGTCCTCATCAGGTCTAGCTCAATATTTTAAATTTAAACAATTAACCCAACTTCGTGCAGAGGGGGGGTCGCGTAGCGCCGGGCTCTAGGGATGCGTCATTGCTCTTAGCTACCAAGCTTTCAACGCCAATCATTGCGTATCTTCCCAGGGGGGCTACCTTCTCATTCTACTTCTGGTCGTACCGTAACCTATGGCCTTGTCTCAGCTTAAGGGTGTCTATTTTCTTTTTACTGCTGTCTACCTGCGTACACCAGTCCCGGCCAAAGAGTGGCCATCTATTGTAGCAAAATATGGGCTACCCGCTATCTCTCCCCGTCTCTCCTCCCGTTTCCTGCTCTGGTTCTGGATTCTCCCAGGCCGCCAAGGCCTCCTTCCAAAGGTCTGCTATGGGCCGTCTCCTCAAGCCCTTCGATTTCTCCCAGCTCAGGGCTCTGCCCTCTGTTCTGGCCCAACTAATAACGTCCCAGTTCCAGCTGGCTACCCTCTGCCCAAATGAGGACTTCCATTCTAGCGCTATCCGTCGCTTGGCCAGTCCTGGGGCCAGATCAATCAATCTATTCCCCACCTTTCGCTTAATTGGTCTTGGGAAAAGCCCTAGCAAGCAAGTCTCTATCGTGGGGGCTAGCTCCCTCCCCAGTGCGTCTTTGATCTTGGCTAAAATCTCCTCCCAATATGTGCGTATGGTGCCACAGCTCCAAGTCATGTGTATAAAGTCAGCGTCCGCAGGTGCACATCTCGGGCAATTCCTCACCTCTCCACCATACATTACATTGAGTCAATGAGGCATCATATAGACCATATGTATGTAATTAAACTGTGTATATTTCAGTCTGGTGTTCCACGATATCTTCTTGGGGGATCGGAGGACCTTACTCCATTCTGCATCTGTAGCGCTCTGTCTACCGCCCTCTCCCATCTCCCACGAAGCTCCCCAATGGGGTAGTGGACGCGGAGACCAAAGCCTGATGGTGCCACTTCACTTGGTGCCTCGTGGTGCCCAGTGTGAGCAGCGCATGTAGCACCGGGTGGGTTGCCGGCTCCTCCCTTCTCTTGCCCCACAACTGATCGAAAGTATGGACCAAAGCCTTATATCGTAGAAACTGTCCTGGGGGAAGACCATTGCTGTCCATCAAGTCAGCTAACGGGACTAGAGAGCCATCTTGGTAGCAGTCTCCCACTGAATCCAGGCCCACCTCCGTCCACGGTATCATTTGTTTGGTCGTGAACGTCGTCACAGGATCCCCATGAGGGAGCCCAACTAGTGGCAGCGAAGGGGTGTACCATGGGGACCCCCCCAGTCTGCGCACACATCGCTTCCAAGTCTGTAGGGCTGTAATTTGTAGCGCCGACCGATAGGGAGTGACAGTCGTCGGTCTCAGTAATTTGGCTAACAGTACTTCGGGGCTAACATTTGGGTCCATCAGCCAAGTTCCCTCCGCATTCACCCCCTCCACCCATTGTGCTAGCCATTGCAGCTGGGCTGCTAGCATGTACAGCTCGAAGTCTGGTACTCCTAAGCCACCTTCTGTCATGGGCCGCTGTAGCGTCTTCAGAGATACTCTTTGTCTCCCATCTCCCCATATCAAATCTCGCACTAAGGAGTTCAACGGTCTAAACCATCCACGGGGCATCAGGGTCGATAAATTCACAAAGAAATATAGTAACTGAGGCAGCATTACCATCTTAGTCAAGGAAGCCCGTGCAAGAATGGGCAGCTGCAAAGTGCTCCAGAAAGACACACAGGTTCGGAGCAACCGCAGCGCCTTGCCCAAATTCCCTTCTTTCAGATCTTCCATGGTGTGAAAGACTTGTATACCTAGGTATTTAAATGAATGTGGGGCCCAGTTAATGTCTGCTGGGAGCGCCTCCGGCCTAGGCATCGGTCCCGCCAGTGGGAAGAGGTAAGTTTTCTTCTTATTGACCTGCAGGCCCGATAGGGTTTCAAAACGCTCCAAGAGCGTAAGGGCAGCTGCAGTGCCCATCACGTCTGCCCTCAAATAAACCAGCAGGTCGTCAGCATATAGGGAGATAGTGTGTAGCCGTCCATCCAGCCTAAGTCCCATTCCTTCCCCGCCCCCCCGAAACAGTTCCGCCAGGGGTTCAATCGCTAGGGCAAACAATAAAGGCGAGAGGGGGCACCCTTGCCGGGTTCCTCGCAATATAGAGTATTGGGAGGACACAGTCTGCCCCGTCCAAACCCTCGCCGTAGGGGATGAATAAAGAAGTTGTACCCATTTCACCAAACCTTCTCCTAGGCCCAGCCATATCATTACCTCAAAAAAGTAGTCCCAGCCGACCGTAACGAAGGCTTTCTCTAAGTCGACCCAAAGTACAGCTGCTGAGGCATAGATTTTGTCTCATCATGAAGAAGGACAGAGAACAGCCTGCGTAAATTATAAGATGTGTTGCAGGAGGGAATGAAACCATTTTGGCCTGCGTGTATAATAGAGTGCATGTGTGGAAGCAGTCTGAGAACCAATATTTTGCTAAGAATCTTGAAGTCTAGGTTGAGCATAGATAGAGGTCTATACTCCGTGACTGGTGCTCCGGTCTCCTTGGTCTTGGGGAGAGGGATCACCAATGCGCTCTGAGTGGATTCAGGGAGGCCCCCAAGGTGCAAAGATTCTGCGTACATGGTCACTAGTCGCGGCGCCAATTGGTCCACGTATCTTGCGTAAAATTCTGCCGGGAGGCCATCCGGCCCGGTGTTTTCCCAGTCGCCATATCTGCAATGGCAACTCGGACTTCCCGCAAGGTCACTGGGCCTCCAAGGTCCTCTTGCACTTGTTCATCTAGCGTCCGGAGCGGTAACGTTTCCAAGAAGTCCCTGATACTAGAGCGAGAAGCCAATGCTGGTGCAGTCTACAACTGTTCCTAATACCTGCGAAACAGATCATTGATGGCATCAGGATCGTATACCAGCTCACCGTTGTCCGTCTGTGTTTGCGGGATCGGTGACCCTCTACTCTCAGGTCTGATCAACCACCCCAACAGGCGGCCAGCCTTCCCTTCCTCCCTCTGCACCTTGTCTAGGTACTCCCTATAGCTGTGGCATCTCAGCCTTTCCAATGTGTCACTGTAGCTCGCATAGGCCTCCCGCAGTTGCGCCACTGAAGCATCATCCCGCCCCTGGATGTTGTCTAGTTGTCGGATCTTGGACTCCAGATCCAACAGTTCCGCCTAATTTCCCGCTGTGCACCAATCGACTGGCCCAGGCAGTGCCCCCTCACCACCACCTTAAATGCCTCCCACTCCACCAACAGCGAGGACGCTGAGTTGGCATTTATCAGGAAAAACGTGTCAATAAGGGCCCCCAAGGACTCTCGGAAGGGCGCATCCTCCAACATCAAAGGGTTCAACCTCCACAGTGGGATCGGGGGATGTCTCCCTAGGGGTTGATATGTCATTAATAAAGGGCTATGGTCCGATAGGGTCCTTCCCAGGTATTCTCTGTGTGTAACGGAGGCACTAAAGTCTGGTGTGCTCAGAAAGGTGTCTAGTCTAGTGTGTACCTGGTGCATTGGGGAGAAGTATGAGTATTCTCTGTCAGTCACGTGTTGCACCCTCCAGATATCTTCAAGGCCCCAGTGCTCTATCCAACCCCTGAACCCTGCTGCTACGCGGTGGGCCTGTGCTCCCGGGAGAGGTGGGTGCGAACGGTCCGCTGGGATGTCTGCAACGCAGTTAAAGTCACCCCGATCACAAAATACCCTCCTGCGCAGGCAGCCATCTGAGCTGAAAGGGCATTAAGGAACATCACCTGCTCTGCGCATACACACTGCCCAGCATCACCTCCCTCCCTGCGAGCCTCCCAGTTACCAGGACGTACCTTCCCTCACTGTCAATCTTGGTACTGATGTAGTTGAAGGGGACCCCCGGTCTCACCCATATCAACACCCCCCTGGCATATGCTGAGAAGGTAGTAGCGTATATCCGACCCCTCCATCTCCTGCGCAGTTTTCCAACTTCACTACTAATCAGGTGTGTCTCTTGCACTAGGGCTATATGAACATCCCTCGTCTTTAAGTATGCATCACCTTGTGTCTTTTACCCATAGATCCCATCCCTCTGATGTTCCACGTTATGAACTTTAATGCATTATGTGTGGATGGCATTGTGAATGGTTATCCCCCCTGCGTCGTTCCCTGCTGCGCTCCCAGCCATTAGTTCTCCCTGTCATACCTACCCACCCCCCTCTGCACTTAGAACACAAAAAGATAACAACAAAAAATCCCCATAGGACAACTCCCCGACCCCAGAACGGTCTGGCAACGGCCATCCGCCCAAACCGCAGATTGGACTGCATCAGCAAGTAAAGGTCCCAAACCAGTAACGTAAGGACCTAAAGGGAGCGTGGCAGTCACCACAGGTAACTGCCGCGTGTGCATGTGGCGCGTCAGCCTTGAGAGGCCGAACTGGCCTGAACCCAGGGGCCCACCCGGCCGGCCTCCCCCGCCTCCCCCGGAGCCCTGAGCCCAGGAGGGAGAACAAGATAAACAAAAGGAGGAAAGGAAAGGCACCAGACAGCATATTAAATTATCTCATCCGCTGTATTCGGGGTCACCACCGGCAATTTAACACTACTGCTACTGGACGAGTCCGAGTCTGACCTATCAGACCCCTTCCTGGATCCGGATCCCTTCTCCGACGATGATCTCCTGCTCTGCATCATGTCTGTCACAGCCTTCAACGCCTCAGCTCTTTTCCTCTCCGTCTGCGAGAGGCTTGGTTTCTTGGGGGTACCCTGCCCCTGTCGCCGCCTGAGCCTTTTCCCAGGTTCTTGTTCCCTAGGCAGTGCTCCTGTCTTCTGCGCAGCAGGTAGGCTTTCCGTTCGGTAGGCCTCAATCCAGTCCCATGCTGCTTTTGGATCTTCACAGAAGTGCGTCTTCCCATCCAACATAACTCGCAACCGGGCCGGGAACATCAATGAGTACTGAATCCCTTCCTCCCTTAACTCTCTCTTAACTTCCAGGAAGGAAGTACGCCGCCTCTGGACCTCCAGGGTATAGTCCGGGAAGAGAGAAACGTTATTGTTTCCGACCATATACAGCCCCTCAGAACGAGCCTTTTGCAGCAGATTGTCCCTATCTTTGAAGTAGAGGAGTCTGGCCACCACAGGGCGCGGGGGTCTCCCCGGGGCCGGCTGCCTAGCCGGTACTCGGTGTGCCCTCTCCAATGTGTAGAAGGGCGACAATCCCTCTGGAGCCACCACTTCACGGAGCCAGCCCTCCAAGTACTTAATCATGTCGTCTCCTTCCACTCCCTCGGGCAATCCCAGGACCCTCACATTGTTCCTTCTATTCCGCCCTTCCGCATCTTCTGCTCTCCGCTCCAGCATGCGGACTCTGCTATTTAGATCTCCCATTTGGAGTGTCAATGCCTGTTGCGCCGGTGCCATATCTGCCAGGGAGGTTTCGGTCAGCTTCACTTTGTCCGCCAGTTTGGCATGCTCTGCTCTAAGCAGGCCCAGGCCCACTGCCACAGTGCTTATGTCCTGGTGGAGCGTTGCCTTAGTGTCCGCAATAGCCTCCAATATTTTGGACAATTGCTGCTGAACCGGGTTGTCGGAGGAGTCGCTTCCTGGCTCCTTCTGCGCTTGCTCTTGCGTGGTGTCCTCATGCTCCAGGGTGGGCCCTGTTTGCTTCCCCCTAGGCTTTCCCATCTTATGAAGGGGGTGTTGTCCGCCCGCAAGTCTGGCCTGTATCCCCCTTGGGTTTTCAGAGTCTGACTCTGGGCCCCTTCAAATTACTGATATCACGGTATCTCTTGTGGTCTCACTCCTAGTGGTCCTCAGCGTGCGTCTTACTCTCCCTGGCCACTCCCCCAGGGAAACCAAGTCCTCTTCTTTGCAAAAGTTCCCTGGCCCGTCACTCTCATCCAATCATAGAGGCCCCCAGCCCTGTGCTGTTCTGGGCATTCAGGTTTGGGCCTCAGGTAGATGCTTCTTTCGCTTGGGCCCATTGGGATGTGCCCACTATCCACTTTACTTATCGTGTCCCATCAATGAGGCTTCTCCTGGACCCACCCTGGGCTTCCTCTTGGGGCTTCCCCGCGTTCTTTTTGGGCCCCGGCTCCCTTTCTGTATATACTTCGGGCCTCCGACTTGCCCCAGGTCGTCCCCCTCACTGAGGCCTGCTGCTGGTCTTGTGGGCCGTCCCTCCACCGGGCCTCTCTGCCGACCACAAACGTTCAAACCTGTGCTCTTGTGCAGGGCTGCCGCCTCACTACCCGGGTCACGGCCCGCTCCTCCGCCTCTCAGCCCCTTTATTCACCACCTACTGGGTGAGCCGATCGATTCCCCACCGTCCTTGGCCTCCACCTGCGCTTCCCCCGGCCGGGTACTCGTGCTCCAGGCTCCGGCTGCTACAACGCATCCCCGCGGCGTCCGCTGGTCTCTCGCACCACCTCACCACAGTCAGCCTTCACTTTCCGCTCCGCTCCGCTTTGCTCCGCTCACCCGGTCTCTGGTCTTTCATCGGCAGGGTGTCTGCAAGCGCTCCGCAGCCCTGGCTCTTCTCCCTTCAGCGCTCGCCTCCCGGACCTAGGCCGCCATCTTGAGCGTGATCCGGCCGCACGCTCGCCTCCTGGCCTCCGCACCTCCAGCTCCTCCCGGGCTCCAAGCCAATCAATCCAGTCGCTGGCTCTCTCCGGACGGGTCAGGCCCCCACCGGGACACCCCCGGGCCCCCGCCGTCTCCGATAAAAAAGGATAATTTGGCTGGCCGGTGCGGAGCTCTCAGCTCACGCGTCCGCCATCTTCGGCTACCAAGCCACGCCTCATTCACTGCTGTATTATTAAAAAGTTGCAATTTCCACTCAATGTTATGTTCCATAAAACTGCAAATTTTGTGAATTGTTTTATTAGCTACATCTATTACACACTACAAGATGCAATTGTTTCAATAAAGTCATCTTAGATTACGTGTTTACAACACATTTTGGAGATGATGTAAGCATTAGGAAACATATATAAAAAATATATATATTTTTAATTATACTATATTTGTAGAAAAATAATTATGAGGAACTACGTAAGATTATTTTGTAACTATGATTTCATTATTATTCATTGCTAGTACTTGACATTGCTGGAGGACAAAAACACATAGATGTATAAGTAAGCCAAAATTACAATTGGAGATTCTATTATGGTGTCCATTAAAAAATTTAAAAAATAGGGCATTATAAGAGAACAAACATTAACATCAATGTTAACAAAAAAATATCAATAAGTCTGAAAACGCAGGAAGCATGATCTTGCAGATCTAAACAATGTTTTTTTTTTGCTTTATACCTGCAAACAACCACCCTTTTTAAAAACAAATTGGAGTAATCGAACAACATACAAAATCTTTATCTTCAGATGACTTGTTATTTGGGTTAGTTGGGGGCCTGAATGCTGAACCAACATGGTGTCTTAGGTACCAGCTCCTGTTAATGCTGGCACTTCCCGGGAAAAATCCTGATTCCCTGAGTTGTGTGCCCCCCGAGAAGGTATTAACAGGTAGGGGATTTGATGGCTGACACAGCAGTAGAAATATTGGGGCCACGTCTGGTCCAGCTTGCAAGTTCTGATGACCGCAGCCTGCCCCCCTCATCTCGAGTACAGGAGCCGCAAAGGCACATGAAGGTAGCTTTGGAGGGGCTAAGCAAAGGCATCGGGTGGCACAAGAACATCGAGGGGGGGAGTGGTCCTGTCCTGGGACGTGGCCCATCCTGGTGGACCCCATCACACACTTGGGGCTATGAGACCCAGCAACAAGCACCAACGCATTCAAGACTGTCGCGGCTGATGGAGGTGAGGAACCGAGTGAGGGTTGACTCTCAGAGGAAGGAGTTTTGTTGTCACATTGCAGGCCCACTCTCCTGATTGTCATTTGGTAAGCGAGGAGACATAAAGTGTCTGTGGTGGGTGGAGGCTGCCCTAAGACCCTCAGTTGGAGACGCATGTGACCTACTAGTCCCATGGTGGGACTGTGCCTCCAGGGTTTGGCCAGGTATAGGCCCTTCTACTGACATTACGCGGCCTGAAGGGTGAGAGCTGCGACGGCTCCAGAGCATACATGGTGACTGGCTTCCAGAAAGGGGGTAGCCAATACCGACCTGCATCTATGGCCCAACTGCAACTGATCCTCCCACTTTCCGCCCCAGACACAACATCTGGCAGTGATGCATTTCAAAGGTTCCCAATAATCACGGGGCCAGGATGGAGAACTATGCCTTTCACTGTGATGCGAGCGAGACTAAGCATACATAGGCTCCAGACAACAAAGGGTGCAGCCCCTTGCTTAAGGGCTTTATGGAGGCTAGTAGAGGCACTAGATCCACCCTAGAGGGCAAAATAGACACAGTAGCCCTGGATGTCACCCTGATATGGGCCGATTTCAAAAATATCTTTGCCAGGGTATCCGCCACTGAAAAACTACTTCAAGAACATTCAGCCTCCTTGAAAACTTGGCAAAACAAGGTTCAGTATCTCCACACAACCACCTAAAGACTACATGCCAAAGCTGGAGATGCAGAAGGCAGTTCCTGCCGCAATAGCTTTTGACTTGTGGATCCGCTAGAGGCAAGTGAAGGAAGAGACCCGAAACACTTACTTGAGGACTTTGGCAGAAATACAGTGTGACCAGAAGATCTCTCCGGCCACTTTGTAGTTGAGTGGGCCCACAGAGTTCCTGGGATGCCACCCAAGCCCTGAGCCAGACCCAGGCCCCTGAAAGCTAGAATTATAAACTACAGGGATCAGGATGTTATCCTGAGGGCAGTACAGAAAAACAGACCCCCTCCAGTACAAAATCCACATGATAATAATGTTCCAGGATCAAATGTGTGGGAAGACAGGTCCGAGACCATCAACACCATATGCTGCATGAGACAAAGTCATAGGGGAGCTTGCCTAGAGATCTTTGAACAGTGACCACCATTCTGATCCATAAAGGGTGGCAAACTAGTTGCTCAGCTCACCTCCTATAGGCTGATCACTTTGTTGAACAAGGAAGTAAATGTTCTAGCTAAAGTGCTGGCCAATCAGCTATGGCAGGTCATTGAGAAACTTATTGCACCTGACTGGTCAGACTTTATACCACTGCAATATACCTGCCATAATCTTTGACGGTTGTTTGGGTGTTTATTGAGATGAAAGGCTGTGAAAAAGCCTGCGGTTCTACTGGTGTTGGATGCAGCAAATGACCTTGACTCTGTGGCATGGAGCTATTTGAAGCAGTCTTGGGTAAGATGGGGCTTGGACCACAATTCCTTTTTGGGATCCGTCTATGGTACACTGATCCAGTGGCCAGAGTCAGGGTCAATGGGATGATGTTGCAGGAGTTGGGGAGAAGGACAAGGCAGGGATCCCTCACTACCCTCTCTTGCTTGCTCTAGATGTGGAGTCACTAACCTTTTGGATACGGGTGGACGCACAGATTCAGGGATTAAGGTGGGGTTATGAGTGGAAGGATGTCATCTTCCTCTATGCAGATGGTGATCTGTATACTTCATCCATAGTGCTCTAGAGATCCTTGATGTTTTGGGGAAATACTCGGGGGTCGGCAAAAACTGGCATAGGTCTGTAGCAATTCCATAGAATCCCTGGCGCCCACTGGCAATACTCCCTGCAGTGGTCCCAGGAGGGATTTAAATACTTGGGAATTGATGTCACTTTAGACCCCAGAAACTTCCATAGACTAAATTTGGGATGAGATCTGGATGAGTGTAGGCGAGATGTGGGGCACGGTGTACAGACAGAACTTCGATGTAGAAATATCGAGTGTAATGGATATTGAGTGAAGAATATCGAGGAAGCAGAATATCGAGGTAAGTTATATTGTAGTAAAAAATATCAAAATTTGTGTAAGAAATATCGAATTTGAAAATATCGATGTAAAAAAATATAGTTGTTAATAATATCAATTATTTCGTTATTTTTTTGTGTAATGTTTAAAATAATTTGTTTGTGTTAATAGTTATTTTCTATGAATAAATATTATTTTTAATGTTAAAATATATATATATATATATTTTTTTCTTATTTTTAGGAGCGGGATGTTGGATTTATGTGGGGAGTAATGTAAAATATATTTGTTTAAAGTAATATATATTTCTTTTATTTAAATGTATTTTATTTAGGAGCGGGATGTTGGGTTTATAGGGGAGAAGGGTAGGAAGTGATTTAAAATATATATTTTTGAAGTAATATACGTAAAAAAGATTCATTTATTAATTAACATTTTTAATAAATTTGATTAACTATGAAAAAAGTAAAAAACATTTTTTACATTTCTTTGTACCTTGTTTCAATTTGATATATTGTAAAAAAATTCTACATTTATTAAAAAAAAATTTTTTTTGAAAGTTTTTATTTTAGTTAATTTATGAAAATTTAAGTTTTATAATGTTTTACTTTTTTTTGTATTTGTATGTATAAAATAAGATTATTTGTTGTATTTATTTAAAAAAAATGTTTGTTTTTTTTAATTAAAAAAGAAAATAAAATAAAAGAAAATATTATTTTTTGTAAATAAAATGTACATTTTGAAAATCAATAATTTTTTGAAGTTTAGAACAAATTTTAGTTTTGAATTAAAATTTATAAAAAAAAAATTGGGAATTTTAAAAAAAACTAAAAAATCTTTTACATTAAAACAAAATGTAATTAATAATATATAGAATTTTAGCAAAAATGTGAATAATTTTTGATATTTCCCCAAAAATTATGTTTATTTTATAGTGTTAATTTTTAAAAATCTAAGGGGCCCATTACGATACCCGGCGTAAATAATTCCGCCAGGCATGGAAGCGGCAAAAATCCGCCCGCACACACCGCCTGAACACCGACCACGCCATTACGATTACACAAACCGAATACCGCCATCGGCGGAAAAAGCACTCAAAATACCGCCCGCCAACGTCCGAGTCGGAGACAAACCGCCCGCCACGGACGGAAACACGCACGACAACACAAAACCGCCCGCCCTCACGGCCGACACACCGCACGTGAAATTACGATCGCACCGACATGAGCGCGGAAAAACCACAAATATACCGCCCGCCAGCGCAAACAACGCCGATGAGAATCGACACGGCAGAAGCCATGGCGCCAACGTACCTGCACAGAAACCATCCGCACACAAAACCAATAGCACACAACATGGCCAACAAGTCCACACAGCAAGGCACGCACAAATACACAAGCACAGTACACATCCCGAAAACACCCCCCGGACAAACAAAAAATACAAAGGCCAGAACACCAGACACAACACACCTGAAAACAACAGACCATGAGGACACACCCACATAGGTGAGTACAAAAGCAGCACTCCCACAGACCACAACCCCTTGCTACATTGCAAACCAGAGAGGAGAGGAGAGGACACAGTGACACAGCAAGGACAGCAGCACACCACAGAAACGCACACATCACTACCACCACCACCACCACCACCACCAAACACCACCACCACCACCACCACCACCACCACCACCAAACACCGGCACCACAAACCCCCTGCACATTACACAACACACACCGCACCAGCACCACAAACATCATGGCACCACAAAGAATGCCCAAGTTCACGCCCATGGAGCTGACGGTCATGGTCGACGAGATCATCAAGGTGTACCCACAAATCTATGGGAACATGGTCCAGCACACACCACTAGCCACCAGAAACAGAATGTGGAACCGGATCGTAGACCAGGTCAATGCAGTCGGGACCCTGCCCAGGAACAGAGTCGAGATTAACAAACGTTGGAATGACGTAAAGAGCCTGGTCAAGAAGAAGGAGGGCAAAAACAGAGAGCTGGCTGCCGTCACTGGCGGAGGGAATCCCGCGCTCTTTAAGACCTTCAAAGCGTGGGAGGAGAAGGTGCGAGTCGTAATCCATCCGGAGATCCTCGCCGGATTAGCAGAGGGAGTGGAGGCTGGTAAGTACAAACTAATGTATACCAGCACACCGCTATGTACTCACATGCACTACCACCATGCCACAGCTCCCAGGGACAAACACCCCCATGTCCAGCACACAATACACAACACATCACACACACATGCAACAGACACTACCACACACAGCCCAAACCGAACAACTGTAAGATGCGTGGGGACATGTGTACACTAAGCCAGCCACGTAACCACCAACAGGTCCCCAAATATGCCAGAAGCGCCACAACGAGCACCCACCACACCCATGTGTCCGCCACAGCTGCACTAACCGACAAGTAACAGGTAAGTGGCAGGAACACAAAGTGCAGTGGGTGGGACGGTGGACAGCCCAAGTACAACACACACCAGGCCCCAGTCCCACAGCACAGCAAGGAGGAGCATCCCCCACACCCCACAGCCACGTGTCAGCCACCGCAGTGCACAACGACAGCCGAAAGGCAGACATCACGGTCCACAGCAATCGGTGTCAGTGGGTGTCCAGCCACCCCCACGACCCACAACACCCCCACACCCCCACAGACCTGCAACATGGAGCACCCCCGCTTAGAGCCATGTGGCATCCAGTACAGTGCACGCACGAACAACTTGCAGGTGGGAAACTGGACAGGGCTGGATTACTGGAGGCATGAGGACCATAACACGACCAACACATGGGACATGTCACGTAGCAGACGAACACGCAGCACCGCCCACCGTCACGAACAAGTGAACAATATGCACACGGACATGAACAACAGACTCACACCCCACATGACCCATCACAGACATAGCAACACCCAAGGAGCCACGTCTGCATGCACAAGCCACACTGAATATAGTCCCACACGGCAGCCACTGTGCAACTCATCACACACAACCGAAACACCATTGAAGTCCTGTCCATGTAGCCCCTACTGCCTGTCAACCACACACCCCACAACTACGCCTATGTAAGACAAACAACACTAGACGCAACAGAGCGGAACAACATAAATGCACACGAACACCACTGAACCCATCAAACACACAGACACACCATGCACAAACAACATACCATCCATCCCATCCGTCAGCCCCAGTCTCATGAAAGGCATGTCATCCGCACAGCTGCCACACAAACAGCAGTCACGCTAAGATACATGCCCATGACCAACCATGTGCCAGAAGTCAATGAAGTGCACGACACACTGTGAGCAACAACACACAACATGGGCCACACCCCCCGAGCACTGCAGTGATGCACATGGCACAGGGCAGCACGCACACCAAGGAGATGGGACAACTGCAATACGTTGGCTGGCACACAACCATCACTCACTCATAACGATGCGTCCAATGCCATGTCCAGTAATCACAACAGACAGCAAATATGCAGGCCATGTCAAGCATGCACACACCTCAAACCATGCACTGTCATGCTGCCACAACACATGTCACGTTCGGCACCCATGGCTCACAGCATGTACCCCAAAAGCATATTCCCTCCCAAATGCGAATCTGGGGCATGGCCCCCATGTTGCCATATGCGTTCCTAAGCGTTCCATTTGAACCCCAAAGCATATCCCCTCCCAAATGCGAATCTGGGGCATAGCCCCCATGTTGCCATATGCGTTCCTGAGCGTTCCATTTGAACCCCAAAAGCAAAGTACAAACCAGACCCAGGATGGGCCAGGAGCCCGCATACACCAGAGTCACAATAAGTAGGGGCACAGCAACACACCCATCGGCATGGCCAATCCGTCCCATGCCACATGTGCACAGCACACAGTCCCATTGCCAAGCACACACAACTACAGATGCTACAGCCACACACACGCCTCCGGGAAACCCATGTACGAGATTGCACGAACTGTCAATGTCAGACGACAAATACATACTTCGCCAGGTGCAACACAATAACAAATCTCATTCTCTCCACAGGTGACGAACTGCTGGATGCTGGGGATGGAGCCAGCAGCCAGCACAGCCAGCCTACAAGCCCCCAACGAGGACACACGGATCTGGAGGATCTGTCCTCCTCTTCGGACACGGACAACCAAGCAGGCCCATCTGGTGTGGCAGGGCCCAGCCGCTCCCCAGGACCCCTCCTACCCACCAACCCATCATCCAGGGCTGCTGAACATTCACAGCCCCCTGCTGCCACTGTCGTTGCGGCCACACCCACGGTCATTGTGGCCACTACCACTGCCGCAACCGCCACCATCGCCGCACCGACCACCACCGCCGCCACCACCGCCACGTCTTCGCTGGCACCAGCCCCAGCGCAGGTGGTGGCCCGGACGACTGGATCCACCCTGGGAGCCACAGCGAGGACCGTGGTGAGCAATGTGGCTAGTGGGCAGGCCGGTGGCAGCAGGACTGGTAGGAGGAGCAGGGTCAGGGAAACGCCAGCCTCCCCTGGGAGCCATGCCCTGCCTCACATGGCCAGAGTCCTTGGGGCCTATGAAGAGGCCCAAGGACAATGGGTCCGGTCTGCTTCAGACACGCGTGAGGTGCTGGGGGTGCTGAGGTCCATGGACGCCCGTATGGGCCAAATCGTGGACCTCATGGGACAGCTGGTGGTGGCGGTGAGGTCACAGCCAGGGACAGCAGCTCCCCCTCCGCCACCACCTGCCGGGGCGCAGGGTGGAGCAGCAGTGTCCAGTTCCCCTGCGTCCACAGCCAGTGATCACACCTCAACCACCAGCATGTCGCAAGCAGGCACCCCCTCGCAAACGTGGAAGGGGCCGTCCGAAGAGGAAACAGATCTCCCGGGAGGACTTCGCACGCTCCAGTCGCAAGTGAGGCAGCCAGCCAGCCTTCCGCCAGCCTTCCTTGACCAGCCACTGCATTGACTTGGACTACGATCCCACTCCACACAGCCATCTGGATGGCATGTGTGTGTTGGACTATGGACATAGAACCAGTGGGTACACCCTGATCATCACGCAGCCATGACCGACAGCTCATTGTCACTGCACGCACCACTTTTGTCATCACCTTACACACAATCACATGTCACAGTTTGTAATAAATGCACCTTTTTCACTAACTGCTGTTTGTGCCCTGTGTCTTATTTGTACGGAATACAACGGCCACCTTGGGCGGAAAGGCACCTGATGCGTGGCATGGCATTTGAATCCGGAGGGCCTGTAGGAACCTAGGGGTGGGAGACAGAACAGGAGCACATTCAATGAGTGTGTCACACACCCATCACACAGTACATGTCAACAACTACAAGCAATGTACACACATCGCACAGAGCAATAGGGCACAATGCCACAGCCACCAACAGTGGCATACTACCCTGGCCATGGAGCGTTGACACACAGCACGCAGTGAACAAACGGCCACCCTGACACAGCACACACACACCTGCACAGATACAGCCACATCAGCCGTCGTACATGGACACTCACCGTCAAGTGAAGTAGCGGGCGATGAGCTGCTGCCGCACATTACCAGCTTCCTCCTCTCCTCTGTCCTCCTCACTCGAGCTGTCCTGGTCTGTGGGCTGGGGCCCTGGTTGATCTCCGTCATCCACGATGAGGGGGATCTGCTTCCGAATGGCCAGATTGTGCAGCATGCAGCACGCCACCACTATCCGGCACACCTTCTGTGGGGAGTACGCCAGCGCACCCCCGGTGCGGTCCAGGCACCTGAACCTGGACTTGAGGAGGCCAAAGGTACGCTCGACCACACGTCTGGTCCTCCCATGTGCCTCATTGTAGCGATCGTCTGCTGGGGTGCGAGGATTCCTCAATGGACTGAGCAGCCATGCCCCATTCGGATACGCAGAGTCACCTGGGTGTGAGGGACACAGAGAACCGTTGCTAATCCAACTGGACAGGGGACAGCATCGCACAGCCAGCACGCTACACCACTCCACATACTCACCGACAATACAGGCACGATCCTGTTGCATATTGGACATCAGTCGTGGCAAGATGCTGTTGCGCATTATGTGTGCGTCATGGGCCGAGCCTGGGAACTTTGCACACACGTGGGTGATCACCATGTCCGCAAGGCACACCACTTGCACATTCAGGGAGTGCGTGTGCTTCCTGTTGCGGTACAGGTGCTCAGTGGCCTGTGGTGGAACAAGGCCGACATGTGTGCAGTCAATGGCTCCAACGACGTGTGGGATTCTGCCAAGGGCATAGAATGCACCCTTCACTGCCGCCAATTCACGAGCCCTGGGGAAGCGGATGTACCTGTTCCGGTACAGCATCATGGCTGCCAGTACATCCCTCAGCACCTTGCTGAACATGGGCTGGGACATCCCTCCTCCAATGCCCACTGTGTGCTGGAATGACCCAGTGGCGAAGAAATGCATGGCGGCCATCACCTTAGCCGTGGGGGTGACAGCAGTCGGATACACCCTGCGGGGACGGAGATGGGGTTCTAACATGGCACACAGTCGATGCAGGGTTGGCCTGTCCAGCCGAAACTTCCTAATAACCTCTGTATCGTCCATGTCCGCCAGCAATTGGTTTGGGCGGTCAATGTTCGGTCTCCGCCTAGGGACAATGGCAGAGGACACATGTCAAAGCAACACGACACATAGCAATTTCGCATACACATCACTGACATGACTGAGTAAGCACAGGAGCCACAGCCCAGCTGTCAAGCTGGGACGGCACGGCCACAATACACTTACACAGGTCTCCCAACAATGGCAATGGCTAGTGATACAACCCACTGCCATGTGCATGCACATGGGGATCTAGGCCCCAATGACTTGCGGGGCGTGCTGATGGGGACTGACTGCATATCCGTCAAGCGGCAACGCCACGGCAACATGAATGTCTGCTGAGCATGGAACTGCTTCCGCGGCTGGATGAGTATGGCACACGACGACGACGATGTGGGCACAGGCTGAGCGGCCAAAACAAGTGGGACCTGTGGCACGAGGGGATATGAGACAGTAGTAGGTGTCAGCACTGCACCCTATGTACAGCACTGTATGGATCACACCTCCCGAAACATTGACAGGTGTCCACATTGACAGCCCCATGCCAAGACGGCTGTGTGCTTGCAGTCACACGTCACAGGTGAGAGGTTACATTGCACGTGCCAGGTGGCAGTCGTACATAGTGGGAGCTGGCATGTGTGTGCATGTGTCTCCTGTTCAGGATCCACCAGATGGGCGCTGACTCTGTACTGACCATTGGACACAGCATGTTCCGTGGAAGGCTTGTGTGTGTGGGATGGTGGCACTGGATGTGCCGCCGTTGGGTGGGGGGCCATGCACAGGGCGGGTACGTCGATGATTGCGCATTGTTGGTCACGGTGGGTGCACCCACTAAGATGTGTTGCCCTGTGTTCAATTCCTATGTCCGCATGATGATGGACTGTAGATGTGGGCAGACTACACATTGGTCGATGTGCTGTCTATATGCATGTGCCTTCACACCAGGCACAGCTGCCCCTGCACATGTGACCCCTGCTGGACTCGCTGCTGGGTCTGGGGAGCTGATGCACCTTCTGCGCGTGGGGCGGGCAGCTCTCCTCACTTCCCTCATTGCGCATGTCATGACTTTGCCGCAGGTGACATGGATCATGGAGGGCCCACATGTACGCGTGGGTAGGCTACACATGATTGTACACTGGTCGCCACCCCCAGTCAGTGTTTCGAATGGGAAGGTTGTCGTGCTGGTGGTATGTTCGATGTGGCGGATGGGCGGGCCTAGGTGCGGGCTTACATTCCGGACATGGGGGGGTAGTTGTATTGGCGACTAGTTGCAGTACACACGGGACACGTCTCTTCCTTTCCACATCTGGGTCATCCCTTGTACTAACTGACAGTGATACAGTCATCTTCGCCCCAGCCCTCATGTCCTCCCCTCGCTCCCCCAATATGCATGCTCACCTGCGAGGCTAGCGCTTGCACAGGCAGCCCCAAGCTCGCACCAGAGAGGGCAAGGAGTGTATGTGTGGGTCCAGTTGCACGAGTGGGCTGTCTCAGGGTATGATGTGTTGCGGGACGCCGTCCACCTGCGTGGTGCCCCAAATGGTGACCCGGCCTGCATGGACTATGCATCACAGTCTTCGCCTTCCGGATCCGCCACCTGCGACACCCAGTGGCTGTGGCTGCCCTTGCGGCCAGGCCGCGTCCGTCTGTGGCTGATGGCCCACACATTCACTCTTTGGCCTCTCTGGGGAGGGCTCGGGGGTGGTGGCGCACGCGCTTGCACTTAGTCGCAATGGCATGTGGCGTGGTTGGTATGATGGGCAATGGATGGGATGGTGCGAGCCACCTCCCGTGACGTCAGTGCTGCTCGTGCTGTGGTGCGTCCCCCTACACTTCCATCTGACTTGTGCCATGCTAGACGTTGAGGTTCTATTGCCTGCGTGATATGACCAGGAGGAGCGCGAGGAGACCTCTCACACACCATGCTCCACTGCCATCCCGTGCCCTGTATCGCCTGTGCGGATTGACTATGTTGGGGTTACACCTGGTCGACTGGGGCTGTGTGTGCCTTGTCAGGGGCATGGCGGGCGCACAACAGGATCCAGCTTGTCCACAGAGGGTGGGCTGAGGTGCGCCTGGTACCGCTTTGTACGTGTGCCCGGCTGCTGTGCACACACGTGTTCCTCCCCCCGACAGGTGTCCTCTCACAATGCCCAGGGAAGCGGTGGTGTACTGTTCATGACCCCTCCCAACACGGCGTGCTCCAACTTGGTATGTGCGCATCTACCCGTCGCACCCACCCACCTGAGCACTGCGTCCATACGACTTCACACGACACATGTGTGTCTTCCACAGTAGTGCTACTCATTTGCGTTGACATCCAATACCAGTGGACTACATGGTCATGTCACGACTGCCGTGTACTTCACATACTCTCATCCTCTCTCATTCGTACTTGTGAAATGAGTCAGCGGAGACAGTTTTGGTTTCAAACATTATATTGAGTCTTCTGTCCTCTGTGATGCAGTATAGTGGACACTACTGGCAGCGGGATACATGTTGAGGATATACTGAGCATGATTGCAAATGGGATAGGGTGTGGGGTTACATGTGATTGGCTGTTGCATGTGGGATGTGGGCTTCAGAGTGACATCTGCTTGGCCAAGGCTGTGCTAATGTACATTTACGTATAGCTGCGGAGCTGCGGACTTTGACACAGACGGTATACATGTAGCCTACCAGACCGCTTGGCATCATGGGCACAGTCCATCTCAGTTCCATGTGACAGGTTTGCTGCGGTTGTTCCTCATGCACGCGTGCATGTGAGATGACATCAGGGCATGTGCTTGCGTGCATGCAGCGGCGTGCCACTTGTTGCACTGTGGTGGTTACTGGACATGTCACAGTCACTGGGGTCGTGTTGTTGTTGTATGCACTTGTCGTCCATGCAAAGGTCCTGGTATGGGATTCCCGGGGCGGGGGTGGGAGGGGTGCAGCACCCACAGACTCCAGGCGACCTATTCATGTCCACTGAGCGGTGTGTGTGTCCATGGGCGCTGGATCCATGTCGTGTCCTGGTTGTTCGTGCAGTTCCGTCCATGTGGGTGCGATACACAGAGCCCATGCCACTGCCTCCCACGATGCATGCGGTGTTCCTGGATGTGATGGGGAACAGTGTGCATGTCCCGGTCATATCCGATGTCATGGCGATGTCGTTGATGGTGTGGTTACAGTTGCCGGTCGTTTGGTATGGCTGTTGTGGTGGTGACTGGCCAGTCCGTGCGGAAGCTAAGCATGGGTGCGGGGTTGGACATCATAGGTCACTCGGGGAACCTGCGTTGTGGTCCGACGTATTTACAGGTTGTCAGGTATGCGATGCCGTCCAGCAGGGCTTCCATGTCATTGGTGGTGTACATGTTTGCCAGCCAATGAAGCGGATGGTGGCTGTCAAGGTGTTGTTCATAGGTTGTCCCTTGGAGGACCATGATGGGGCATGCTGGGTGACATTCGATGTAGCTGTTATCGATGATCCGTCGTGTGGAGGCACAGTGGTCCCATTTCAGTGCGGGTGCGATGTTGGCCACATACGCCATGCCCCCATAGGCAGAGCAGGCCCTGTCGTGTGCGTCCAGAGGGAGGAGTAGTGGTAGCAGGTCCGCCTTCAGACATGCCGGGTTGGAGAGGCATATCTCGACGGGATGCTGGTAGGGACACCTCCGACAGTAGAAGACGGGCATGACGCAGCTGAACAATGTGATGCGGTAAGTCAGTCGGTAACTTACGTTCAGCAGGGACAGGAGATCGCATCCCAATGTATGGCACAGGTTGTTTTTGTACAGCTTGAGCTGTTCGGCGTAGTTGGGTAGGTGTGTTGCGGTTGCCATTTCGCAGCGGTTCGTTGAGGTGGCGTGCTCCGGCTGTGTGTGCAGTCTGCAATGTGCACGCTCCGGGGTTGCTGTGAGCTCTGTGTAGTCATAGGGAGACAGGACTTGTGTTCTGTTGGCTTGTTTGGAGGACACGGGCCCTCTTCCCACATGCTTCTCAGACAGTTCAAGGTCAGTGCTGTGTGACTCCTTCCAATTAACTTGCATGTGGCCGACATGGGGGAGTGTTTTCTTCTTTCTTCCCCGTCCGTTGTGTGCTTCTGTGATATGCGCTATCTGCCCTGTGGTCGGTCTCCTCGGCATGCCTGTGTTGGTCTATTCTTGGACAATGGCTGTATTCACCGGCTTCTGTCGTAGGGCTGTGGTTTCGGAGTTGGAATGGAAGGTCATTCAGTGCTGTCTGCTCTCCCTTGTGTGGGCGGCAGGCTGCCTTTCCGCTCTGCGTTGGGCCTTGTGTGTGAATGTTATTCTTGGGCCACCTGTTGTCGGTCCCCGGGCTCTTTGGTGTTCCGTTTTATATGTCTTGTTCATATGTGCAGGGTGGTATGGGTGTTTCTGTGTGGTACTGGCGTTCCTCTTCCCGAAGGGAGCCCTGCTTCTCCTAGTTGGTGTTGCCGCCGCTGTGTGCTACGCCATGTTTGTTACACTGGGGTGTGTCCTGCTGTTGCGTGTCTTCACTGACATGTGTGCGTCGGTTGTGTGGCGTTGGGTGTTGTCCGTGAATTGGGCGTTGAGGACATGTCTGTGGCCGGCCTGTCACGTGTCATGTGCGTTCGGGGTGGGGCTGATGTGTGTGCTGCTTGGTTGTGTCCCTGTGTCTGTGTGCGACGCATGCATGGCGCTGCGGTTGGCCTCTGCGTTGTGCGCATGTGTGGCAGCGTCATCGGCGCTTTGGGGCCGTGACGGGGTGGTTGGTTCCTAGTCCCAGGTGGTGTGTACACATGTGTTCTGCGATGTTACGATTTGGCCTGTGTGTCATATGTGGATGCGATGGTGGATGTGTAGTGTACACGCGCTGGTGGGGGGTTGTCCGCTTTTTCCGCCCTTGCACTGTGTGCGCTGTTTGCGTGCACTTGTTGTGTGTGTGCCTACCTGCGTCTCCGCGGTACATTGCGTCCTTGGTGGTGCATCAGCAGGAGCATGGGGAGGGCCTGCAGTGCTGGATTCATGCTCGGGGGAGCCGCTTCTTCGTTGTCCGTGCTCGGCGTCCGTGTTACCGCTTCGGTTTGTCGTACGGTATCTCTTGGCCGTGGGAGCCGTTTGTTTGCGGCATCGTAATTTATGCGCCGGGCGGGACGTGTTTGGTCGGACGGTGTGTGTCAGTTGGGCTGCGCCGCTACATGTACGGGCGCACTTTGATGGCGGACGGTGTTGCTGGCTTGCCGGCGGTGTTTGGCCTACTTTTCGCATCGTAATTGGGCGGGCGTGTGGACTGCTGCGTGGCGGCGGTAACTGGTGGTTTTTGCATCCACCAGCACGGCGGTGGTGCTTCCGCCCGCCATCGTAATGTGCCCCTAAATTTTTATGTATATTTTTGTTTTTTTAAATTGTTAATCTTTATGTTTTATTATCCAGTATTTTCTATGACTTTAGTTATGTTGGAGTTGGAATAGTAATTTTTTATGGTTTATTATCCAGCACTTTCCCTGAGTTTAGTTAGTTTGGAGTTGGAATAGTAATTTTTATTGTTTTATTATCCAGCATTTTCCCTGAGATTAGTTAGTTTGGATTTGGAATAGTAAGGTTTTATGGTTTATTATCTAGCACTTTCCCTGAGTTTAGTAAGTTTGGAGTTGGAATAGTAATTTTTTATGGTTTATTATCCAGCACTTTCCCTGAGTTTAGTTAGTTTGGAGTTGGAATAGTAATTTTTAATGGTTTATTATCCAGCACTGTCCCTGAGTTTAGCTAGTTTGGATTTGGAATAGTAATTTGTAATGGTTTATTATCCAGCACTTTCTCTGTGTTTAGTTGGTTTGGAGTTGGACTAGTACTTTTTTATGGTTTATTATCTAGCACTTTCCCTGAGTTTAGTAAGTTTGGAGTTGGAATAGTAATTTTTTATGGTTTATTATCCAGCACTTTCCCTGGAAAGTAAACAAGAAAAAAAAGATTTTGCGCAGATTTGCATCACTTTTGTGACGCAACCGGTGTCAAATCTTAGTAAATCTACCCGCTAGCGTTGTGTCATCATGCTTTTTTTTTGTGCGGGTGCATCTTTGCGGAACATCGTGAGGTACATATGACACTTTGCCAAATTTTTACACAGATACAAGCACAACCACAGATTTGTTAGCTGGCGCAACATGAGGCAACCTTATAGTTAATCTACTCAGAAACTGTGCTTTAAATGGGCCGGTACTGAGTCATGGCACTTCTCAGTTTTCTCCCCCTGAGTACCGGAACTTCTTTTCGGGCACGGAGAGTACCGGTACTCCTAGAAGCAGTATGGCTCCGGGCCTGAATTACAGGTACGTGCAACGCAAAAACTACTGAAAATTACCCTTTCAGATGGAGTGTGTTTATGTGCCACTCTGGTAGGCAACGTGTAGTGCATTCCTGTGCGGCATTGTTCCTGCAGTGTTATATTCTAATTGGCATCCCAACAAGAATGAGGATGTGGCCAGAGCTGCCGACAGTGGAACTGGGGAACCAGGTTCGAATCCCGACCTCCGCTCATCATCCTGTGATTCTGGGCAAATCATTTAACCAACGGTGCTTAAAAAAACGATGCTTTAATGCAAATGTTCTGATTGTCATTTAAAGCGCTCTGCAACGCCCCAGAAACACCCCTAACTGCCCACCCAGTCTAATTAGTGAGTACCAGCTCTTCTAATTTCCCATTTAAAGCACTGCTCCGAAATATCTCTTAGTTAATGCAATTTTTACAGCAGAGCTAGGAAACACAAAGATGCAATTACTGCCCTGTGTTTCCAAGCTTCTGCTGCCAGCAAACATGCATTAACTCGATATTTCGAGTTATTATATGTGCAACAGTTTTCCCCCTAAAAAAGCACAGATCCTAACAGCATCATAATAGTGCCGCTGGTCGTGTCAGCAGCTCCTTTCCTATACTGCTGGCTTGCGTTAACATGTATTTTCTTTAAAAGGAACACATAAGAAACTGATGCCCAAGTGTTCATTGCTGAAGAAAAGCAAATTTAAAACATGCTCATGGTGTAAGATGGCAGCTTCCGCTGACAAAAATATAAGATTGAAACACATCAAGGTCAGGAACTCATGTGGGAGCCTTGCACTTCTGTATGTGTCCCAGTTCTGCACCAAAATAAGACAATGTTGATACTTTTTTTTTATGCTGGGCCACGACACACTCATTTTGTTAAACTGCGGGGCATATTTACAGGCCCCTATTGCCACACAAACGTCACTTTTCACGACGTTGTGGTGGCACTAGGGGCTTCACCTTATTTACAAGGCAGCATTAAGCCACTTAAGGCACCCTTTCACGCTATACTTAGAGTGAAAGGGGAGGGCAATGGGTGTTGCGGTGGGCACTCCACTGCAACACCCATTGATTTTGACACTGCCCCATAATTACAAGGGTGGCGTAAATATAGGGCAGCGCCAATATTAAGTCCAGGGAAAACCTGGTCTTACTCTGGCGCAATGAGGAGAAATGTTTAATTTCTCCTCGTTTTTGCTGTTTCCATGTGTGCTGCACACGTGGAAACAGCAAAACGCCATTGATTGTATATGCACATAAACAATCATTTTAAAAAAATGATGTTTTGCAACTTCTATGTGTGCTGCATTAGCACACATAGACGTTACAAAATGCCATTTAAAGATTGTTTATGTGCAGGAAGGTGTCCCTACGTTTCAGAAGTGGCAGAGTGCGGAGTTAAGCCAAGGAGGCTAATTTGTCACCCCGAGTGGGACGGGTATGCCCAGACGTGGGTCCCGTGCTCTCCATGCCACTGGAGTCAAGCTATCCTGGCTGATGAGGGGTGAAAACCCGAAACCGGTCCTATGATGCTTGTTTCCAGTCCAGGGAGGACCTGGCCTGGCAGTTAGGGCTGGACTGTTCCCATTGGGCGCAGGGTCAAGACTGATTTGCATATGGCTGGGTTCAAACTGGAATGGCATGGGGAGCAAAAAAACGATGGATTTAGGCCCAGATCTCTGTACTGGGGTGAATGTATGACATTGTTCTGCATTCTGTCCATCAATTGTTCTTTTTGCATTTGTCACCCCGAGTGGGACGGGTATGCCCAGACGTGGGTCCTGTGCTCTCCATGCCACTGGAGTCAAGCTATCCTGGCTGATGAGGGGTGAAACCCCGAAACCGGTCCTAGGATGCTTGTTTCCAGTCCAGGAAGGACCTGGCCTAGCAGTTCGGGCTAGACTGTTCCCAGTGGGCGCAGGGTCAAGACTGATTTGCATATGGCTGGGTTCAAACTGGAATGGCATGGGGAGCAAAAAAACGATGGATTTAGGCCCAGATCTCTGTACTGGGGTGAATGTATGACATTGTTCTGCATTCTGTCCATCAGTCTTGGACAATGTCAGATCCCTAATTGACCAGGGCAAGGCCGCCATCCTGATCCTATTGGACCTGTCGGCGGCCTTCGACACGGTATCACATGATCTATTGTTGAGTACCCTACACGAAAAGGGCATACACTCCAAGGCCCTCCAGTGGTTCTGCTCCTTCCTAAGTAACAGAACACAAACAGTTCAAATGGGACCTTTTACTTCCGCCCCAAAAACCATTACCTGTGGTGTCCCATAGGGAGCTTCCCTGAGCCCTACCCTTTTCAATGACTACGTATCGTCTCTGGCTAAAATCAGCAAAAAATGGGAATTTATTATCTGTTCCTATGTGGATGATACACAACTGCTAATAGCCCTTGAAGAGACACCTGAGGACATCAGGATTAAACTAACCAATTGTCTCTCAGAAATAGCGGGGTGGATGTCAGACCACTGTTTAAAACTAAATGCTGATAAGTCAGAGATCCTACTCTTCGGAGGAGCCCAACTAATCTGGGATGCAACCTGGTGACCCAAATCACTTGGACCTGCTCCCGCGCCCAAACAGGTCGCAAAAAACCTGGGTATTTTCATTGACAATGCAGTAACCATGCAGAATCAGGTTAGCGCACTATGTGGGAGAAGCTTTGCCACCTTAAAACTACTAAAAAGACTGTTCTTGTGGATCCCCCTGGAGTTCAGAAAAACCATTATCCAGGCTTTGCTTATAAGCAAACTGGACTTGATGTTGCAGGAGTTGGGGAGAAGGACAAGGCAGGGATCCCTCACTACCCTCTCTTGCTTGCTCTAGATGTGGAGTCACTAACCTTTTGGATACGGGTGGACGCACAGATTCAGGGATTAAGGTGGGGTTATGAGTGGAAGGATGTCATCTTCCTCTATGCAGATGGTGATCTGTTATATCTGGCAGACCCACTATACTTCATCCATAGTGCTCTAGAGATCCTTGATGTTTTGGGGAAATACTCGGGGGTCGGCAAAAACTGGCATAGGTCTGTAGCAATTCCATAGAATCCCTGGCGCCCACTGGCAATACTCCCTGCAGTGGTCCCAGGAGGGATTTAAATACTTGGGAATTGATGTCACTTTAGACCCCAGAAACTTCCATAGACTAAATTTGGGATGAGATCTGGATGAGTGTAGGCGAGATGTGGGGCACGGTGTACAGACAGAACTTCGATGTAGAAATATCGAGTGTAATGGATATTGAGTGAAGAATATCGAGGAAGCAGAATATCGAGGTAAGTTATATCGTAGTAAAAAATATCAAAATTTGTGTAAGAAATATCGAATTTGAAAATATCGATGTAAAAAAATATAGTTGTTAATAATATCAATTATTTCGTTATTTTTTTGTGTAATGTTTAAAATAATTTGTTTGTGTTAATAGTTATTTTCTATGAATAAATATTATTTTTAATGTTAAAATATATATATATATATATTTTTTTCTTATTTTTAGGAGCGGGATGTTGGATTTATGTGGGGAGTAATGTAAAATATATTTGTTTAAAGTAATATATATTTCTTTTATTTAAATGTATTTTATTTAGGAGCGGGATGTTGGGTTTATAGGGGAGAAGGGTAGGAAGTGATTTAAAATATATATTTTTGAAGTAATATACGTAAAAAGATTCATTTATTAATTAACATTTTTAATAAATTTGATTAACTATGAAAAAAGTAAAAAACATTTTTTACATTTCTTTGTACCTTGTTTCAATTTGATATATTGTCAAAAAATTCTACATTTATTAAAAAAAAATAAAAATTTGAAAGTTTTTATTTTAGTTAATTTATGAAAATTTAAGTTTTATAATGTTTTACTTTTTTTTGTATTTGTATGTATAAAATAAGATTATTTGTTGTATTTTTCTTTAAAAAAATGTTTTTTTTTTAATTAAAAAAGAAAATAAAATAAAAGAAAATATTATTTTTTGTAAATAAAATGTACATTTTGAAAATCAATAATTTTTTGAAGTTTAGAACAAATTTTAGTTTTGAATTAAAATTTATTAAAAAAAAATTGGGAATTTTAAAAAAACTAAAAAATCTTTTACATTAAAACAAAATGTAATTAATAATATATAGAATTTTAGCAAAAATGTGAATAATTTTTGATATTTCCCCAAAAATTATGTTTATTTTATAGTGTTAATTTTTAAAAATCTAAATTTTTATGTATATTTTTGTTTTTTTAAATTGTTAATCTTTATGTTTTATTATCCAGTATTTTCTATGACTTTAGTTATGTTGGAGTTGGAATAGTAATTTTTTATGGTTTATTATCCAGCACTTTCCCTGAGTTTAGTTAGTTTGGAGTTGGAATAGTAATTTTTATTGTTTTATTATCCAGCATTTTCCCTGAGATTAGTTAGTTTGGATTTGGAATAGTAAGGTTTTATGGTTTATTATCTAGCACTTTCCCTGAGTTTAGTAAGTTTGGAGTTGGAATAGTAATTTTTTATGGTTTATTATCCAGCACTTTCCCTGAGATTAGTTAGTTTGGAGTTGGAATAGTAATTTTTAATGGTTTATTATCCAGCACTGTCCCTGAGTTTAGCTAGTTTGGATTTGGAATAGTAATTTGTAATGGTTTATTATCCAGCACTTTCTCTGTGTTTAGTTGGTTTGGAGTTGGACTAGTACTTTTTATGGTTTATTATCTAGCACTTTCCCTGAGTTTAGTAAGTTTGGAGTTGGAATAGTAATTTTTTATGGTTTATTATCCAGCACTTTCCCTGGAAAGTAAACAAGAAAAAAAGATTTTGCGCAGATTTGCATCACTTTTGTGACGCAACCGGTGTCAAATCTTAGTAAATCTACCCGCTAGTGTTGTGTCATCATGCTTTTTTTTGTGCGGGTGCATCTTTGCGGAACATCGTGAGGTACATATGACACTTTGCCAAATTTTTACACAGATACAAGCACAACCACAGATTTGTTAGCTGGCGCAACATGAGGCAACCTTATAGTTAATCTACTCAGAAACTGTGCTTTAAATGGGCCGGTACTGAGTCATGGCACTTCTCAGTTTTCTCCCCCTGAGTACCGGAACTTCTTTTCGGGCACGGAGAATACCGGTACTCCTAGAAGCAGTATGGCTCCGGGCCTGAATTACAGGTATGTGCAACGCAAAAACTACTGAAAATTACCCTTTCAGATGGAGTGTGTTTATGTGCCACTCTGGTAGGCAACGTGTAGTGCATTCCTGTGCGGCATTGCTCCTGCAGTGTTATATTCTAATTGGCATCCCAACAAGAATGAGGATGTGGCCAGAGCTGCCGACAGTGGAACTGGGGAACCAGGTTCGAATCCCGACCTCCGCTCATCATCCTGTGATTCTGGGCAAATCATTTAACCAACGGTGCTTAAAAAAACGATGCTTTAATGCAAATGTTCTGATTGTCATTTAAAGCGCTCTGCAACGCCCCCAGAAACACCCCTAACTGCCCACCCAGTCTAATTAGTGAGTACCAGCTCTTCTAATTTCCCATTTAAAGCACTGCTCCGAAATATCTCTTAGTTAATGCAATTTTTACAGCAGAGCTAGGAAACACAAAGATGCAATTACTGCCCTGTGTTTCCAAGCTTCTGCTGCCAGCAAACATGCATTAACTCGATATTTCGAGTTATTATATGTGCAACAGTTTTCCCCCTAAAAAAGCACAGATCCTAACAGCATCATAATAGTGCCGCTGGTCGTGTCAGCAGCTCCTTTCCTATACTGCTGGCTTGCGTTAACATGTATTTTCTTTAAAAGGAACACATAAGAAACTGATGCCCAAGTGTTCATTGCTGAAGAAAAGCAAATTTAAAACATGCTCATGGTGTAAGATGGCAGCTTCCGCTGACAAAAATATAAGATTGAAACACATCAAGGTCAGGAACTCATGTGGGAGCCTTGCACTTCTGTATGTGTCCCAGTTCTGCACCAAAATAAGACAATGTTGATACTTTTTTTTTTATGCTGGGCCACGACACACTCATTTTGTTAAACTGCGGGGCATATTTACAGGCCCCTATTGCCACACAAACGTCACTTTTCACGACGTTGTGGTGGCACTAGGGGCTTCACCTTATTTACAAGGCAGCATTAAGCCACTTAAGGCACCCTTTCACGCTATACTTAGAGTGAAAGGGGAGGGCAATGGGTGTTGCGGTGGGCACTCCACTGCAACACCCATTGATTTTGACACTGCCCCATAATTACAAGGGTGGCGTAAATATAGGGCAGCGCCAATATTAAGTCCAGGGAAAACCTGGTCTTACTCTGGCGCAACGAGGAGAAATGTTTAATTTCTCCTCGTTTTTGCTGTTTCCATGTGTGCTGCACACGTGGAAACAGCAAAACGCCATTGATTGTATATGCACATAAACAATCATTTTAAAAAAATGATGTTTTGCAACTTCTATGTGTGCTGCATTAGCACACATAGACGTTACAAAATGCCATTTAAAGATTGTTTATGTGCAGGAAGGTGTCCCTACGTTTCAGAAGTGGCAGAGTGCGGAGTTAAGCCAAGGAGGCTAATTTGTCACCCCGAGTGGGACGGGTATGCCCAGACGTGGGTCCCGTGCTCTCCATGCCACTGGAGTCAAGCTATCCTGGCTGATGAGGGGTGAAAACCCGAAACCGGTCCTATGATGCTTGTTTCCAGTCCAGGGAGGACCTGGCCTGGCAGTTAGGGCTGGACTGTTCCCATTGGGCGCAGGGTCAAGACTGATTTGCATATGGCTGGGTTAAAACTGGAATGGCATGGGGAGCAAAAAAACGATGGATTTAGGCCCAGATCTCTGTACTGGGGTGAATGTATGACATTGTTCTGCATTCTGTCCATCAATTGTTCTTTTTGCATTTGTCACCCCGAGTGGGACGGGTATGCCCAGACGTGGGTCCTGTGCTCTCCATGCCACTGGAGTCAAGCTATCCTGGCTGATGAGGGGTGAAACCCCGAAACCGGTCCTAGGATGCTTGTTTCCAGTCCAGGAAGGACCTGGCCTAGCAGTTCGGGCTAGACTGTTCCCAGTGGGCGCAGGGTCAAGACTGATTTGCATATGGCTGGGTTCAAACTGGAATGGCATGGGGAGCAAAAAAACGATGGATTTAGGCCCAGATCTCTGTACTGGGGTGAATGTATGACATTGTTCTGCATTCTGTCCATCAGTCTTGGACAATGTCAGATCCCTAATTGACCAGGGCAAGGCCGCCATCCTGATCCTATTGGACCTGTCGGCGGCCTTCGACACGGTATCACATGATCTATTGTTGAGTACCCTACACGAAAAGGGCATACACTCCAAGGCCCTCCAGTGTTTCTGCTCCTTCCTAAGTAACAGAACACAAACAGTTCAAATGGGACCTTTTACTTCCGCCCCAAAAACCATTACCTGTGGTGTCCCATAGGGAGCTTCCCTGAGCCCTACCCTTTTCAATGACTACGTATCGTCTCTGGCTAAAATCAGCAAAAAATGGGAATTTATTATCTGTTCCTATGTGGATGATACACAACTGCTAATAGCCCTTGAAGAGACACCTGAGGACATCAGGATTAAACTAACCAATTGTCTCTCAGAAATAGCGGGGTGGATGTCAGACCACTGTTTAAAACTAAATGCTGATAAGTCAGAGATCCTACTCTTCGGAGGAGCCCAACTAATCTGGGATGCAACCTGGTGACCCAAATCACTTGGACCTGCTCCCGCGCCCAAACAGGTCGCAAAAAACCTGGGTATTTTCATTGACAATGCAGTAACCATGCAGAATCAGGTTAGCGCACTATGTGGGAGAAGCTTTGCCACCTTAAAACTACTAAAAAGACTGTTCTTGTGGATCCCCCTGGAGTTCAGAAAAACCATTATCCAGGCTTTGCTTATAAGCAAACTGGACTACGGGAATGCGCTCTATATGGGCATGGCAGACTATCTTTTTTCACGTCTGCAGGTGATTCAGAATGCGGCCGCCAAGCTGGTGTGTAACAAAAGCAGGTACAGCTTAGCCTCCGAATGTCTGAGGGAGCTCCATTGGCTGCCTCTTCGTCAAAGGTCAAAATTCAAGCTCCTGGGTCATGCTCACAAGGCCTTATACCATCATGGCCCTAGAGTCCTGCAAAATAAAATTGAATTCCGTGTTCCAACTCGGAACTTAAGGTCGTGCAATCAGGCGCGGGCAAAAACGAAACGCATTGAGGGCCAGAGCAGGGGGCCGCTCCTTTTCTCATCTGGCAGCAGCACATTGGAACGAACTCCCGCTGGAAATTCGTCTTACCGATGACTATATGTCTTTCAGAAAAAAGCTAAAAACCCACCTGTTCCCTAGGGTTTAATTAAACAACTAGAGCTTTGAATGTTACCTTACTCTCATTTTTAGGTGTTTGCTTTCCTAGCGCCGTGATATCCTCTTGGATGAATGTTGCACTTACAAATAAATAAATAAATTGTTCTTTTTGCATTTGTCACCCCGAGTGAGACAAGTATGTCCAGACGTGGGTCCCGTGCTCTTCATGCCACTGGAGTCAAGCTATCCTGGCTGATGAGGGGTGAAACCTCGAAACCGGTCCTAGGATGCTTGTTTCCAGTCCAGGGAAGACCTGGCCTGGCAGTTCGGGCTGGACTGTTCCCATTGGGCGCAGGGTCGAGACTGATTTGCATATGGCTGGGTTCAAACTGAATGGCATGGGGAGCAAAAAAATAATGGATTTAAGGCCAGAGCTCTGTACTGGGGTGAATGTATGACATTGTTCTGCATTCTGTCCATCAATTGTTCGTTTTGCATTTGTCACCCCTGAAGTCAAACTATCCTGGGTGATGAGGGGTGAAACCTCGAAACCGGTCCTAGGATGCTTGTTTCCAGTCCAGGGAGGACCTGGCCTGGCAGTTCGGGCTGGACTGTTCCCATTGGGCGCAGGGTCAAGACTGATTTGCATATGGCTGGGTTCAAACTGGAATGGCATGGGGAGCAAAAAACGATGGATTGAGGCCCAGAAGTTTTCAAGGATCTTTTAAAAGTTACTTCCCATGTAATGGAGGAAATGAGGACCGTGTGAGGAGCACGGGAAATGAGCATTTGGCCTCCTAATACTCCACTTCCTTATGTTCTGCTGCACATGTTTGATGAAGTACTTTATGCTGTACTTGCATTTTAAGTCATTGAAATACTTCACAATAAACTGTATATTAACATCCATCCATCAGCACATAAGAGCATCACTTCTGACTATTATCAAAGCATTTTACACAATTATTTGCTTTATGACAAATGCCTGGTACTGTAAGCTTTATTAGTTTAATGTGAAAATAAAACACACATACTTTGAAATGATATCAACAAAAATCCACTAGAGGTCAGCATACACCAATGTGTAATGGGTTTCTTGCCTGTAGCTTGCGAATACGCAGACGTTTCCAGCATCTGCAGTAGTTTTAGCCGAGGAGGCAGCTATTCGCTCAAGGACACCTGCCTTTTGATTTTCGGCCCTTTTTAGACTGCCAGATTCCAATTTGGCAGCATCAGAGCCAGAATATCTAGACAGAGAGTGATAAAGAAAATGAACATTTAAATGCAGCTATATTTTTGGATGCATTTAAAGTGATCTCAGCTGTTCAATCGTCAGAGAGAGTTAACGTTTACAAGCATGGCACATGTCGAGGGCGTACGCGGGTAGACGGCGTTCACCCACTCTTTGCACAGGGTGGACGCCGTCCATCCTGCCAAGTGGTTGGGCCCTACCGAAATATGCTTATCTTGTCCCGGACACCTTCAGCAACGCCTGCACGTTGTCTGCTTTCATTCAGAGCAGCAAAGTGAGGGAGGCATATCAGATTCCAGCTGGGCTAATGACAAAGACCGAAGTTAAGGGGCCATCAGGCCTCCTTTTGTTGGAGTATCCTGGCTGGGAGCTATAGGGAGCCTCACACCTAAATGCAACGGAGGGGAAACAAAGGCACACAGGTTATCACTTCACAGGTACTTGAGAGAGGCCTGCTTTTGACTTTGTGTAGCCCCTTCATGTAAGAGATATGCATGCACTGTAGGAATATCAGATGTGTTGGTCTGTCCCAGTATTTTACACAGATAACAATGTAAATACCACTATTACGTTTTATTTCTTTTATAGCGCTATAGCATTACACATCCCAATACCGGGTGTCAGAGCACTATATATTGACAATTCTGTAAATCAATGTGCAGGATGTGTTACATAAGACAGTGACAATTTATGAACTACAAGTAATAAAAGGATCTCTGTGTTAAAAGCTGCAACCCACTTCACCCATTTACATAAAATACAAATCTGTCTTCTGCGTGTTACATAATGTGCCTTGCAGGAGACACATTAACCCTCTATGCTACTTTGATTCAAGACTAGGACTAGACAAAACATATCTCTCCAGCAAATACACTAACATTAACCTCCTGAGTTATCTTACCATTATTATTACTCCCTGAGATTTATTAGGCACACACAGATCTCTGCAGCAGGTGCCTTAACCCTATAAGAACTTTTAAAATGCAGATTTTGCAACCAATTAAGCAGAACAGATTTACTGCCATGTTTCTCCTTGTTGTCAATTTCTTTGTGGCAGGGTCTTAAAAAGTAAATGTATAAGTTGAAGCCCAGATTTTGCGTAGGGGTTGCATCACTTTTTTGATATAACCCTGACGCAAAATCGAATTTGTTAAATATTGTAATGTGCTCGAATGTACTCATGACAGACCTGCTAAACAAATGTGTGAGGTCTTAAGATCTGATGTCACTTTTTGTGATGTCACTTCCTATGAGATCATGGGTTGTGATGCCACATGTGTTGTCACGCTCCGTGATGTCACGTGCCATGATGTCACTTTCATGCCGCCTAACTTGGTTAGTCCCCTCACCTCTTTTTAGGTCTCGGCCTGCACCAGCGCTTGCGCTAGTCTGGCCGAGAGTTTTAGTAAGCGGGTTTTGGAAGTGCAAACACTGGCTTTCGGCTGGCGACCAGCTTGAGTTCACGATGGCGTGCACGCGCAGCTGGCATCTGGGTTTCCTATCTCTTCCTCATTTCCTCGTCATGGCTCATTAACTCTCTGGACTCTGATGTTTCAATCGCAGCAGCAGCTCACATTACCAACTGAGGGCCCTGGACTACAGTCACATGAAAAACAACAGCGATTAGCATTGAAATGCAAGCTTTTTTTGTCTAGTTAGAAATATTGCTTCGGTGGGTTGATTACACCTTATATCGCTATTTGTTTTATATTGGGAGTCACAGCCTAATTACCAGTATTTTTGTCTCTCACTGTTTTTTTAAATTATATTTATTCGCGCAAAGCACAAAGCTATATTTAAGGTTACTTTTTCCGCGTCACTTCTTCACTCTATTTAAACTCCACACCCCCCACTCTTATTGTCTCTCTCCTTCTCTCTCTCTCCCCTCTCTAATTCTCTCTCTACTTAATTAACTCTCCCCTCTCTATCTTTTTTAGCCTTTCATTCTCTCTCACCCCTTTATCTGTTTCTCTTTCAAACTCCTTCATTCACTCTCTCTCCCCTTCTTTCTCTCTCTCTATCCCGCTCCACTCTTTATTCTATGTACACCCTTTCTCTCTCTTTCTCTCTCACCACCCTCTCTAATTAGGCATTATATCTTCACTCTATCTCTCACTCGGCAACACCACAGCATCACTCAGCGCAACCACAGCATCAATCAGAGCCAGCACAGCATCAATCAGAGCCAGCACAGCATCACTCAGCACCAACACAACATCTCTCAACGCCATCACAGCATCACTCAACGCCATCACAGCATCACTCAGTGCAACCACAGCATTACTCAGCACAACCACAGCATCACTTAGCGCCACAACAGCATCACTCAGCACAACCACAGCATTACTCAGCACAACCACAGCATCACTTAGCGCCACAACAGCATCACCCAGCGCCACCACAACATCACTCCGCGCCACCACAGCATCACTCAGCACCACCATAGCTTTACTCAGCGACACCACATCATCACTCAGGGCCAACACTGCATCACTCAGCGCCAAGACAATATCACTCAGCACCACCACAGCATCACTCAGCACCACAGCAGTATCACTCAGCAACACCTGAGTATCATTCAGCATCACCTCAGCATCGTCTCCGCAACAGTCACCACCACCACCACTACCACCTCAGCATCACTCAGCACCACCTCAGCCTGCTCTCGGAATCTGGCATCTGTTGATTCTCCCCTAGCGTCTGGTCGCTGCTAGTGTTATAATACAGGTACTAGTTCCCAACCTTCACCCTCCGATTGTTTATGCCCCCTCAAAAAAAAGCTTTAACAAACAACCATTGCAATAGGCAGAAACAAGTTGCCAGCATTGCAAGAACAAAAGAAAACTGAGGACATTTTTTATTGTAAATACTTTTTTTAATATGGTGGTTCAGTTTTACATAATGCCTTCTTGGTCATATATAAAGTAACAAAAATGCTTCTGACACTTTTTTGTTATAACTTTTCAGCATGCCGCACAGCAGCCACACTTCTCTACAGCACAGCTTTAAGACATTGGCAAAGTCAATAGCTCTGGCTAAACACTTATAAGGCCCCAAAGGCGAGACCTATTGGCTATGCCAATGCTTGTTTAGGACTTGTTCCCAAATAACAACGGTCAAGTGCTACCAAGCAGGGGCACTTTAAGAGGTCAAGTGCTGCCAAGCAGAGGCACTTCAAAAGGCTTCGGAGGGCGATCTTAGGAAAATAGTTGTTCAAACGTTTTTATGTCGTGTCCCCGCCACACCTAAGCCCCTCCTCTAGAAGTCGTTTAGTTTTGGCTAATGGGGCCTCGGGGGTGGATAAAGACATAATAGTAGAATTTTCTCACATTCATTATGGAAAATGGCAAAGATTGCCAACAAGCTAAAACATTAGCCTGAGGCTGTAAGATGTTTACTTAAAGTAATGTACACAAAGGCTTACATCAGTAATGCATTTCAATCTATCTTAATAAATATATATACACCATAGAAGCTTGAATCTGAAATTAGGTGCTTCATATGGAAGGATCAAAATACACAGATGTCTAGGGTTAAACTGACTCGATGGAGCTAAGGTGGGATGTGACCAGATTTAAAAAAACATATTTTTGGCCATTGAATCTGGATAAGATAGTTTTTCTTGGCTCCAGTGACCCATTCCCAGGCATTAGGCTGTCATTTACAGGTAACAGAAAATCAGTCAAAAATAAACAGAGCCTTTGTCTCCACCCGCCACCCCTATCATTCGGAGGTGGAAGAACCACCGTGTTTCCTATGGTGAGGCCTATGCTGCCTCTGACATTGGAAACACTCAGGCATAGCACGCATGGGGATTCGGCACCAGACATGGCGTCAGAAGGCTTTTCCTGTTTAGGGAGGGGCGTGTCCACCATGTTGTTCATGCCTGGGACAGCCATGAACAGCAACAGTCAGTCAATGTCCCCCACACACTGGGAACAATGGGTGTGCTGATGTCCAATTATTATTATCCTCCAACTGAGGACATAAACTAGCTTACTGCTATGTTGATGTGTAAGGACCTTTCAAAACATACATTTAAAACAGTTCAGGTATGAAATTGAGCGGTGCCTTGATAAATAGGGACTGCAGGTTATGAAGTTAAAAATATATTTCGCCAGCAAGGGAGCTGACATTCCTGAGGGATGGGATGTGGTGGGGGTGGCCATTTATCGTCCTTGAAATTTTGACAAACATTACTCCACATTGCTAACACAACATTTCAGACACTGCAATTATATTTAGCGTTTTTCTCTAAAAATACATTTACCAAAAGGACTTTGGAAAAATGCTGTTGGTTTTCGGGACACTTGTGGTGTGGCTGAAAATGCTACATTCCTCCTTCTTGCCACAGTCTTGAATTCCTAGACACCACTTTGATTCCCCGGTGGTCAGATGCAGGTGGGAGAGGGGCGAGACACTATTTGAAGACTACTATCTTATGGTGCATGGCCACTATCTTATGGCGCATACAGGTGAGTGCTCTGTGGGTCATCTACCTGAATGAGAGGATGAGTTGGGTGTTGTCTGGGTAGGAAATTATGTTGAGAATGTGGGATCTGACGATGTTGGCCAGAGGGGCCACTACCCTTTTGGTGGACTTGCTCCTTTCACAGCGCAGCTCCATCTGGTAGCTGCTGCTGTAGCTGCTGCTGCTGACCCAGGTCAGGAGTTCGAGGCACTCCTCCACCCACAGGCTCCTGCCTGTGCCTCATCCCTGGTGGTCTAGTGGTAGAGCGTCACAGCTCTGCTGCTTGACTGCCCTTTCTGTTTTTTCTTTCTGTTTTATTTTTTCCTGCTTCTACCTTTTTTCTGCTTCTGCCTTCTGCTTTTCTTTCCCTTTACTCCTGTTTTGCTCCTTTGTGGCCCCTGCCGCTGCAACCCCAGTGGCCCACCCCCCTCCAGTGACCCTTCCCACTCCTGCGTTTCCCCGCCTCCCAGCTGTACAGTCCCCCTCCCTGCAGCACTACTTAATTGCGGCTGCTGCGGGGTGAAAGTGCAGTCCACTACCCTTTTGGTGGACTTGCTCCTTTCACAGCGCAGCTCCATCTGGTAGCTGCTGCTGTCCCCCGCTGCTGGCCCCAGTTCAGGAGTTTGAGACACTCCTCCATTTGCAGGCTCCTGCCTGTGCCTCATCCCTGGTGGTATAGTGGTAGAGGGTCACTGCTCTGCTGCTTGACTGCCTTTTCTGTCTCTCTGTTTTTTCTTTCTGTTTTATTTCTTCCTGCTTCTGCCTTTTTTCTGCTTCTGCCTTTTGCTTTTCTTTCCTTTTTCTCCTGTTTTGTTCCTTCGTCACCCCTGCAGCTGCGATCCCCCACTTCTCCCACCCCCCAGCTGTCCAGCCCCTCCGCAGAACTAGTTAATGGTGGCCGCATGCAGCGGGCTCGCCGATGGCGCCAGGGACCCTGGTTCTCAGACCTTCCACCGCTACGACGCCAGCACCCTTGTCACCCTTAACTCAGGACGCCAACAGGCTGCCATCTAGCATTGTCGAAGGAGACTTATGGACCCTTTGCCTGCCAGAACTGCAGCCACACCTTCACCCACGCCAACGCACCAGCTCCTCTCACCACCCAGCCGACCAACAGCGCACTCGACTGGCTCAACTGCATTCTCCTCAACGTGCGATCCCTCCACAAGCCCGCCACAGAAATCTAGGACATCCTCAACGCCACCTCTCCCGACATCAACTTCCTCAGGGAAACCTCAACCAACCCCAGTTCTGGACCGGACATCGCCATCGCCATCCCAGATGACTACAAAATCACCCGTAGGACCGCACCGACTGACCAGGAGGAGGCATCAACATCGTCCACAAGAACACCCTCTGACTGACCACGCACACAGTAATGACTCAACGACAACCATGGAACACCTCCACTTCCAGATCCAAACCAACCCCAAAACCTCCCTCCGTGGCACCCTCTTTTACAGACCTCATTGCACCCCAGGCTCTTGCATCAACTGAATACATCCTACTCGGAGACCTCAACTTCCACCAGGACAACCCAAGTGACCAGAACACTGCCTCCCTACTAGAGAACCTCACCAACATCAGACTCAAGCAGCTAGTGACCGCACTGACCCACACAGCCAGACACACTCTCAACCCCGTTTTCTCCACCAGCAGGAACATCATCCACAGCCACACCACCGAACTTCTCTGGCCTGACCAACACTGCGTGCACCTCGCTTTCACCATGCCCACCGCACACCACAGACCTCATTGCCCCCCCGGAGCAGATGGAACGAGGCCACTGAAGAACGTCTCATCAACCTCCTCGGCACGACCACTCCGCCAGCACCAACAGAAGCCAACACTGCAGCTCCCAACCTGCACCGATGGATCTCCAACTGTGCCAACACTCTGCACTCTGGCACCCTTCAAGAAGACACCAGGCAAGCAACACTCCAAGAAAGCCAGCTGGTTCACTCCCGACCTCCACAAGTCCAGATGCTCCTGCCGATGACTCTAAAAGAGATAGAGGAACAACAAAACCCTGGAAACCCACGCAACCTTCAAATCAGCCATCAATGCACTCCTCCTCAAAACCACAAGGAAAACGACCCTCCAGGACAGAATAAACATCAGCACACACAACAGCAAAGAAGTCTTTGCGATTGTCAAGGAGTTCGCCAGGCCCAACAGCAAGACCACAGACATCCCATCCTCCAAAGACCTCTGCAACCAACTCGTCACCTTCTTCCACCACAAGATCAGGCTGATCTACGACAGCTTCGACACCCAAGACCCTGCCACAACGCCTGTCACCACTGCATGCAACCACGCCACACCCCAACAGATCCTGCTGAACTGGACTCCGTTTACCACAGACGACACACTCAAGACCGTGAAGAGCATCCACTCCGGAGCCCCATTGGACCCTTGCCCGTATCACATCTTCCATAAAGCAGTGGCCTCCATCGCCCCCCAGCTTCACTGCACCATCAACTGCTCCATCGAAACCGCCACCTTCCCCTTAGACTAGAAACACGCCGAGATAAACCCCCTGCTTAAGAAACCGTCCGACGACCCGACAGACCTCAAGAACTTCAGATCCATCTCCCTCCTCCCCTCCCAGCCAAGATGATCGAGAAGGCCATCAACGCCAAACTCTCCGAGTTCATTGAAGAGAACCATGCCCCCGATACCTCCCAATCTGGCTTCCAAAGCAACCACAGCACTGAGACCGCACTCCTCACTGCCACCGATGACATCTGCTCCTTCCTCGACTGGGGGGAAACCACAGCTCTCATCCTACTGGACCCCTTGGCTGCCTTTGACACCATCTCCCACCGCACCCTTATCTCAAGACTCCACGACGCCGGAATCTACGACAAAGCACTGGACTAGATCCTCTCCTTTCTGAACGGCCATACTCAGTGAGTCAGACTACCCATGTTCCTCTCAGAACCTACAGAGATCAGCTGCAGAGTGCCCCAGGGCTCCTCCCTGAGCCCCACCCTCCTCAATGTCTACATGGCTCCCCTCGCAGCCATTGTCAGAAGTCATGGACTCAACATCGTCTCCTACGCAGACGACACCCAGCTGATCATCTCCCTCACCAACGAACCCACAGCTGCCAGAACCAACTTTCACAAAGGAATGAAGGCAGTTGCCACTTGGACGCAAGACAGCTGCTCAAGCTCAACTTGGACAAGACCAAAGTACTCATCCTGGGACCCCCCCTCAGCCTGGGACGACTCCTGGTGGCCTGCCACACTAGGAACCCCTCCCATCCCTACGGACCACGCACGCAACCTCTGCATCATACTGGACTCCTCGCTCTCTATGAACCGCCATATCAGCACAGTATCCTCTTCCTGTTACCACATGCTCCGCCTGCTTTGAAAGACCGCCCCTCAGAATCAAGAAAGACGGTCACCCACACCCTCATCACCAGTAGACTTGACTATGGCAATACACTCTACGCCGGCGTCACCCAGAAACAGCTCAGGAAAGTACAGAACGTCCAAAACGCCGCAGCCAGATTAGTCCTTGACATCCCCCGCCACAGCCACATGACACAACACCTCCAACAGCTCCACTGGCTCCCTACCAACAAGACAATCACCTTCAAGCTCCTCACATATGCCTACAAGGCCCTCCACGACGCAGGACCAGAATATCTGAACCACCGCCTTGCTTTCCACACACCTGCCAGACAACTCCTCTCCGCCCAACTTGCCCTGGCCTCCGTCCCACAAATCCACAAGACCAGGACCGGAGGAAGATCCTTCACCTACCTCGCCCTCAAGACCTGGAACACTCTACCCCTCCACCTCAGGCAATCCGCGTCGTTGATCCAGTTTAGGAAGGACCTCAACACTTGGCTCTTCGACTGAACCTCCACACCTGACAGATCAGCAGCCCTCAACAGAGCTTTGAGACGCTCACATGTGAGTAGCCATGCTTTACAACCCCCTGATTGATTTATTGAGGGGGCATTGACGTGTTGGAGAGCGTGGGGCTGGGGCTGAGAAATTAGCCCTGGGGACACCGCAGGTGATCTCCTTGGATTCAGAGGTGAAAGGTGTGAGGTGGATCCGCTGGGTTCTTCCAGGGAGGTAGGAGGTGATCCATCTGAGCGTATCCCCTTGGATGCCAATGTGGTGAAGTCTTTTGATCAGTGTGTGGTGGGATTCGGTGTTAAAGGCTGCTGAGAGGCTGAGGATGATCAAAGCTGCTGTTTCTCCTCGGTCGAGGAGGGTTTGGATGTCGTCAGTGACTGTGATCAGGGCGGTTTCAGTGCTGTGCTTGCTGCAGAACTTAGATTGGGAGGTGTCGAGTAGCTGGTTCTGCTCCAGGTGACTGATGACATCCCTGAAGACATCTCAAATTGCATCACTGACATCACTGATGACATCATCCAGTGAGTGTAAGGGTTTTCTAAGAATTTATGAGTGTTAAACATATATACTAAGCTACTACAAAGGTTTAATTAGAATACTAGGTGTACTACTAAAGAGTGATACTACTTTTACCATATAATATGTGAGTGGCTATGTGTATCCATGTGTAAGTGGGTGTCTGAGTGGCTATAAGGTATGTGAGTGGCTGTATGTGTGTATAAGTATGTGTGTGAGTAGCTGTCTGGATGAGTGAGTGGCAGTGTGAGTGGCTGTATTGGTGAGTGAGTGGGTGTGTGAGTGACTGTGTGGGTGAGTGGGTGTCTGAATGGCTGTATGAGTGAGTGACTGGGTGTGCAAGTATGCTGTATGGATGAGTGAGTGGCTCTTTGAGTGAGAGTTTGGTTAAGTGAGTTGGTGTGTGAGTGGCTGTATTGGAGAGTATTTGTGTGAATAGCTATATGGGTGAGTGAACTGGTGTGTGAATACTTGTATGGATGTGTGAATGGGTATGCGTGGGTGTGTGAGTAAGTGTGTGATTGGTTGTATGTGTGAGTGAGTGAGTGGCTGTGTTGACTGCCTGTTTGGGTGAGTGAGTGGGTGTATGAGAGGCTCTATAGGTGAATAAGTGGGTGTGTGGTAGCTATATGGGTAAGTGTGTGGCTGTGTGAGTGGCTGTATGGGTGAGTGACTAGTTGTATGAGTAACTGCATGGGTGGGGGAGTGAGAGGCTGTATGATTGGCTGTATGAGTGAGTGAGTGGGTGTGTGAGTAGCTCTATGGATGAGTAAGAGGATATATGAGTACTTGTATGGGTGTGAATGAGTATGTGACTGGTTGTGTGGGTGTCTGAGTTCGGCGGAAAGAGGTTGTATGGGGGTGTGAGTGGTTCTGTGGATGATGTCATCAGTGATGCCATTTGAGATGTCATCAGTGATGTCACTGACCCTGTCATGAGTGATGTAATATGTGAAGTCATAAGCAGCGCATTGCGGGGGCGTAAGTTATAGTTAGCTCAGGTAACTATAACTGCTGAATTTCTATGGTTTTGCACGAGTGAAATCTGAGCCTAACTATAACATCCCTGTAACCTTTGTTTTTTAGGTCGAGCCTGGGCAGCGCATGCACTGCTCTGCGAGCCATGCTGTATTAGAGTATGTACTTGAAGCCCCGCTCACTCTCCGCCCATATTTTTCATTGGCTTGTGTCATTGTCCTTCGTAAACACTGGCTTCTGATTGGTTAATAGGCTTGTTAGTCCCTCCTTAGTACTGCCTTGTCTTCGTTTGTAACCTCCCATGAGGACTCTCCCTTTTACTTGTGTTGTTATACATGACGTTTTAATTACAAACTGTCAGCACTATTTTCCTAAAGGGCTTTCTCCTGCCTGCTATTGCAGGCAGGACATGCTCTTCCACACCTGTATTATTTATCATTCATGATTTTTTGCACAAATAAATGTTTATAATTAACATAAAATAAAGCTCACAACACACTCCTCACTGCATTTGCTGCTCTATCCGGCCTCCTCCCTCCGCACTTTGTAAGTGCTAGAACTCGTGGACGCCCGCATCGCACCCGCCTCAACAGGTCCCCTGGCACATAGTCTCTTTTTTATTGTTGTTGTTTGCAGAATCCTAATAGCCCCTCGGGTGCCTCTCATCGCTTCAGCCCCCCCACCCCAGCCTTGAAGCGCGTGTTTCCTGTTCTCAGCCACTCACTAACACCTGAAATCTGTCTTTCTAACCCTCGCTCCAAATGATACTTTTGTAGTTTTGCAGAGTGCTGTTGCATTAGGAGCCCTGGCTGTCAATGGGGCAATGTGGTGTTTATTGCACTTGGAAGCAGGCTTTGATGAGAAGCATGTTGGAGGTGTTTAACGTTGTGAACTCCCCTGACCCTCCTCCATGGTGCTTGCCTAGAAACTGTTGTGAGGGAAGGGGGCAGCCTGCTGCATTGAGCAGATGTACTCTTGTCACAGGAGGGTCCAACTGTTCGTCCCACCTCTCTCCCTCTCTCCCTGCAGAGCCTTTCATGTGGAATCCGCACTTTCACTTTTACTTCACGGATGCTGTGCCCAAATTTCATGGTATCAATAAATTCCCTTTATTTTCTTCTCGAGCCAGCTGATTATCTACAATAGGGGAAGCATGCCTGTTTTGAATCTGAAATAACTACTTTCTTTCTCTGCACGGGATGCCACTTCTGATTGCCTTGCTTTCAATGATAGATTATTTACTGTATAAAAGCACACATTTAGTTATTCTTTCCCCATCTTTCAAGCTATTTATTTATGTTGTAAGCAGCATGGGCTGTAATTATTCCTTACTTACAAAATACCTGTTTTGCCCACAGTTGTAATGACTTAAAAATGCCTACACACCATTCTTCCTACTTCTTGCACAAGCACTTTTTTTTTTAGCTCTGAGCTGCTTCTCACTCAAAAAAATCGATGTTTCTATGAATTGTCCTGTAAAATTTAAAAAATTTAAAATAATTAACTCAGAAATAAATAGAACCTGTTTACTTTTTAAATCCATTTTTTGAAATTATTCGCTATGCAAATATTTATATGCACATTTTTATGAACTGTGTCTAAACCAGATTAAGTTTTAAAAAATGCACATTAGGTGTGCATCAGAAACACATAATTATTTTTGTACCCCGAACTTAATGACTAATTTCTCAAATTAATAACTGACTGAACCACTGCATTTTGTTATTTTTATACTTATCGGTTCATCCAGTAGGGTAACCCTTAAACAATGCACATATCGGGGCAATAGTGTCAGGTCTCGGGTTTTGTTTATAAAACAGACATAATTCGCTGGCTAGGAGCAGGCTTAAGACACAGTACGTGTGGAACTGTCTTTGTGCTGTGTTGGTTGAACATATCTCGCACTGTGTACAGAACACCCAAAGGTTTCTATTTGCAGTACACAAGAGGCTCCTTCGCTGTGCAGAAGCCCTCACTTATTTCATCAAAAGATCTGTGTGCAAAAGTCTTGCGAGTGTGCAGCAGGACCATGTCTCAGTTTGAGTCTGTATATAGCAGGACGTCTAAATGCGGCAGGTAGTTTGTGTGCAGTATGTCGCAGTCTCTAGGCTGCAGGCCTCTCCCAGTTTGTGTGCAGCAGGCTTCCTGCTGTTTGTGACTCTTTACATTCAGTCTCTATAATTGTTTTATATAGCACTAATATACCGCATTACCATCGCAAGGTGTTTATGCACTGCAAGCATACTGAAATTCAGCAGGCTGCTCCTGTTCTCTCTCCGCCCTTCCCCTTCAAAAGCCAAGGAGTTGTTTCATGTCAGCTCTCTTCATTCCCCTCCCCTGCACTTAGGCTCTTGGAAAAACAATCATTTGTCATGCAATAGGTCTCGCAATTGCGAGATTTTGTCCTGTTGGCATTGTAAATGACAATGTCATTTATGTATGTGTTTAAAAAACACCGGCAATAATAGAAGGCATTGTTATTTACAATACCAATAGGTCAAAGTTTCTAAAATGCGAGACCTATTGCATTGCAAATGCTTGTTTCAGTGAATTTCTAAGGCTTTTTAAATTCTGTTTCCTAACTATAACGTCCCTGTAACGTTTGTTTTTTTTAAGTGAATTTCTAAGGCTTTTTAACTAGCAGTCACGTTTGCAGAGTGGTGGAGAAAGGGGGCGGGGCCTCCAACCAGCTCTCAGCAATCCCGCTGTGTGGGACTTACTGGAGGTAACAGGAGGGGTTCCTGGCCCCCAAGGCCACTCAACAGTCAAGGGGACTTCATACCCCAACCAGTAGTGTGCCAGGAGGCACATTTGCAGAGTGGTTGACAAATGGGCTGGGCCTCCGATCAACTTTCAGCAATCCCACTGTGAGGGACTTACTGGAGGTAAAGGAGGGGTTCTTGGCCTCAAGGACCCTCAGCATCAAAGGGGACTTCATTCCTCAACCAGTAGTGTGCTAGGAGATGTGTTTGCAGAGTGGTGGAAAGAGCGTGTGGGACCTCTCACAACCTCTCAGCAATCCCGCTGTGTGGAACTTACTGGCGGTAACAGGAGGGGTTTTTGGCCCCAAGGACCCTAGGGAGCCAAGGGGACTTTATCACCCAACTAGTAGTGCGGCAGGAGGCACGTTTGCAGAATGGTGGTGAAACGGGGCAGGGCCTCCGGCAACTTCCCGGGCCAGGCTTTTTAAAGATTTTTTAATTTTATTAGGGAAAGGGGGCCACGTGGCCCCCCCTTCCCCGGGCCAATTTCAGCCCCGGGGACCCCATCCCCCAGGGCCTTTCTGCAATGGGGGAGGAGGGCTGTGTGTCCCCCCTCCCTGGGCCGATTTTAGCCCCAGGGCCTGCCCTTTTTCAAATAGGGGAAGGGGGCCATGCGGCCTCCTCCATGGGTCAATTTCGGCCCCGGGGAGCCCATGTCCCAGGACCCAGCTATGTCTGCTGGGTGCCGCCAGGGCACCCAGTCTCCACTGGGACCACGGGGGGAGTCTGAATGCCCCCGCGGTCCCTGCTGGCTCCCCGTCTCCTGCGGGAACCGGCACTGCTTTGAGACATAGGGAGCTGCTTTACATGCAGCTGCCTGTGTCTGAAAGCAATTCTGCCCCACTTCCAGCAAGCAAGAGCATTTCTGAGCTCTCGCTTGCTGAAAGAGGAGCAATTTCTGTGGCTTGACGGGAGCGATAAAGCTTCCACCAAGCCGCAGCAATCAGCAATGTCCTGGGGTTGGGAACCCTGGGACATAGAAGGAGCCAGCCCTGGGGGGCATGGCTCTAGGAGGGAAGCGGGTGGCCAGGGGCATGTGCGGGTTAAGCAGGCTCGCCCGCATCCACATTTTAAAGTGCCCTGGGGAAGTGGTGGTCCCCGGGGCTGCGGGGGTGTCTGTGCGGCCCACTGCATTCAATAAATGTAAAGACCTGGGGAGGTGGCAGCCCCAAGGCTGTGGAGGTGTATGAGCGGCCCCCGCATTGATTTCAAATAAAGCCCCGGAGAGGTAGAGGTACCCAGGGCTGCGGAGAGTCCACGCGGATCCCCTACATTGATTTCAAATAAAGCCCCGGGGAGGTGGTGGCCCCCGGGGCAAGGGGGCACCA
>CAWUFW010018674.1:180000-213152 GCA_963921515.1 Calotriton arnoldi | reverse complement strand
AGGGGCTCTGCTCATGCATGGGCACCCTCTCACATAAAACCCAGCACCCTGCCTTCAGGATTGATAAGGCCTGCCATAGGGGTGACTGATAGGTTTATATGTGCAGTGAGTAGGTTAGATATAGTGAACCTATATCTAAGTAAGGGGTGCATGCACCACCTTACACAGGCTGCAGTAGCAGACCTGTGGTGTCATTTTAAATGGTCTCTCAGGGGTGGCATAATACATGCTGCAGCCCCTGGGAGGCCTCTGGGGTACCTATGCCCTGGGTACATAGTATACCATATACTAGGGACTTATAAGGCTACCCCAGAATACAATCTGGAGTGTACCTAAAGTACATGCAATCAATTTAGAGAAGAAAGCAGATAGACTGGGGTCCTGAATAGCAGGATCCCAGTCAGACTAAGTCGAAAACACTGAAACATCAGCAAAAAGTGGGGGTAACTATAAGAAGCAGATCCTACTCTCCTACACCCCCCAGCATTCATCCACTGGCACAAAATACCCTCCGCCCACAGTCTGTAGACTCGAATGGTACCACTTCATTAAAGACAGAGTGGAAGGTCAGAAACAAAGGTTCGTTCAATTGAAATACATCTAAAAATAAAAAAATTTGAATCTCAAAATCAACAGTTACTAACACTTTCTCTGGGAAACTGCTGTACCCTTAATTGGACGGCCTTCTCTAGCCACGCTATTAAGAATGGTAAATAGAAGTTTACCTTCGGCTAGGTGGTATTGTTTCACATAGAGGATGGCCAGATCTCTCTATCTTGGGTGACTGTAAGCTAGGGTAAGTGCATTCTTGGTTTTGCCCCTTTCCAGATATACTTATTTGTGAGAATGTGGATTATTAGTTGGGGTGGTTGGGAGACCACACCAATTAATAGTACTTTAATTTAAACCTTATCCGAGTGCTCAAACATTGTGCGAGGAGATGCAAATTCTTGCTCGCCAACTTACCATTGGCGAGCTGCGTGTGAGAACAAACTCCATCACATGGCGGTTGGTAGAGTGTGGCCAGAATTCTGCATTACAAGGGTAACACGGAGTGGCCAAAACTCCACCAACTCTGCCAGTGGAGCAGAATTTATCACCCACCCCTAAGAAAAATCTCCAGATGTTTCCATTAGAATTGGATACAAAATGTCACTTGTGACTTTGAGAATTGACATAATGCTCCAGATGTACCCTCCAGTACCAGACACCTTACACTACAGGCGGCCACCAGATCAGGAGACAATGTTCCAGACGTGATTTTCAAAAGTAGCATCATTGCTCCTGGTGAGGTTTTGAAAACTTTACCAGAAACCCAGATGGAACTTTGTGTACTTGACACAATACTCTAGGTAGACTCTGCAGAACTAGACACAACACTCCAAAGGGGCTTCAAGTTTCGGTCATGGTATGCTAGACTAGTCTCTAAAGCGGGCACCAACTGTCCAGATGAGGCAGCAAGGTAAAGACACATAGGGGCATATGTACGACGAAGTAGCGGAGTGAGGCGTTAGCCGTCATGGATTAACGCCTCACTCCACCACTTCTGAAACGCAAGCCTGCACCATATTTACAAGGATATGGTGCAGCCTTACGTTTCCCCCTCTGCTGGTGCTAGACTTAGCAGTGTAGCGCCAACGCAGGCACCCTTGCACCATAGTGCAAGGGTGTCTGCGTACAGGGTAGGATTGTTTATGTGTAGGAAGGTGTCCCTTCCTGCCCATAAACAATCCTAAAATGCTATTTTGTCACTTTTTTGTGCGCTGCTTCATGCAGCACACGTGAAAGTCACAAAATGGCATTTTTTTACAGATTGTTAATGTACAGGAAGGGGGACCTTCCTGTACATAAATAATCCATGGCAGTTTGCTTTTTCCATGTGTGCTGCAGAAGGCAACACACATAGAAAAAGCAAAAACGAGGAGAAATAATGCATTTCTCCTCGTTTCGCCAAGTTAAGACCAGGTTTTCCCTGGTCTTCATTTTGGCGCTGCCTCCTAAGTACGCTCCGTGCTTAATTTGTGCCGGTGGTTTCCGGTGCTTAGCACCAGCACTTATTTCTTAGGGCCGGGTCTACAGAGGACAGTGCACACAATAATCATGTATGCTTTATAATGCGAGATAACGGTCTCCTCCCTGCACAGGGACAGCCAGAAACTGCTGGTGAGGTGACATGACGCCGCTTCCTCAGCTCAGCGTAAGTAACTAACAGTTTAACACATGCAGCAATAAAATAAATAGCAGCGCTAGTGCACTATGGCCACTACCAATCAGCTGCTTCAGTCCTGCTTGATGTTGAATTATTAGCCCGGCCCGTGCCCCGTCGTCCCCCCTTGGCATTAAATCGTCAAGTGTGTGTTTCCACCAGAGTCCGACTGACCAATGCAGATCAGGGTCCCGACTTTTCACCCGCCCCAGCCTTCTGCGCAGCTGCAGCTTTAGACATTTGACGAGGCAAGCAGCGCTTCTCACAGCAGAAGGCCTATAATTAAAAGCTACAAAAGGCGGTAAGTCATTAGAAATGATTCAATGTTTGTTTCATAAAATGCACTACTGTCTTCTACTTTAATGGTTAAGGTGCCCGGAAAAGTGCAATCACCGTGGTGTGGTCCGGTCATAGGCCAGGGTTCATTTGCAAATTCCATTGCAGATGACGACATGCTGCCGTACAACCCTGATTGCTGGGCTTCCCGAGTGATAATAAATAATGTGCCTATATTTCTTAGCACATTAATTCAACTAGAAAGGGAAACTTTACATGTCCTGCATAGAAAATAAATCAGTTTTGAAATGGCGTTGTGACAGAGACATCCGGATACTGCCCGGCACAGTTCATGACAGGAGCCCTGCTGAGTGCAACTTCACGGAGACCTAATGCAACAAGCATTACAAATGCAATAGGTCTCGCCTTTCATTAAGTTAAAGTCATTTGCTTTGCTATACAATACCATTAGCAAAGCAAATGGCTTTAGCCTGGTAGACTGCTTCACATTCAGGTTCGCTCTAAGTGTATCTACCTAACCCATGGATGTACTTTCGGGATTGAGACCTCCACCAACATGGCATGGGTCTCAACAATGGACAGGTGGACCTCCACTGGGAGGGCATAGGTGAGGCCTCCACCATCCTGGAAGGCTGCTAGTTCAACTTACAATGAGACCCCAAATCTTCTGCATCTGAACATATTCAGAGGGTGGCATCTCCAGGACTGGCCCGGACCCATGTTAGATTTTCAGGAAAACCACTGGTAATGTAAATAATTCCCATTTAAATTCATTATGAACATAAGAACATCCTGAAACTCTAGCACTGACCCGGCTCTCGTGGACCACCGCTGGACACCACATGTACCCACCGCACTTCCATGATATTTCAGAAGTTTTTGAAAACACAGAGTCAACTGTTTGCATTTTCTGCGAGTAGCAGGTGGCGAGCTGATTGCTAGCAAGGCCAGTTCGGCCGTCCATCCTCCTGATGTTGGTAAACTGAGGATCAATTAATTGGGTAACAGTAAAACGTTATTTACAACAGTTTGTGATGCCATCTGCGGTGCGAAGAGCAATGCAAAAACAATGTATTCATATTTACATCATAATGCCAGTTTACATAAGATATAAAATATTCACCTCCTATAATGTAACACTAGAGACCCGACCAAGGAGGGATGCAGAGCAGTAGGTACCGCATAAGGAGTCGCACATTAATGACCTGCAGCAAGTTGTTATGTGCCACCCGTCAGCCAACTTCTGCGTTTTCGTCAACAGCACAGTACATGCTGGGATTTATACGCTCCAAAAATTAAAAGCAACACTACAAGTCTCAGAATGCAACATGCTGCTAACTATATGCGTAGAACTGTTTACAGAAACTAAACAATACCTAAAGCTACCTTAGAGCTATGAAGAAATCATTTTTGATTCAAGGTCTCCACATCTGTGCCCCCACCCCCCAATGCCTCAAATATCTTGTTCACTTTTTACACTGCCTGGTGTGCCCTTGAAAATGACTCATTCGGGTGCATGAATACTTACCAGCTTATCCAGAGAGGTCTCTCTGTCTCCGCGCCATAATACGTGTTTTGTTCTTAACGAATCTTTTACAAACATTCCTACACTCTGTTTGTTACTTTCTTCCCGTGAAGTAACTTTCTAATCCGGCATTTTCAAGGCCGGTACGCGACGCTTCGGAAAGTCTGTTGTCCGAAGCAGCACCCATGTATTCTTTTTATCAGCACAACTTTAACTAAAATCAACCCCGAGATGGCAAGCGCCCATTTTGTGGTTTGTAGCCCCGTTCAGTGCACTCCCTGCAGCCGCCGGGGAGCAGCGCCGCAGACAGTATCCGCGCCTCACTCACCTTTGCCCCAGTTACAGCACTCGCTCCCCGTCCCCGCCCGCCAGCTTTCCATTAGTCACACGTGCTCGGTGGAGCAGACGAAAGGCCTGCTTTTCAGGCCCATAATCATTTCCTTGTGCTTCTGGAAGCCTCCCCTGTCTGGGCTCAAGAAAAGGTAGCTCAGCGGGTTGATCTGCCTGATGCTGAGAATCATGCGTGTTTTGGCAGGGCGAATCGCCTGTGATTCAGAGGTTGGTGACCTGAGCACTACTTTAGACCCCTGATCACAACTAAGGGCTAATTTAGTTTCTGATCAAAACCCCCGTTGTGCCCATAACCACTGGATTTAAAAGTGTTATTTGCCACGCACAAATAGTACTCCCCCTCCTCCCCACACACACTATTTTCAAACAATTTTGCAACGGAGAAAACATGGTGAGAACCGTCACGAAATTCCGAAATTGTACACCGGGGCGGGGGTGGGTGGGGGGGGGGTCACAACTTGCATTAACTACGTAGTCTTTAACTTTGCACTCGATTCAGAGTTCTACATCACGGAATGGTGAATAACACAAACATATGGTGCAGACTCCGGTGTGCACCAACAATGCCGCGCGCTTTCTGCTCCTGTGATTTGCGACAATAGAGACAGACAGCACCAGCGTCGAGTGCAATTTGTGCGGGGTTTGTAATCTCGTTTTGGGCACAATTTGGAGTTTGCACCCAAAATTGGATTTGTAATCCGGCAGTTGGAATCGTGTTTCGGGGGCTAACATGAGTTTATACTTAAAAGGGAATTAGATTAGTAATATGAGTACACTGATGCCGCTTGGACAGGTTCTTGGGGGTCTGACAGCACCCTCGAAAATAAACCTAGTCATTGCTATTATTGAAATATACTTTAGAGCAAGAAGGAAAGTAAAAGAAAAAATCCACGTTCCAATTTCGGATAACACATATAAATGATGTTTTCTCATGTATAATGTATTTGTATTAAACGGTGGTATTTCAATGTATCCAACACAACTTATTAAATTGAATGGAATTTTAAAAAGTAGGCAAAAAACGCAGCCGCAGCAAATTTGAAGATATTTTGCAGAAGTGTACAGGCAGTGGTGTGATAAAACGTTTTAATGAGTCTAAACCCGGGGAAACATGCAATAACAAGCGTGGTCCCGAAAGTGAAAGGGGACCGCGCTGCAGCCGGAGCATGGGGATCTCTTGTCTTTATGGGGCCATGTGTTAGAAACACATGGCCCCATAAAGATAAGAAAGTGCTTTGCGACAGACGCAAAGCAGGCAAGCCAGTCCGGGTGGGCCGGCACAGAAAGCCAAAGGGAGGCAACCCAAACACCTAATTTCCAATGGCAGGCCACCGTTTAACATAAACGGTGACGCCAGCCAATGGAAATGAGGGGCGGGGCTTCAAGCCCTTTTCTCAAACTCCTCATTTACAATAAATCTCGCCGAGCGAGCTGCGCATGTGCACAGCAACGCTAGGCGAGACCTAAAAAGCTTAATTTAAGTTTCAGTCTGATGTAGAAAAAAGAAATGAAAACTGAACTAACCATATCCGTCTTCAAACGGTTTAAAAACGACTTGCACACAAATGTTTCATTACCAGAGCATAGAACAAATGCACAGTCCTGCAAGATGTGCGCGCAGCAAATACATTTAAAGAAAAAAAATTCAAAGAAGGCAGCTGCATATTTCCCTAAAAGCAATGTCACTAATAAATCTTGCACTATCTAAAAATACATTTTGACCAACAACATTATTCCTTTTTAGTACACAAATTGTGATCTACTAAAGGCTCAGATGTAAATCATACATCTGCTCCTTTAGGCTTACACTTAGTTCAGGGTAGATGACACATAATTTGTAATTCAACAAAACATCCGAGAGCACTCCAGAAACAGTATGACTGACGCATGAAATGGAAAAGTGTGGGTATTTACTAATCCAGAGTACCTTCTTGCTACAGAGAAGTGCTGGTACTCTCCCAATAAACGTATTGAACCTCTGCTGAGAAGTGCAGGTACTCTCCCATTAAACGTATTGAACCTCTGCTGAGAAGTGCAGGTACTCTCACTTGAAAATGAACGAAGTGCAGGTACGTGGTCCCTGAATGTACAAGCCCATTTAAAGCACCAATTATCACTACAGTAGTTTTTCAGAAATACATACACGTTTGTCAATGTGAATTGTGCAGAGTTACACATTTGCTTTAATGCTTATGAAAAGGGGGACCCACATAACTTTTTCTTTCAGGGAGATTCTGATTTTCCTTTAGACAATCCCCTTCTACTATACCTCAGACATTTTCAGATTATTCCTTCTACAGTGCGTCCTTCAAAAAACAATCTACTTTTCCCGCGACAAGAATAAATCAACATTTAAATGTACCTTTGTGAATGCCGGCAAACTTGGAAATGTATCCAGCACTCTCCAGAAGCAGCAAGCGTTCCTCCCAGTGATAGACACTTTCAGGATAGGATCATTGGGAAGGTGTATGATATTCAGTGAAATCCATCAGTGAAGTCCAGCATATCTTAGATTTGGATGAAACTAACAAACACATCTTACTCACCGGTGTCTACAGCATCCAACAGAAATTGGAGAGACTCTAAATCATACAGATGGAGGATAGACCAGCATCAAAAATGACATACGAAAGCCGTGCCAGAGATGATGTCATCGATAAGGAGAGCTGTACTGTTCCAGCTCAAGCAAAAAATAAGGATAGCTGAATGTCTTGAGTATGGGTAGGTTCAGACAAGTGGGTTTTTGAGTACTATAGGGGATGAGGCTGAGATGACGGAAAAGGGCCAAAGTGGAGAGGGAGCTACAGTGACAACTTAAGGTATGATAAGCAGTTGTAGATGTTGGATAGCGGAGGAATTAAATTTACTATTCCAACTCCAGTGAGTGCAACAGTAGGGAAAGTGTTGGATAGCGGAGGGGTAAAAATTACTATTCCTACTCCAGTGAGAGCAACAGTAGGGAAAGTGTTGGATAGCGGAGGGGAAAAAATTACTATTCCCACTCCAAAGAGTGCAACAGTAGGGAAAGTGTTTTAGCAGAGGGGTAAAAATTACTATTCCCACTCCAAGGAGTGCAACATAAGGGAAAGTGTTGGATAGCGGAGGGGTACAAATTACTATACCCACTCCAGTGAGTGCAACAGTAGGATAAGTGCTGGATAGCAGAGGGGTAAAAATTACTATTCACACTCCAGTGAGTGCAACAGTAGGGAAAGTGTTGGACAGGGGAGGAATAAAAATGAATATTCCAACTCCAGTGAGTGCAACAATAGGGAAAGTGTTGGATAGCAAAGGGGTAAAATTTACTATTCCCACTCCAGTGAGAGCAACAGTAGGATAAGTGCTGGATAGCAGAGGGGTAAAAATTACTATTCACACTCCAGTGAGTGCAACAGTAGGGAAAGTGTTGGACAGGGGAGGAGTAAAAATGAATATTCCAACTCCAGTGAGTGCAACAATAGGGAAAGTGTTGGATAGCGAAGGGGCAAAAATGACTATTCCCACTCCAAAGAGTGCAACAGTAGGAAAAGTGTTGGATAGCGGATGGGTAAAAAAATGTATTCCCACTCCAGTAGGGAAAGTTTTGGATAGCGGAGGGGTAAAAAGTACTATTCCCACTCCAGTGAGTGCAACAGTAGGGAAAGTGTTGGATAGCGGAGGGGTAAACATTACAATTCACACTCCAGTGAGTGCAACAGTAGAGAAAGTGTTGGATAGCGGAGGTATAAAAATTGCTATTCCCACTCTAGTGAGTGCAACATTAGGGAAAGTGTTGGATAGCGAAGGGACAAAAATTACTATTCAATCTCAAACAGTTAAAACAAAAATAAAAAACATTAAAAATGTTAAAAAATCATAAAAATAAATAAACAATATTTAGAAATGAAAAATCAAATATATTAAATATATATGAAAAATAAATGTATTAAAAATAATTCTTTCAAACTAGAAAATATTTACAAATAAATTATTTAATACATAAATGTATTTATTGTATTTCCTACTCTATAAAACCACACCATTAACAAAACACTTCAAAAATTTTAATTAAAAAAGTTCCATAATTAACATAATTAATAATCAGTTGAAAAATATTATTAATAAAAAAACTAATAAACATTAATTCACTACACACACTTTAACACTATGATATCCACAACACACACCTAAATTAAACTCTAAAATAATAAAACACCATTAAAACGTATTTCGCCGATGACACTTTGCTTCTATCCAAATCCCCGATGGGAATTCAGCGGGGCCCTAGATATTTTCCAGTCATTTTGCAAAAGTAGGGGCTTGGAGATAAACTCTTCAAAGACCAAATACATGGTTTTTAATGCAGGTGACTCCACACGTCCTAATCCCTGCTTAGATGGGAAACCACTGGAAAAAGTTACAGTTTTTGATTATTTAGGATTAACCCTCACTGATAAAATGCAGTGGCACGCACAAATTAGGAAGGCTAGTTTAAGATTAGCCCAAACCTCGGGGGGAATGACTAAGATGTTCAAGAAAAACACCCATAAAATGGTCAGCCCGGTTATGGAAATTTATACGATACAAGCAAGGGGGGTGGCCCTTTATGGGGCAGAAATCTGGGGCCATCAATCACCGGATTCCCTCTCTAAGAACGAAAATTTCTTTTTTAGACAAATCTTAGGCCTCCCGAAAAGTACACCACTGACGCCACTCCGTATGGACCTTGGGGTTGGTCCAATTGCTGAGGAAGTTGCCCTCAGGCCCCTTCTTCACTGGAGACGTTTATGGTGCACACCAGAATTAGTGGCTTTTAAGGATGAGATGAAGGAAGTTATGAATCTGCAGGGGGCGAGCAAAATTCCATGGTTAGCCTATATCAAAAACACATTAGTTGCTCTAAGGATGGGTGATCTATGGACCAACGCTGAAGTATCTTGCCCGTCAATTCCCAGGAAGGCTCTTTCAAAGCTTTTTAGAGAATTTAAGATAAACCAGATTAAGGGAAATTCCACTACTGGTATACTGACTGTACAATTTTTAGAAGTCAAGGACCAATACAAGTTAGAACCTGTTCTTGACGTTATTCAGCCACCCCTAGCCAAAAAACTTTATTTGCAATTTAGGCACGGGGTACTACCACTCCGTGCCTTTACAAATAATTGGGGGGGTGCACAGTCTAAGGGGTGTCCGGTATGTGAGAGCATCTCTGAATCGGACCAACATGTATTGTTTGTTTGTCCGGTATATAAGAAGATCAGGCACCGATGGCTGCAACAGGTCTGCCGGAATTTCGGGACAACTCACTGTGGGGAGGCATACAGGATATTAAAATATGATACCAGCCTCCCTATTGTGTATTCAGTTTCCCGATATTTATTTTCTATCTTGGTGTGTTCGTTCAACTGTACTAAAATCTAGTCTGGCCTAATTGGATCCTTTTAAACTTTTAAGTAACTTTTATCCTTTTTTATTACATGAAATGAGTAGCTTTTAAAGTTTTATTGAGACCTTTTAATATTGCACTGTCCAGTATCTTACTTCACTCTGTATATCAAAACTGTATGAAAAGTGTTGCATTTTTTTTATGTACTTTTATGGCCAGATTGGCCGAAATAAAGATATTTTGAATTGAATTGAAATTAAAAACTATTACTATTAACAACTAATAATAAAGTCATTAAAATGTAGTTTAATACCCACCCTTTACCCCTTTAAAAGTAAAAACAACAGACAAAAAAATAAACAATTACCCAAAATAAATATCAAATAATTAACATTAATTAACAACTATTTATTAATTAATTAAATACAAATTACTTCCCACCCTTTACTCCTATAAACACCAAAACACACACCTAAAATTAATTACGCAATTACCATAATTCATTACCAATTAATTAATGTTAATTAACATCCAATTATTAATTCATCAATTAAAAATAAATTACTTCCCACCCTTAACACCTATAAATACCACAACACACACCTAAAATTAATTACACAATTACCATAATTAATTACCAATTAATTATTTAAAATTAATTAACAACCAATTATGAATTAATTAATAATAAATTACTTTACACATTTAACACTATAACATCTCAATTAAACAAATATTAATAGATACAAAATAATCAATAATTTAATATAATTAAATTGCTTCTCACCCTATTCCCCTATAAACCCACAACCCGCTACAGAACTAAAGACGCAAAATTCAAATAAAAAATAAATTAATAACTACTAAAAATGTAACCAATATATTAAAAATACAAACAATTCTTATACAAAAAAACATACAACACATACATATAAAATATATACTAAAATACATAACATTAATAAAAAAACGATATTTTTAACAACTATATTTTTGCAAACAATATTAAATACTTAGCTATTTTTAAAATCGATATTACTTACCTTAAGTCTATATTTTTGGCCATGATATTCTTGCTGTCAATATTTCTGAACCAAGATATTTACAACTCGATATTTGTGCAACTCGATATTTTTCATTCGATATTCTGTCTCTGCACCGGTATGGCCACAGGCTTAACACCCAAGACAAAGACCGTGACTCACCGGCAAGTCCGCTCAAGCAGGACAAGACCGGTAGAGCGTGTGTCAATCACTGCACAGCAGTCGGCCTCATAGAAAATGCCGAGACTGCGCTCCCCCGGGGTCCGCTAAAGCAGGACACGTGGAGCATGAAACACGTTGTACATCCAGAAGAAGAGGTCGCCCCAGCATGCCCAGCACACCTCGACCCCAGGGATACCAGAGTCCGCTAGAGCAGGACCTCAATCCTACTTACCTCAAAACAAGAAATAGCACTCGGAGCAGCACAGAAATAAAAAAACAGGATGCGATGTAGGTTGACTTCCTCTTTATATGAGGAAGAGGATGTCAGCCATTTTGGAGGGGTGGTAGACTAGTTGGCTGACTTTTTTGCTTGGAGTTTCTGTGGGAGCCTAAAGCTCAATAGGTAATTACTGTGGCGAGGAAGACAGACGAGGAGGTAATGAGGTATCTCACCGGTGCTCCACAAGGTACCACTTGCCAACTACCACACGGTTATGGCTGTCCTGCTGGCTGGGCGTGGCACATTTGCTCTTCTTTTTTTTGTGTGATGCTTGTTTTTTTGACAATCCCTATGACATCAGTGATATACCATTAATGGCAGCTGCCCCTCTGCGAAAATTGTTCCAGCTCCACAGCGGAGATGCAGAAGGGAGAGTGGAAGGGAGAAGATGAGAAACAGCGATTGGGGAGGGGAGTAGCAGAGAGAAAGAGAGAAAGTGTCCTGTGTAAGGTAACTGGTGCTCATGTAAAGCGCTCCATTTCCTTCGGGTCGAGTTTGCGCTATATAAAACTGCAAAAACAACTGCAAAAACAACTGCAAAAAAAACAAGAATTTGCAATGCAATAGGTCTTGCATTTAAGCTATTGGCATTGTAAATGACAATGCCTTTATTTATGTTTTAAAAACGAAAACAAGAATAAAAGGCATTGTTATTTGCAATGTCAATAGCTCAAACTCGGGTAAATGCGAGACCTATTGTATTGCAAATGCTTGTTAGATTGGTAAGTAGAAATGCTCCCATTCAGCCCGTGCGGCAAATTAATTAAATAAACAAGCGCGGGCGCTAAAGTGAAAGCGGACCGCGCTGCAAATAAAAAAAAAAATTGTGCTTACCGACTTATGAAGGAGACCGTGTAATGCCACAAGTAAAAGATCCAGTCCTCATGGGAGGTAACAAATGGCAACAGGGTGGTAACAAGGAGGAACTAACAAGCCTCATTATTAATCGGAAGCCAGCATTTACCAAGGACAATGACACCAGCCAATCAAAACAAGCATTGGCATAGCCAATAGGTCTCGCATTTGGGACCTTATAAGTGTTTAGTTATCCAGCACAATATCCTTGGTGCAACAACATCAACTGTTGCATGGCTAAACACTTATAAGGTCCCAAAGGCGAGACCTATTGGCTATGCCAATGCTTGTTACTTAGGTTGTTACACGGTATGTCTTATCTAGGGGCCGATTCTGATGCGGTTTGGAAAAGCTTCCCGACCGAATCGGTTGGGAAATGGTGTCCGACCCACTCGGATCGGGAAAGTCCGACCGGCGGAGTAGGATGCATCCGGATGCTTCCAGATACGATTTGGTTGAACTCCCATTGACTTCAATGGGAACATTTGTTCCTAACCGCATCAGAATCAGGCCCTCGGTCGGGAAGCTTTTCCAACCCGCATCAGAATCGGGCCCTTAGTGTGTAAGCACTATTTTCTTTAATGCGTTTCTCCATCTGCAGGCACTACATGCTTTTCTTCAACATTCAGCACATTCAGCGCGCCATGCATGCTTTCATGGGGCGCTTCTACAAAAAAAAAAAGCATTGGCCTAGCCAATAGGTCTCGCCTTTGGGACCTTATAAGTGTTTAGCCAGAGATATTGACTTTACCTATGTCTTTAAGCTGTGCTGTACAGAAATCTGCAGCATGCTGAAAAGTTATAATAAAGAAGTGTCAGAAGCATTTTTGTTACTTTAGATATGACCAAAAAAGCATTATGTACAACTGAACGACCATATTAAAAAAGTATTAAAAATAATGTCTTGATTTTTTTTTGTCCTTTCAATGGGGCCAACTTGTATCTGCCTGTCCCAATGGTTGCTTGTTGTGCTTTTCTTTGTTATGGGTTATGCAATAGGTCTCGCATTTACGCGAGTTTAAGCTATTGGCATTGTAAATGACAATGCCTTCTATTTATGTTTTTAAAACGAAAACAAAAATAAAAGGCATTGTTATTTGCAATGTCAATAGCTCAAACTCGCGTGAAAGCGAGACCTATTGAATTGCAAATGCTTGTTATTATTGAGAGGGGTTTTGAACCTAACCTTTTTGCAAAGGTCTGAATGTTTTCCATACCCCGCTCCATCACTAGCTCCCTATTGTTCACCATGTGTGCCCAGGAGTCTTTTTTTTATCAAAATAGACCCCTAAATAAGGGAAGGAGTCTACAACCTCAACTCTCCGAGAATCTATCGCAAAATTCGGCGTTCTCCTTGAGGCTGGAGTCCCTGCAATAAGAACAAAGGACTTTGTTTCATTAACCTTCAATTCCCGTGAAGATATAAATGAAACATAGGCCATTATTAGTCGCTGAAGGGCCACCCCTGTTCTTGCAATTAATACTGCATCATCAGCATATGCGAGTATAGGTATAATGTTGAAGTCAAAAACGGGGACATCGGGAGTTACTTCTGCAAGGGCTGTCTTGCCATCATTTGTATATACGGAAAATAAAAATGGGGCAAGGGTGGTGTTTGTCATTACCAGGACATGCCACACAATAAAGGTATATGTCCTAACTTTTACCTACACAGCACTCTGCCCATAGGGCTACCTAGGGCTTACCTTAGGGATGACCTATGTGTAGTAAAAGGGAAGTTTCAGGCTTGGCAAGTAACTTTAAATGCCAAGTCACTGTGGCAGTCAACTGTGCACACAGGCCCTGCAATGGCAGAGGCCTGAGACAGGTTTGAAAGGCTACTTCTGAGGGTGGCACAAGCAGCGCTGCAAGCCCGCTAGGAGCATTTAATTTACAGGCCCTGGGTACATGGGATATCACTGTACAAGAGACTTACATGTAAATTAAATATACCAAACAGGTGCAAACCAATCATACCATGTTTAAAGGAGTGGGCATGTGCACTTTAGCACTGATTAGCGGTGGTAAAGTGCCCAGAGTCCTAAAGCCAACAAAAACAGGTCCCAAAAAAATGCAGGAGGAAGGCAAAAAAATTGGGGATAACCCCGCAAAAGGGGCTAGGTCCGACAAGTATGCTTTGACTAATTGTAATAGTCAATCCCTGTATTTGGTAAATAAGAAAATAAAAAGTGCTATATAAATTAAAGCATAGTTGTAAGCATAGATACTGCCTTATGTTTAATTAGAATTCACAATTAACAATTTCTCAAACTGGAAGGATTTGGGCTTAAAACGATGATTTTTCATATGTTTGTCCGTTTTTATTTTATTTACATTCGTAAAACATATTCTTTACTTTTTTCTATTTTGTGTGTTTTGCAAATGGTTTAATGCAAGTTGAAACCCCGGTGGATGCAACATTTACTCCAAGCACGCAAAGGTGTTTGAATCTTACATTGTGAAAAAGACACGTAATCTGCACGTCACAGTCTATTTTCTTATTAAATACATTGCATAAAAACATCGAAGGTTTAAAATGGCGGTAAACCTACATTAAAGAGGACGGCTCAACTTCATAAGCCTGTTGACCTCGTGGGAAGGGCAGCATTCCTCCAAGATATTTGTTTTCAGTTTAAAGGCTTTTTTTTCACATTTCTGAGGCTGTTCTTCAAATTCACACAAAAAAGTCCCCCTTTCACCTGCAGCCAGCAGGATCAGACGGGGGGCGAGTAAATTACTTAGTAGAGTCTTAACCGCCTGGTGTATTGGTACAACAAGGCCTTTGTGCAGGATTATCAGAAGCTAGTTGCGAGGTTAAATACAAAAGATCAAGTTAAAAGGGGAGGATGTTTATGTTCCACAGTGTTTAAACACTGCAGCAGTCTGCAGCACAGGACGTGCAGGAACAAACCGAGAATGTATTCTAAATTTAAATGGAAGGCGATGTAAGCATTGTTTTAGTCAATTAACTTATCTCCCAAAATATCACTTTTTTTAAACTCTTTTGGCAACTATTAATACAGCCCGCAATTTTGTGTAAAAGTGGAAACGTGTTTGCCTTATTATGTAGACTGTTTTTTTAAATGAATGGCTGGCTTACAGTGAACCAGACGTTCTTTTTTCAAAATGTCAATATTTGAGGCGATTCAAAATTATACTGAATGCTTACTTTTCGATCTGGAGCAGGGGGAAGAAACCAAACTGGAAATATTAAAAGTTACTGCACTCGTCAAGACTCGCATAAAAAAGCTTTCAAAGCCAAATGTTCTCAGTTCTATAAAGTCCAGCTATGCTAATAATGCTTTTCGCATTTACATGTGAATGTATGGGCCAAGTCGAATGGGGACAAATGAGGGAATATGGCCGGCAATGGGTTTTCTATTAAAGAGAGCCCATTCAAAGATAGATGGTGATGAGTGCTCGAGTGCGGTGACGCAAGTGGCCGAATGTGTCATGACGCAGACACCATTTTTAACTTACAGTTCTAACGTGGAGGAAGACCATGTTACAGCACTAAACTAAAGTTACAAAAAATATAGAAAGAGTGTGTGCCATTGCAAAAAAATAGGATTGAGTTTTCTGGCAGCACCTTGTAGCTTCTGGGCCATCGATAAATACATAAATAAAAACAAAGTTATTCGAAATGGGGAATGGGAGGTGGAGCATCGGGGATCAGGTTACAGGAGTAACAAGCATTGGCCGCGCGGCCGTGAAAGCGAAAGTGATCGCGAGGACGCGCTCTGTGGTAAGCATGCGAGTGGTGCGCAGCAGTGATCGCGAGTGGTGCGCGCGCAGCAGTGATCGCGCTGGAAGGGAGGCAGATGGCGGCTGCGTGCGTGCACGCGCGCGTAACCGCACGCTGGTGGCCGGCAAAAGCCTTTGGTAGCACTTTGAAAAGCCCCTTACTGAACGTCTCGCAGAGCAGCGCATGCGCTGGCTCAGCGAGACCTAAAAATGGGCAGAGAGAAGGCGAGGCTGCCACCGCATACTCGTCTACTGCATGCCTCGCAGAGCGTGCAGCGCATGCGCACTGCTGCTAGGCTCGACCTAAAAAGTCCTGGTGCTCAGTACAGGACTATTTAAAGCACTGACTGTAGCCTGGTGGAGGAGAGAGGGATGCAGTGTTCAATCTGTGGCAATCAACAGATGAGTTTTGCCCCTGCCAGGTACCCGTAGGTTTTGACTGTGACCAAGAGAATGCTCAGTGGACATAGATTGTGTGCGGGGCGCTTTATGGTTACCGTAAATATGAATAGCCCCACTATTATTTCACTGCTAATGTGGAGCAACTTGGAATACTGTGTTCACACTCACACCCACCGACGTCCTCGTTGAACGCAGTCCAGGAAATCTTGTCAGATATTGAAAGCTACGTCTGGCCTTATAAGTCGATGTTATCTTTTGGAAATTTCCGAACGAGTGGATATTGTGTAAAAGAATGGCTTGCGGTGGAGGTTCCTTTATGTTTTATTGCTTCCTATCTGAGGGGATTTGAGCCAGCGCTATGTTTGAGTCTGGGACGTGCTCAGAGTCGTTTCAGGCGCCTGTTTATTCCTGTTGTCCCCTGAGACACCCGAATCTGTTTTTGTTTGTTTGTAGGAAAATGTACCGTAATGCTGTGGTGGTAGTTTGTATAGGCTGAAAGAGCTGCGTGGAACAGGAGCAGAAAGGGGCTATGAAAAGTAATAAGGGGACTGTAGAGGGAAGGGACGGGGTGGGTAGGGTTGAAGAAGCGAAGGAACAGAACGCCGTGCGTTGCTAGTGTTTGTATAGTGTTTAACCGTATACTTATGCTGCCTCAAAGCGCTGCGTGGAACAGGAGCAGAAAGGGGCTATGAAAAGTAATAAGGGGACTGTAGAGGGAAGGGACGGGGTGGGTAGGGTTGAAGAAGCGAAGGAACAGAACGCTGTGCGTTGCTAGTGTTTGTATAGTGTTTAACCGTATACTTATGCTGCCTCAAAGCGCTGCGTGGAACAGGAGCAGAAAGGGGCTATGAAAAGTAATAAGGGGACTGTAGAGGGAAGGGACGGGGTGGGTAGGGTTGAAGAAGCGAAGGAACAGAACGCCGTGCGTTGCTAGTGTTTGTATAGTGTTTAACCGTATACTTATGCTGCCTCAAAGCGCTGCGTGGAACAGGAGCAGAAAGGGGCTATGAAAAGTAATAAGGGGACTGTAGAGGGAAGGGACGGGGTGGGTAGGGTTGAAGAAGCGAAGGAACAGAACGCCGTGCGTTGCTAGTGTTTGTATAGTGTTTAACCGTATACTTATGCTGCCTCAAAGCGCTGCGTGGAACAGGAGCAGAAAGGGGCTATGAAAAGTAATAAGGGGACTGTAGAGGGAAGGGACGGGGTGGGTAGGGTTGAAGAAGCGAAGGAACAGAACGCCGTGCGTTGCTAGTGTTTGTATAGTGTTTAACCGTATACTTATGCTGCCTCAAAGCGCTGCGTGGAACAGGAGAGGCAAGGGTGGGAGGGAGGAAATCAGCCAGGAAAGGAGGAGCTTGTACTGGGCCTCAGACCCCGTATCAGCAGGAAGTTAGAAGGCCGAGGGACAGAAACAAAAAAATTAAATCTCCAGCCATTATTTTCAAAGTAAAAAAAGCGATTGTAAACACATTCTCATGTTTTATTTTATACAAGAAGTGACTGACCTGAAACCACAGAGGTGGGTGTTTTAAGTGTTTGAAAGCCGGGTGCTTCTGCTGCCAGAAGGAAGCCATGTGAGACCTCTCCCACCTCTGTGACTTCTCCGAGGAGCTGGCTCCGGGCTCTAGGCACCAACAGCATAGGGTAAACTTCCATGCAGCCCAGTGGTAACACAAAACGACAGGGCCCCGTTCAGGATGTGACCTGGTCTCCTGTATTTTGGAGTTATTCATCGGCCTTCGGCAGATTAGGACCGCAGAGCCCCGCCTCACTGTCCTGCTGCCCTCCTGCGCTGCTGGTGCCACTGTTGTTTATAGAGGGCAGTGGGTGAACCAAGGGCACACGGGGACTTTAAGGGTGCCTTCTGGGACACCTGCTCTTTGCCTGGGTCTGTGCAGAGCAGAGGGCGTCTGGTGAGTACGTGAGAGCAGAGTGTACAGTACTGAACTGCCCTGCGCTGCTACTGCTACTGCTGAAAGAAAAGCCATGTTTAAACAAGCAGAGCGGCTGCTAAACTGTCTTTAATTCACTGGAAGATATGTGTGATTAGAAATATGAGCCTGGGAAGAGGATTTCTGTTCGTAGATTAAAATAAAAATGAATGGCATGTGTGATGTTTGATAGCGTGGATTACAGAGCGCAAAATTTGCATAGCATGTGATCAAAGCCCTGCAGGAACAAAATGACACCAGTTCACAACCACTACTCCCAAACACTACTGTTAAGTTACATAGTAACTGTAAGCCTACCCATAGCCGTCCGAGCACTAACAACTAGCCTTAACCGAAACTCTGACCCTAAACCAAACAGCCAAATTAACTCAACTAAAAAAACTATTCTAACTACCCACGTGGCAGCGCTAAAATACCCTAAACATGAACTCTATCTCAGGGCACAAGTCCTAAAAAATGAAGTGAGGGGACTAACCTAGTTAATCAGTATGCAAGTAACATCGCAGCGCGTGACATCGTGGTGCGTGACATCGTGGTGCGTGACATCGCGGCGCGTGACATCACAGGAAGTGGCATCACAAGAAGTGACATCAGATCTTAAGCCCTCACATATATGTTTAGCCGGTGTATCTTGAGTACATTTGAGCACATTTCGAGTATACTTGCAAACCCTCCTGATTTAGGCAGAAGATTCATACTTTTGTACGCTACACATAAAACAATGTTACCTTTTGTCAGCGTAAAGCTTCCTCTACCCATAGTGCTTTAAAAGAAAGAGTAATATTTAAATTATTACAACGCCTCCTCAGGGGTAGTAAGGGCTAAATAAATGCTATTTATTTTGTGCAAATACTGGGAAAGATCAACAAATCTGACGTTTTTACAGTGCATGCATATCTCCTAAACAGAGCCTGAACAAAGTGAAAAGCTGCCTCTCTTGAGTATGTGTGAAGTGCTAACAGGTGTGAGCCTTTGTTTCCCATCTGCGGCATTTGCTTCTAGGTGTGAGGCTCCTGACTGCTTCCAGCCAGGAGACTCCAACAAAGGAGGCCTGATGACCCCTCAGATTCGGCCTTTGTTATGGGCCCAGCAGGAGTCAGAAATAAGAGATCCCCCTCCCCGCCTGCACGTTGTTGCAGATTGAAAGCAGATAACAACGTGCAGGTGCTGGTGAAAGTGTCCCGGTGTTTGGAAATTACACCGGGACAAATTCAGCATCTTTTTCAGTGGGGCCCAATTTCTTGGCAGGGTGGACGCCGTCCACCCGCGTATAGCCCAGACTCGTGCCCTGCTCAATCTGTAATGCAAATGCTAACGCAAACCCCCTGCAGTACCCCCGGGACAATGAGCACCACTACCCCTGCCAGGCAAGCAGTAGAAAACAAGATGGCTGGCGCTGCTTTGGAACGCATAATGGGAATGCATTATAATTATGCGTTCCAAAGAAGTGTCAGCCATGTTGGATGTGGCGTAAATTGGTAGAGCGGCTGAACTCGAGGCAGGCAAACAGGGTTTGAGTCTCCGTGAGCGCAAAATGAGACATAGTATAAACACTGTTAAATGTTCCCAAATGTCATGGGGTACAGGATGTGCTCATCTGCATGCCTACCATGCTTCAAAGGTCCCTGCATCGAGCCCCTTTCACCTGGAGCCGTGTAAGACGAACCGCTGCCAGTAAGCAGAGCAGAGGGGGAAAGATGGTGTGCACTGGAAGACGGACCACACTGTACAAACGATAACCCGATCCCGGCCATGGATTGGGTGTCAGACCCTTAAAGGAAAGGTATGAAAAATAAGCATTGGCAAACTCAGCAAGTCAAGCAGACGCGTGCTTAAATATTAAGCATGGCGCCCCTGTTGCTAATGCCGACAGTTTAGCGCGGCTCCCGGGGCCATGATGACAGCACTGAGGAGAAAGCGGACACGCTGCCAACCAAAAAGAAGAGGAGGGGGCAGCCGCACACAAGCAGCGTGCGCATCCCTGCTCGCTCCCGAGGCAATACTCCAGGGGAGTGAACTCACGAAAAAAGGTGGGACACGCAGCCACCATTAGCCATTTGCAGGCTACGTTTTTTAAAGGACAACCAGACAAGTCAATCCAGAGCGTGGGAGGAGTCAGACCCCACAAAGTAAAAATAACAGATCGCCTACAGCACAAGCGCTGTTTAGGCTCAACCTAAAAAGGAGAGGAGAGGAAAATGTTGAGGTAAATAATGGGAATACGAAATACATATCAATAGAAAAGGAACAGAGAGACTGAAGACCGAACGACAGAGAGAAAAAGACAGGGACAAATGAACGAGAGAGCTAAAGTTATTGACAAACAGATTTAGAAAAGACAGGCAGAGAGAGAGAGGACGAGAAACTGAGAGAGGGAAGGCTGTAGATAGACAGCTAGAAAATAGGTAGCGAGACAGGAAAATAAACATATAGAGACAGACAGGCACACATATAGTTTGCTACAGAAACGCAGTTATTAAGAAGTGATGATGAGTGGGGTGGAGCTGTGGCTTAGTGCCTCAGGTCCTCTGTCGTGTCTAAGCACTGTTGCCGAGACATCGTACGTTTATATAAAGCTTTAGTTTATTTCTTTTGTTACGAAAACTTGTACAATCGTGTTAGAGAAGTGGTGTAGGGAGATACAAATCAGCTCGGTTACTGCAGAGCGCTCTTCGCACTTAAAGACGTGGCATGAAGTGGGGATTTTTGGAGACGGCTAGGAAGAAGTATTTTATGCAGCTAACATCTTTCATGGAAACAGAGAGCCTAAATGTAGCGTATTTCAGAATTGTTTAGTCCGCCTTGATGTAAAAATTGTAAGGCACATCCTAACACTTCCAAAGAAAAATACTACAAAGTGTATGAAAAAGGTTATCTGCATTGGCGGGGAATTGTGGCAGGCGAGAATTCTACCACTGAACCACCAATGCTTGAAGGACGTTCTTACTATCCACATATGTAGATATAGTTCACAAGAAGCCACCCACAGTGCAGATTTTTCTGTGTTTTATATATATATATATATATATATTGTGGTACTTAACAATAAGGGCATGCATGCATGCAACTAAAAAGAGCAGAGCCCATGTATAACGCAGCGCTGTGCTATATGAATAGAGCAGCCAGGAAACAGTATTATATAACGTTTTACACGTGAACCGCCAATTCTTCATGCCACATGTGCATATCCGAGTGCACAGATAGGTGATGCTCACCTGTTGCACATGCTGAAACATTATATGTAAAGCACCAAGACTGAACCTAGGCCTGGCGGAAACAAAGGCTCGATATAGTATAACAACAATGGCTTAAAGGGGATAGCAGGTGAATGACGTCACTATACACGTAAAAAACTTTAGCTAATGTCATCAAACCAGGCAATATTCTGGAGCGCCTATTGCTGTTGGCTGTTAGAGATACAGGGCAGGCAGTAGAGAGCTGTTCTGGATGCCTTTATAATGATCAGGACAGACAGAGGTGGCATTGATCAGGCAATGGGTTTTTGTGCTGAGAACTGACAAGAGTTCACCCCAATGAATCATCAGTGAGAGGAGGCAGAGATCACTTGCACCAGACTGGGGTACATTAATATCTAAAATGGCCAAGGTTGGATTGGGATCAAAAATAGGCCCGGGCACTCTAAGAAAGCGGCCCACATTTGCAGACCGCGCCTTTTCGTAAAACACCGCCAAAGTGTTTTAAGTATTAAGAAATGAAGGGGAGGGTCTCGATGAGAGGCGTGTTTTCTTAACTTCAATGAGATTAAAAAAAATGGAAATGTTTCCAGGACTCTTCGTGCACGGATTAGTTCACAAAGGTGAACCACACCTGAATAAAAGTGAGGCCACTGTTACTCAGATACCGGCCCATTGCCCAAGTGCCCGCCTCACCAAGCCGACCCTTAAACCTCATAATGATGACTACAGGTATAATATACAGGTTACTGACTCTGACAAATTCCCTGGACTGGCCCAGGTTACTTAACCTCGATGCACAAAGCCCAGAGCTTAATTCAGAATTAGATCTGGTGTGAGCTGGGACCTCCCCCACCATCCATCCACTGCCACAAAATACCCTCCACCCACGGTCTGTGGACCTGACTGTTACCACTTCGTTAAAGACAGAGTGGAATGTCAGAAACTAAGGTTCATTCAATTGAAATAAATCTAAAAATAAAAAAAATTAAATCTCAAAATCAACAGTTACTAACACTTTCTCAGGGAAACTGCTCTACACTTAATGGGACGATCGTCTCTATCCACGCTATTAAGAATAGTAAATAGAATTTGCCTTTGGCTTGGTGGTATTGTTTCACATACGGAACCGCCAGATCTCTCTATCTAGGGTAAGTGCATTCTTGGTTTTGCCCCTTCCAGATATACTTATTTGCGAGACTGGGATTATTAGTTGGGGTGGTTGAGAATCCACACCAAGTAATAGTACTTTAATTTAACCCTTATCCTAGCGCTAAAAAATTGTGCGAGGGGATGCCAATTCTTGCTCGCCAACTTACCATTGGTGAGCTGCGTGTGAGAAAAAACTTCATCACATGGAAGTTCGCAGAGTTTGGCCAGAATGCTGCATTACAATCGTAACACAGAGTGGCCAAAACTCCACCAATTCGGACAGCGGAGCAGAATTTATCGCCCACCCCTAAGAAAAAACTTCAGATGTTTCCATTAGAATTGGATATAAAATGCCAGTTGTGAAATTGAGACTTGACACAATACTCTAGATGAACCCTCCCATACCAGACACCATACACTACAGGAGGCCACCAGATCAGGAGACAATGTGGCAGACGTGGTATTTAAAAGTAGCATCAGTGCTCCGGGTGAAGTCTGGAAAAATGTAGTAGAACTCCAGATGGAACTTTGTGTACTTGACACAATACTCTAAAAGGGCTCTTCAGAACTAGATACAATACTGCAGAAGTGGCTCCAGGCTTGGGACTCATTGTGCCTGACTAATCTCTAAAGAGGGCAGCAACTGTCCAGACGAGGCAGCAAGGTCGAGACACAATGTTCCAAATGAGTCCTTTGTACCCAGCACTCTCCATAAGGCCTTATTTGTGCTGTGTACACAATCTACTTGTAAAACTGATTCCGTTTCCTGCTGGTTTTATTACCGCTCCCTCTGCACCCCAACATTAATCTTGGGCTACTCACAGCCTTATCATGGGAGTGAAGCTTGCATTGCTGCTGTATGTGCTGTACCCATCTGTACTCTAGAGCTCAGTTTACACTGCCGCTGCCTGTGCTGTGCCTGTTCTTGAACCTCGTCTGCCTGTTCTGTAACGGTATCAGTAACTGAAGTCGCCCCTGCTGCTGCCTGGGCTGTAACCATCTGTACTCTAGAGCTCAGTTTACACTGCCGCTGCCTGTGCTGTGCCTGTGCTTGAACCTCGTCTGCCTGTTCTGTAACAGTATCAGTAACTGAAGTCGCCCCTGCTGCTGCCTGTGTTGTACTTGTTTTTGAAGCTTGCATTACTGCGGCTCTTACTGTACTTTGATGTGAGTAAAACTTTGGAATGTCAATGGTTCTTTGAAAATCATAAGATACACATGATTGGTGGTACAATACTTCTCAAATTAACACCAAAGACTTGGAAGGATTGTCTGTACATGTGGATAATTGTAGCAGCAACATCGTGGACAAGAAAACAATGTATTTTTATTTTTTTAAGAATAGATTTTCCTCAGTCAGGAATATGCGTCAAAACCTAAGGCACTGCTGAGATTCGAACTCATAGTGCCAATATCGGCAACACTCACCAGCCCTCCCGCAGCAACATACATGTAACAAAATAAGCAGACAAGACAACTTTTTGGTGGGAAAATTGCTGCAGGTTTATTAGCATACCAAATATGCCAACATGGTGGGTTATCTTACAGGCGATCCAAAGGCAAGCCGCCCCTCGCGGCCTACCACCTGATGGGCCACTTGCATCGTGGCCTTAGCCAATCGGTGCCTAGCGGTTGTGGTGAGGGGATAGCCCCTCCCACTTCCGGTGAACCATCGGTCCACCCTATTACTCACGCCCCCCCTACGAGGGGCGGAGCGTTCAAGCGACCCCCGGTTGTACAGGTTTCCAACCGCCTGTAGGACAGACGGGGCGCCGTCTCACCCCAGGGTCCACCGCACAGACTTCCTGGTGATATTAGGCCTCAGCACCCTTTGTGCTCCTGAAGAGGGTACCCCATAGTACCTTTCCGCCTCCGGATCGCCCTGTAACTCCGCCACAGCCCTGGGTGTGGCGACCGTCGCAGCCAGGGCACCCCACCAAGGCCGGCATTCCTACTTACATCCTGCTATTTCTAGGGCCTCTCCCCTATCCAGCAAGAACAGGTCCATGCTTATACTGGACAGATGTACCCCATCGTCCTCAAGACACTGTGAATTTGACGTGTAGCACCCATGTCTAATGAAGCCAAATCCCCTCTGTTCAGTGAATTTATGCATAGCGCAGATGAACCTCCTGCGCGCAGGCTCCATCGCCTCCCCCGACCGAGCTCCATGCCACGTGAGCCGGGGGTGATTCCAGACCACTGAAGTCCTCTGTCCCCAACTGGTTGCTAATTTGCACCGTGTGGTCTTCGTGGTCTTTTTCTAGGGTGCATTACTTCGCCACATTGACCAGACAATTTCATAGTTCTTTTCGATTTATCCCTGGTGAACATAGTAATGGTGTCACAACAGGTTTGAGGGAATAAGTGTATGGTGCCCATTATTAGACACTGCACCCTTACGTCAAGTGACAACTTACGCAGCCTACCCTGCTTGCTGAACCTTCAACCGGTCACAGATGCCCGGTCACTGCTATCCCTTGCGACCCTAGATACTTACAGTGTCGGACTACATGATTCTGTGTCACATGTTTCACTGTAGTCCCTTTGGTGGATCCACTGGGACCCTTCTGCATCCCTGCAAATGCTGTGTCACTCACTACAACCCTTTAATGCCCTTGCCCATCCCTCAAAGACACCTGACAGCCTGATGCCCCCGCAGCTTTGGTGAGGGGTTTTGGGCCCAGCACACCCCAGTCTGTGTTTCCAACATTTATCCTCCCTGGAGGCTCCAGTTACTGTGAGCGGCTATCCCTGTCCTGGCAAGGCATGTCAATGTTCATTCCCCCCCTTGGTGACTATCCTGCCATGGGATATGTGACCTAAGCATGGGTGTCCTTGTGTACCTGACGTGTAAGGGGGGAACAACATGAACAAATACTTGCCCCTTCTTGAGCAGTGGGAACGCCAAAACAATCATTCTTTAATCATTGTAGCCAAATTATGCTCTGACCCCATGTTCCCCTCAGCTTATTGCACCGCAACCCACAAATTAGCTGGCAGTTTCCACAAATGCCTGGCTCCCTGGCTATAGGGCGGGTGTTTTTGTCTGTCCTGGATGGTCTCGAGGATCCATCTCTTGGTGCATGCTTGCAACCCTTAACATTTTCACATTAGTTGGACAAGACCACTGCCTGGCCGCAAGCTTAGCTAAGCCCCTGCGGAAATCGCCTGCCTGTGCGAGCAGACTAAGATTCGTCGCTCCCCACTCCATCACCATCTTTCTTGCTTCCCCCGTTGGCGTTATGCCGTCTATGGTGTTTAGCTTCCCTTTGCTCCAGGGAGAGCAGCCCTGTCTGGCGGTGTGTGTACTGAAGGAGATGTGTCCTGGAAGTCCCATTGATATGAGTTCACATGTCACTAGTTCGCCGTACTTGGTGTGTTTAATAAAATTAATAACAGGTCCAACCAATCACTCGGGCATTCCTCGCTTTCTTTAGGCATGTTGGATTTGAGGGGATTCCGTGAAATATGTAATCTATCTCCCTTGGCATGCCATCCCTTTAACCCAGGTTTTTCTTCTTTAGGCATGTCCCGAATTGTCTCCATCATGCGTTTAAGGCCAGATTGAGTTTTGCTTAGGAAACATCCCTTCGAACACACCGTGTTGAGTAACTACTCATGTTTATCTCTTGTACAAGTCGTCCCCGTTTGCCTGGCACTCGTTGGACCCAAGGAAGCTTTTAACAAGCACCCTATACAAATGTATATACATGTTGCCCAACTTGGGGCACTATTACTTCCTCACTACGTACTTCCAGGCATGTCAATACTGCCAAAGGTATCCCCACCTTAGTACCTGAATAACCACTAAATAAATACTGTCTAAGGTAAAAAGATTACCAGTGCACCTCGCCAAGGGCCCTCGACTGCATGTGAACCCCTGTTGTTGAGTTTCCGACTGTTGATTTTGCCTGCCCACATCCGGACCCTTCCAGTAAAACCAATCGCAGGCCTTCCTGCCAGGACACCCTACATGGCCATTAATGTGCCAACATGTGTCCGATGAGACTAAAAAGTTCGAGGCTTTATTGTATCAGGCAGACCCGGAGTGGAGCCAGAGCTGAATGGTCTTAGTGTGGGTCAGACTGGTGGAAGTATGTGTGGCTAACGCAGGCCCAAAAATTGTGCAACTTGATAATGCATTACCATAGTGCCAATGGGCCTGAGTATAAGAAAATGGTGATGCTGTGATACAACTTATGTAAATGTGTGCAGTATTAAAACCGACAGTTCATTTTCAAGTATATGTTCATTTTTATGTACCCAGCGACACCTCCTGTGTAGCTGTAGACATCGATATCATGTGTAACTGCACACAGCGTCCCTCATGTGTAACTGCACACCGCGTTACCCCCTGTGTAACTGCACAAAGCGAAACCTCCTGTGTAACTGCACACAGCATCACCCCATGCGTAACTGCACACCGCATCACCCCATGCGTAACTGCACACCGCATCACCCCATGCGCAAATGCACACCGCGTCACCTCATGCGCAAATGCACACTGCGTCACCTCATGTGCAAATGCACACCGCGTCACCTCATGCGCAAATGCACACCGCGTCACCTCATGCGCAAATGCACACCGCGTCACCTCATGCGCAAATGCACACCGCGTCACCTCATGCATAATTTAACACGTCACCTCATGGGTACCCGAGGGAGCATTCATTTAATACACAGGGAGATAGAGGCAGGTGCACTCTTGTCACCGCCAAAGAGCAGTCTACATTTTAACCTAGTAAAACGGGTTGCTGTTTCTCCCTCATGGAAGCTCTTCTCAGTTTGAGCAGGGCATAATTCCTTCAAGTATGTAGGGTGCTGTCTGAAATGCCTGAAAATTTCAGACACCGGAGGTCCGACCCCAGACCGTCCTCGTTTGCGGCCCGAGTTACCTCGTGTGTGCTTGGACTCTGTCTAGACATGTGTATTCGCAACAGGGTCCCCTCCTGTGTACTTGCGAACCGTCACACCTCTTGTATACTTGCCCCAGTGACGTGTCCAATGTGAATGCCCCTGGTGTCCCTCCAGTGATTACGGCCATGCCTTGGAGACGCAGGGGATAGAGGGACTGCGCCCAACTTCCCCTGCCCTAGAGCACCTTCACATTCTATATATGGGAAAACGTGCAGCCTACACGCTCGAGTATCTAAACATCTCTGGGGACCAGTGACTTAGATCTCGGCACCTGAGCCCACCTCTGATGGCCAAAATGCATCAGCAAATAGAAAAGCCCCTTGGCCAGTCCGACAAACTAACAGGATACTGCACAACATTTGACTTGTAAAATACCTGACAGTGGGCTCTCGCACTGCAGGCGCGTGTGAAACATAAGTGACGGCCTGACCCCCAGGAAAGTGCATGGGCCGCTGGAGATGCCTGCTCAGGTTGCTCTGTGGTGTTGGCGCCCCAAGACTCCCCAGGCTGCTTAACTACTAGCGATGTGAGCAGTAGCCTACATTGATGGGTGCAACTCCCGCCCCAAATGAGCAGGTGCGATATAAATGCAAGAATCCGCTGGCAGGAGCTGCAGCTAAATTCGTTACAATTGTTTGCGCTTAGGCCTGTCGAAAGTAACTTATTCCATTAATAATATTGTGCCTCTTGGACCATGAGGCACAATATTGTATCTTGACATCTCTGGGGACCAGTGACTCAGATCTCGGCACCTGAGCCCACAACTCTGATGGCCAAAATGCACCAGCAAATAGAAAAGCCCAACTCCGGTGGCAAGATTGAGGTCACGCGCTGCTGCCAACGGCAAGCCAAAATAATGCAATTTGCGCCGCGCCAAATGCCTCCAATACTTCCAATATTTGAGCGCGATTCAACTCATGGCGGTGTTAAATGAACGCGTCACAGTGGATGCAAGTTCAGTACTCTGGTGGAAACATGGGACCCTCTTAAAACTTTCAACTACCACCTCCCCCTTTATCATGAGTGAAAGTAGTTGTGTGAAAGGAAACATCTGGAGTAGCTTGATAACTCAGATAAAGGGACATCCCGAATTGCTTTAGCCTTAGGTGCCCCAGCGGAGTGACACTGCCCCATCTGGTCGCCGTTCGCGGATAAAATTAGTGCGATGCGGGCTTGGCTAGCTGATGAATTCGTTGAAACGTCACACATTATTACACTGAAATTAGGCACATGTCACACATGGCTTTGTAAAAAGCCTTGACAGTTATGTAAGATTATTGTAACTGCAACTCACAGTGCACTGGTTATCCTGCTATCGTTGTGAAGCTCCCTGGTGCCTCCGGGCCAAATTTGCGCTATCCAGGAGGCTGTAACTATAATGCCTGCTTCAAGTAAAAAAGCGCACCTTGCGCTTGAGGAGGAAAAAGGCCTCATGCCTGCTTGCGCCGCACGCCACTCACTGAACCGTTGTGCCTTCAGCGAGCTAAACCGCCAAAGCCCCCCAAGCAGCGGCTGCACCTAGGAGTGAGCAAGACTGGATTCCCCGCACAGGGTGCCCTGCTCTCCACTGCCCGTGCACTGCACTTGCTGTGTACACCAACTGCCCAAATTGCCTCCTTCTACCAAGCAGCCCATCCCTGTTACGGTGCAGGACCAGAAACCCCGAAAATGCCACACAAACAAAGTCTCCAAATCCATAATTTTTCCTCCCCATATATATAGGGCAGCTAACCCAGCATCTACGTCCAGGAATAGGTGTAACTGTGTACTTCACCTGGGCGACATCAGAGGAGGCTGGACCTGAGCACTCGCATTCATAACGCAACCAGGCGAGCGCCGTATGTGCCCCAGGTAGCTACTCAGCTTCTAACCCTTGGCAAAACGTTGCGGTTTTTGGAATCCGCATTCTAGTCGGGACTCCCTTCGCTTCACATTACCCAAATGGTCGAGAAGAGCCGTAGCCTTCTGAATGCCGCATGACAGGACACTGGGAGGCGTTCCTCCGTGCCATTAATTCGAAGATGCTTCGACCGAGGGGTCTGTTAATCACCGCAGACCATAAACAACTTCCGCCTCGTAAAAGGATTTAAACTGCCTCCTGCCCACAGTAGCATGTTCGAATACAAGGTACTTACCAACTTCAACACGCAACATTCTTGTTAACTGCAGGATGGGGCACATGTACCGCCTGCTATGGAGGGTTACATAACAACATTCACTGCGCCGACTGTCACGCCTAAGATTATTGTGATGTTTTTAACTTAAACGCACTGTGCCCAGTGTTTAATATCGTAAGTCGCGCCCTGATTGCAGATTGCCACCGGAATCTCTATTTTGACAAGCGTCGGAGCCCCACGCGGCATCGGGAAGCATGCGACCGACCACTCGGTGCATGGGAGGTGCCCCACCAGCGGTACGCCTGCTGCCGCCCACTTGGATACGTGACCCGGCACCGGGGACAACGTGACCTCCCACAGATCAGAGGGTGTTGCGGACGTGACGGCTCGTCAGCCAATCTGGCCCTGCATGTTAATTGTTCCCCAGTTGACGAACCCCACTCTCGCCCCCACTTGAAACGTTCCGAAGCAATCCCTTGCGCACCAACGGGCATTAAATTGAGTTAATTAAACTTCTGGCAAACAAACCTGTCCCCGATAAACCCTTGGCCGGCCAAGAACTGTCACCGGAATCGGACTTGTATTGTGAATTAGAGAGGGGGGGGCGCGCGTGGCTCCAGCTGGGAGGAGCTCGGCTGCACTCCTCTGCCCCCCCCCCGCTTTGCCCCAGCTGCCCGTGACCGGAAGGGAGGGAGTGGGCCGCCTAACCATGTCCCCTCCCCCCCCAGGCTGGGCATTTAATTCTGATCTTCACAAACCGAGATCGAACCCCCGCCTCTGGAAGAGACCGCGTCCCTGGCGAGGAAGTATATCCCCTCGGCCACTCCCCCGGTGCTGGAGAACCCTCGTTGTCAGAAGCCCTGGCCTGCCCCATCGTACGTTGGGAGTGGGGGGTGGTAGGCCTGCTGGGCAAGGAAAAGGGGCCCCCGCAAGTCTGCCCTGCAAAGCTGCCTAGCAAAGGCATGCATCGGCGCGTCATCGCTGTCCGCCTATTCGGTCACCCACATTCACACCTGAAAATGGGGACCTCTGAACAATGCCCCCGGTCATGGGGCGTTGCTGACGCAGAGACCTGAACCCAGCTCATCCGACTTCAAGTCGGCAACCCAGGCTGTAAATACCACCTCCCCCTTGCACAAGGACATGCACGCACGTCTCAACACTCGCCTCCAGACCTGCACGGTAACGACGGTTGCCCCAGCGATTACCTCCGTCCCGAAGTGTGCATTCGCAGGCTCTATGCCCCCCCACCACGCGTCGGCTTTCCCCTAGACCTGGCTCTGAGAAAATTACCCCGACCCTCGGCGCTGATGCCGGGGTCAGCTGCTCTCACCCCATGCGCTTAAACTTTATTCATGCGTTTTTATATAGCGCTGGCTTTACCCGGGGTGTCCGAGCGCTTCACAATAGGAACAGTAGTATTACATGGGGAGAAGGTTACCAGTGAGCGTAATACAGACGCAAGCGATACATTACATGAGGAAAAGGACATGATGTGCGATAGGCCCAACATCCCACAAGCGAACACGGGAACACTGGGACTTGGGAACCGGGCCGGCCAGACTGGACCCTGTCCCTCAGGTGCCGCGAGGGGGCGGTGCCATAATCGCGCCGGCTGCCCCCCCCCCCCGCCCGCCCATCCGTGAACGGACTCCTCAGGCCTGGGCCCACGGGGCGATGGCCCCCGTTATCGTGGTGCGCGCCATTGGTCATGCCTGACGCTGTCGCCCCCTTGTGTAAATCCCGGCCTGGGGTACGGGGAAAGTATTGTCTGCTCTAGGGAGGGCGGGGAAGATACCCCCCTCCATTCTGCCCCCCCCCCCCAACCCGCTCTCCGGGCAGCACCAGGGCTGCTGTGATGACCCTTAAGGTGTCAGAAGTCGTCCAGTCTGAAACCAGCGGGGCACTAGTTCCCTCACTCACACCTAAAACACCCCCAGCCTATGCCTTCCGACATGCGGGGCGTAGCTCCCCATCGAAGCTGTCGATGGCGCTCTTGCCGCTCATACATCATCGTGCTGCACGGTGACAATTGGTGTGGGGCAGGGGAAACCGGGTCCCTGGTGCTCTGCCCCCGAACCGCTAAACCCTCATGCACGGACCGGCTCAGCCAAGAGCAGGCCTGCTGCTGGTGCCGGACCTAATGTGCCGCAGAGACGGGCCCCCACGGGGGAAGCCTCGGGGTCGGGCAGGGGCAGGCAATTCACTCACCTCACACGGCGAGCAACGACCGCGCGTCACCAGGCCTACAGCACGACGATGTGACCGACGACCCAAACGGCGTCAGGGTGAGGGACAAAGAGGCCGCCAGGTGGGCGGGGGAGGCATATATACCCCTCCCCCCACCTCGGCCGGAAGTGACGCACAGGACCCCAAAGGGGTCACCGGACACTAGGCTGTCCAGTGTGCCATCCTGTGGCACTAAAGGGGCCGCCCTCTCATGAGGGTCCCCTGCGGGGACGAGTCGGTCAGCCCCCAGTATCTTCTGTTTTCTCGACAGGCGCTTTAACCAACTAAGCCACAGCGCATAAACATTGACACGTTCTCACATTCTATTTCTTGATGTACATGGCGAGCAGTGCACAGCTTTCACTGTGCAAATTTTTGTTATTTTTCATCTGCTCCCAATAAGAAAATGGAGAACACAGAAAACCTGATACACAAATGGAAAAATTACAAGAGTCACGAAAAGCGTCTATCCGTACACATACATAACTGGATTCATGCAGTATGCATTTATTAGTGTGAACACGATACACCGATGGAGTAAGTGATATACATACCTGAAAGTACAAAACGTAAACAAGAGTGGGTTGATACAAAGGCCTCCCATATATGTAAGACACATATACTGTCTACGTACGTAAGCCGTGTGCTGTTTCCTACACCTCTGGTGACCCCCTACCCGCCCCACCTGTGCAGCACAGAGGTCAGTCAAAGCCACATACTGCATCTGTAAAGCCCTGATGAACTCACACAGATACGAAAGGGTTTTAAATGTTTAATGTTTTCTTCGATACCTTGTCTCCATCTGCAAAGATGAAAAAGACACTATGTTGCTCGCAGCTTTCTCACCACAGAACAAATGTTAACTGATTTAAACAGCGCTTCAAAAGGTGCACTTTCATATTGCATAATTGACACTTTTTGTTTTTGTGCTGATATTTGTTTATTTGATCGTTGCTTGATTATTATTGCTAAAATGTAAGAAAGAATTGAAATACAAAAAAACAGAGTTCCTCGAAAACATGGAGACTGTGTTACAGAGAGGGTTCGCCAGTGTCTGACTGGCCTACTCGAGCAGAGCAGCTGGATTCCCCCGGGCTGTGCGAAGATAATTTATTAAAACGCCGTGGGCGATTTTTCTCACCCTATAATTGAATTTTCACCACCATAAATTGCGGAATAGCCTCTATCAAGCCGCAATTCAATTGCGGACCTTTATACCCATGCCTAGGGGCGGTACCTTAACTGTACATCACCCATGACCAGTTGCTCCCCCCATCCCTTCTTTCTGTCCTGAGGAAGACCCGCTTGCAGAGGATACAAACTGCCCTCACTGCACTAGGGTCGAAACGTCGACACTC
>CAWUFW010018674.1:0-177500 GCA_963921515.1 Calotriton arnoldi | reverse complement strand
ATTCAATTAAATTTCAATTTCAAATATCTTTATTCGATTCACACAAAGTGTATCATAAAAGAGTACATGCGAATAAAATTTAAAAAAACAGATGATTACATATAAAATTCATTGATATCAAAAAGACAGAAGTGCAGTTCACATTGCAGCCAAGAGTTCATGAATCAACACATTGCTACTATTGTTTTTCTTCTTACTTGAGTCGCCCTAAGAAACCTTGCAAGTACCACACAAGTGTAAAGGCTTGGAAGCAATTGTAAATATAAAAAGCCGGCCTTCATTGTTTAAAATTTAGTGATTTCAATAAAGGGACAATAAGAGAACTTCTCAGATCCTGGTAAAATTTACAGAAAAGTGCAATGTGCATAGTTGATTGGTTTGATACATTATCACATGGGCAACGTTGTAAATCTTTTGACCAGTCATTGCGGTTAGAAAAGATTATCAGGCGGTGAAAGATATTTAGTCAAAAACGAGTTAAAACAAATCGATGTTGGGCATTAAGAACATTAAAAAGGTATGGTTGCATGGAAAAAGTAGTCAGGACCATTTGATTGTATTTCACAGTTGGTTTGCCCAGTTCCACGCATAATCGCAGATCCGCCAGATGGTTAAGAGACTCTGGGGCATATTCACAAGGAGCTATCGCCGAATTAACGGCACTTTGTCTCAGCCAAAGTCGTGATAAATATACCTCCCCATTCACAAGCTGGTGTAAACAGCCCACAGCACCAGTTTACCCGCGATAGCAGCCTCAAAAAACATCGCCACAGAGGACCCGCGCAACTATCGCTAATGAGATGCAGAGTGGGCGTTCCCGTGCCAAAAGGCGCGACAACATCACACCTCAACATTCACAACGACCAGCCACATCGGCGATAAAAACACAAAACCGGCGATAAGCCGCGTTAGCACCAGGAAATCTACACCTGCTCTGACCTGGTGTAAAGTCCGACCACAGCCTGCACCACAAAAGGGAGCACAGCCCAGAGCCACACATGAAGGACAACAGATGCCCACGAGCAACTGAACATGCAGCACGGACACCCAAGAGGGCCACAACACCCACCGACACCACACCAAGGCCCGCAACACCCCCCCCGCCCCCCAGGACCATCCCCAACCCCGGACTAAGAAACTGCACACCAACACCATGAATCCCAAAACAAACATTTTGCCTGATGTCGCACAAGCAGGAAAATAAACATACATGCGTGGCCAGAAAATGGAGAATCAGTCATACAGCAATCCAATCACCAACACAAAACACCATACAAACAAAAGCCGAGACAAACCTTAGGATGAGTCCTAGCAGCTCCTCACTGGACAATCCGTAGCACACAGCCTGGAAGACAAAATCCAAGAGAAGGTGTGCCATGCGCCCAACAAAGGAAAGAGAGGGAGAGAGCGAGGGAGAGAGACGGAGTGAGATGGCACAAGCAGCGCAAGGCCGCTCGGGCACCTGGCTCCACATGCCAACATGTGTGTGTGCATCGCCATCCGTACACCATGAGCCCAAGGCCGTGTCCCAATCTCAGCGCCAAAGCCACATCACATTCCGAAAACGCAAGTAGTAGTCAGACAAACATCAGGGATGAAAGCACCATTGTCCCAATGCAGAAGGCAGGAGGACACCTGCACCTCTGACCTTGGTCCAGAACACGCCTGGAACACCCTGATAGAGATGCAATGGCAGATGGGGACGACTCCCACACCACGCATTCCGCAAATGAACCATCCGACTCATTAACAGCCCACACACAGAAGCCCCTGCCTGTGGTACCCCCGCATGGGATGCCCTTGACACTCACGGAAACAGCAACCCATTACCCACAACGTTGCACACACATTCAAATCATTGCTCAGAGCTGTGGCATATCCTCCACACAACTGCCGCAGTTCAGAAGAGTGCCGGTTCACGAGACGCACCAACGCAATGGCAGGCCATGCCGGGCACATGCACAACCCCCGTCACGTGGAACAGTACTGTGCACGTATGCTGCACTTACTGGGCGCACTGCCACTGGCAGTGCTGCGGATCAGTTACAGGCTCAGCTTCCGCATTGACCACGTCACCTGCGTCCAGCCCTGGTTCCACTGCCGAACATGCACATTCGAGTGTCCGATGGATGTCTGCCTATCCAACACAACTGTTGATGAATTGGACTATGACCTGTGTCTGCGCCCCCTGTTGGATCACGAACAGCAGTGTAACCGAGACAGCCGTGCATGGGATGCCTTGACATACTGCGTATGTATTGGTAGTTGTGCATGGGAGATTGCACAATTTCTCGTGTGCAGTGACCACATCGAGGCGCTCCCCTATTGGGCTGTGGTGCGGATCGGTGAGACGCCGTGGGCTGAGCACACCTGCCCGGACCACCTAATGGATTGGCTCACCCTTTTGTTCCTTGAACACGACAACGGCGTACTATTGGAACACATTGCACATGAAGCTGCACGGGCATTCATGGACAAGTAACTACGTTCCTGCAGCCACATCCGATTGCCACCCACAGCACATGGCTCAACAACTTGTTGCATCGTGGGGATTGCTCACATATCCCACCACAACAGAGGACACGTCTGCCTTCGTTCGGGCTCTGGATGCATGTGCGTGGAACAACGTGTGTGTACACACACCTGTGCAAGGTGACGCAGGTCCATGGTCGGAGCAACACAGCGTTGTTTGGCAACGTTGCCAATTCAAACACACTGCTGGGGGAGAGCACACACATGGCAATGTAGCACAACATGTGAACCTGTCGGACCCTCACACCTGATCACTGTCTGCAGAGCAGACAATCGACGCACTCCGGAGGCAGAGCACTATGCATATCCCATGTGCAGTGAGTCGTGCCCCCTCACACGGGGCAATGGGCAGACGCCAAACAACACATGACTCATCCAGCAAGGCAAGGTGGGCTGTGAGCGTTGCCATCCGTGATGAATGTTGTCCATTTTAGCCCCGACATTTCCTGAACCTCGACATGTACCCATGCTGCGTGTAAGTGTCTTAAGCATGTCCCTGCCTGCTGTGGCCGTTGCCTCGTCCGTACTGACACGCACATGCCAATAAAGTCTATGCCACTACACTGGTGTCCAACTGTGAGGTGTGTTGTTTAGATTGTCCACTCGTGTGCCACAATGAGCATCGTCCCTACACAGGGAGGAACTGACAGACGCATGTGCAATGTGGGTGTGTCCCTTTGGCAAGCGCCACCTCTGTGAGCCAGACATTGTTTTTAGATATGTGCTGAACAACATGTGCACTTACGTGACGTCAGCAATGTGAGTATGGTCCAACCACTGATCATGTGGAGCAATGTCATATCTCACTACAGAATGTGTCCACACAGATGTGTGTGAGTAGGTAAGCGACATGAAGTTCTGTTGTCACATGTGGTGTAGGACACCACTCCTGGCCTGCTTTCGTTTGGGTCAGTCCTACACACAGCCCTATTCAACACATGGACATGTGCCTACGTTGGGGGGTTGTGGGATTGTTGTTGATGTGCAATGGGGACACAGCTAGTACTCACCTTCACAGTCATCCAATTGGCCATGTGTCTCAGGGATAGACATGCGCATAGATGTCAGTTACCAGGGTATACCTTCATTTGCAATCATCGTCCCCACATCCAGCCATACTTCCATACGTGAGTGAACATAGTGATGACACATCTGTGTGATTTAGAATGTTTTATTCACATTTAGGTGATTGACGGAGCTGGAGCTGTACATGGCCATCCAAGCCCACATCACATGGAAGCCCAGTGGTGGGCCAACCAGAGTCCTTTGGGGATTGCACAGTGATTAGGAAGAGGGAGAGTGCAGTCCGCAGCTGGATTGCTGTGTAATTGGCCAGCGGTGAAGAAATGGCAGTCCGAGTCGGGGTCCAGGTGAATGTCGCAGAGTGTTCCGTGGGTCAGTAGGAGATATTTCCCAGGGCATGATGCATAGGTCATAACCAGGCAGGGACAGGCCATATGGCGGTGATGGATGCTACTGCCTCCTTCCTCACACAGTAGTTCCCATCCCCTTTTCACTCCCCTGATATGGGTTCTGTGTCCGGTGTGTCCGGTGTGTGTGGCGGGGTGATGGCTGCATCTCTGTGTGCCACTGACACATCAGACTGCGTAGGTGATGGGGCAGCAACACAGTGTGCCTCGGAGACATCAGGGGTCGGAGCTGTGGGTGTCGATGTTCCCGCTGCAGTCATCTGGGAACGGCTCAGTGGCAGCAATGGCAAGATGAAGTACTGCAGGGCATTGAAGTTTCCAGCTACTACTCGCTGGTGTCCAGCCGTGGCAGACATACTTCCAGCCTGCATCTGCTCCATGGTCTCCATTGGCCTCCGCATCTGTGCCAACTCTGTGCTGTCATGGCTGGTGCCTGTCTGACCTGACAGTTCTTGTATTCGATTCATGGCACCAGCGAGGTCAGCCAAGGTCTGTGGCGGAGCATGGTGCGTACAGGGGGTGTCTGATGGGGACTGTACGTGGTCCCTGATGGGACTCAGACACCCACGTATGGCATCGAGTTTGGCTGCCACGAGCTCGAAACCCACCCGCAGCTGATCAGCCAACTCCACCTGGCAACCCAACACACGCCATTGGAATTCTATGTATTGGTCGGGGGGGTCATGGGAGACAGCCGTGGTGGTGTGTGTTTCCTGCTGTGTGGTCTGTGCAGGTGGTGGGGTCACCTCGAGGCAGCTGGCCTGCCCTGCTCCGGGGGGTGGGGTGCAGAGGCTGTCCATTATCCGTTGGAGGGTGTCTTGACATATGTGCAGGTTGTCCTCTCCATCATCAATGAGGGGAAGTGTGGTGTGCTCTGCAGGAGGTGTTTGTCCCTCTGCAATGTAAAGGGGAGATGCAGGTTAACAGAGTTTCACATGTATGTTGATGATTTGCAGATGTTTACATTCAGACTGCATGCCAATGTACATTGTGACTGTTTTGGGGGAGCTGGCTATTTGATGGCAGTCAGTGTGTTTTTCGACTACATGACGGATGTGTGGTAGTACCCGTACATTATCATCACACAGTGTCAGGCAATGCCAGATGTGAGTGGACAGTTACTACGCACGAGCGGAACCTGTTGTGAGCTCTGTCCTGTGGTGCTGGTGTTGCACTTTGACCACATTGCCGTCATTGTTGATGTTCTGTGATTGCTATGTGTGTGTGCTGCATTGTGGGGGAGTTGCCCCTGCAGCTCTGATTTCGTGTAGCCTTCTCCCTTTGAGGCGGGTTGCCTTTGAATTGTTTGCTTTTCGGGGCCTGATTTGCTTTTGACTTGGGTCATATGTGCTCTCGGACAGATTTTGTGGCCTGGTGCATTTTTCGTCTGCTGCGTGTATTGTACGGCATGGGTTGTGGGTGCACGTGGACATGTCGGAGTGTGACCTGCTCCTTTACAGATGTGATCCGCACTGGGCTACCTCCATGTCGATTGGTGGGACATGTCATTTTTTTTTGGCTGCTGCCATGCTATCGGACAGGCAGTGTTACTTGCATAATCAGTGTGGGTCACAGAGCCGCTGCTTTGCTGGATTCAGCACATGTGCATGGGTCAGTTGTGATATTGGTGATAGGGGGGGGGCCCTCTGTGCACATTGTGGATGGGGGCCTACTTGGCGTTTCTATGTGTGCTGCAGTGTGCCAAGGCAATCAGGGACATGTTCCACAGTCATTGTGGATGTGCTGTGTGCTACATGTAATTGTGCATGTGTGCCATTGTGCCCATCTCCCCCCATCCCCCCCGTCCCTAGTCGTTACTCACCCTGTTGCTGTTGGGTCAGGTCCAGGCCCCCCAATCCTGCCACCGTCTCCTCACTGCTGACTGTGGCCACCATTTGCTCCAGCTCATCCAGCTCCTCCTGTGTCGCAGGACTCCCACCTCCAGTCGCCATTGCTGCCTCCCTGTTGGCGGCGAGCTTATCTTTGGTCTGCCTTTTCAGATCATGCCAGCGCCTCTTGACCTCCTCCAGTGACCTCCTCGACACTCCGACTACATTGACGTTGGTAAGGATGGCCTGCCATTTTTCGGTTTGGGTTGCCAGTGCCGCAGTGGAGGTGCCGAACAGTTGTTGATGGTGTTCAGTCACCTCCGTGACGATGATCCGGTCTTCCTGCGGACTGAACCCCGTCTTCCTCTTCCTCTTGTTCTTGCCCTTCCCCGAACGCGGGGTTCCTGGCTGGTCCTCCGTGGGGCTTGTGGTGTTCGGCTTGTCCTCTGCACTCGGTCCGGGTGCATCCATGTTGCTGCAGTTTGAATTGTTTTTGGGCTTTTTTTTTTCTTTCATTTATGGTGTTTTTTCCCGCTGGAGGCGTGGGATTTGCAGGCCTGTGGTTGGTGTTTGCTGATTTCTGTACCGCGATAGGCCTCATCGCATGTTTTTTGGCGTTCGCGTTTCGCATTTTTTTGGCGTGGCGTTGATTTTTACGCTGACATTTGACGCGTTATCTGCTGACTGTCGCATGCTACCTCCTTGTTGTGGATTCCACGTTGACACAGGGTTATTTTCCCGCGCTAGGCTGCGATATTGAAAGTTGCATTACGCTACTCTTGCGGTAGTTATCACACGTTCTTGTGAATATACCCCTCTGTTTTTAATCCTTTCCTCGAAATGTTTAACAAGGATTCTGGATGCCTATAGAATTCCGAACGGCCCATATCTGTCAGGGAATTCTTGATAAACTTTAGCCAGGGAATCTTTAGGGCCATTTCAGAGTCACAACAGTCCTTAACTATGGCACGATTCAAGTCCATATGGTCCGAAGTCCATATTTTGTGCCATAGCAAGAGTGGTTGAGTCCTTACCAAGTCTATTAGATAATTAGTCCCCAGCTCAGAGTGACATACATAATTTGAACAGCTGGAGGGAAGTGCTAAAAGGTTTTTAAAAAAGCCATTTTCCACCGCCTGTAATGATTCGACGTTTGCATTACCCCAAATGTCCGAGCCATACATTGCAATGGTTCTACACTTTGCATAATAAATAGATAGCATTTCTTTAGGTTGGATGTTCCCCAGTTTTCTAGCAAAAATGCCTGGTGCCGAAAGGGATCTTAAAAATTGCAATCTTCTAGATTCAATTGCTCTTTTCAATGTACCTTCACTATCAAATAAAATACCCAGATAGGAAAACGTTCGAGTTTGGGGTAAAATTTTGTTTCCTAAGTGTATATTACGACATTTCATTCCCCCCCACCCATTTTCATAACAAAAGTCTTGCAAAGTCTTGACCTGGCCAGGTAGGTCGCTCCCCCACCACACAGCTCCGCCTGTGTTGTCCGCCCGCTGCTGCTGCTGGTAAGCTCGCCCCTCCGCTTGTGGCCTCGGTGCCCGTATTTCTTGCTTTCTGTCTCTCCATTTTTCCTTCTGTGCCCCTCGCTGCCCCATTGTACTGTGCCCGTATTTCTCTGCTTGTTTTCTCTCCCCATTTTTCCTTCTGTGCCCCTCGCTGCCCCATTGTACTGTGACCGTATTTCTCTGTTTGTTTTCTCTCCCCATTTTTCCTTCTGTGCCCCTCGCTGCCCCATTGTACTGTGACCGTATTTCTCTGCTTGTTTTCTCTCCCCATTTTTCCTTCTGTGCCCCTCGCTGCCCCATTGTACTCTGACCGTATTTCTCTGTTTGTTTTCTCTCCCCATTTTTCCTTCTGTGCCCCTCGCTGCCCCATTGTACTGTGACCGTATTTCTCTGCTTGTTTTCTCTCCCCATTTTTCCTTCTGTGCCCCCGCTGCCTCTCTCCATTCCCGCCGCTGCGTCCCCTGCGGCCCGCCCCCCTGACTGCCCATTCTCTGCCCCTGCCTCCCGCCTCCTCCTCCCTCCCACCTCCCCATATATGGCGGCCGCTGCGCGGTGAGGAGAGCGACCCTTGACCTTGCCAGGTAGGTCGCTCCCCCACCACACAGCTCCGCCTGTGTTGTCCGCCCGCTGCTGCTGCTGGTAAGCTCGCCCCTCCGCTTGTGGCCTCGGTGCCCGTATTTCTTGCTTTCTGTCTCTCCATTTTTCCTTCTGTGCCCCTCGCTGCCCCATTGTACTGTGCCCGTATTTCTCTGCTTGTTTTCTCTCCCCATTTTTCCTTCTGTGCCCCTCGCTGCCCCATTGTACTGTGACCGTATTTCTCTGTTTGTTTTCTCTCCCCATTTTTCCTTCTGTGCCCCTCGCTGCCCCATTGTACTGTGACCGTATTTCCCTGCTTGTTTTCTCTCCCCATTTTTCCTTCTGTGCCCCTCGCTGCCCCATTGTACTGTGACCGTATTTCTCTGTTTGTTTTCTCTCCCCATTTTTCCTTCTGTGCCCCTCGCTGCCCCATTGTACTGTTACCGTATTTCTCTGCTTGTTTTCTCTCCCCATTTTTCCTTCTGTGCCCCTCGCTGCCCCATTGTATTCTGACCGTATTTCTCTGTTTGTTTTCTCTCCCCATTTTTCCTTCTGTGCCCCTCGCTGCCCCATTGTACTGTGACCGTATTTCTCTGCTTGTTTTCTCTCCCCATTTTTCCTTCTGTGCCCCCGCTGCCTCTCTCCATTCCCGCCGCTGCGTCCCCTGCGTCCCCGCCCCCCTGACTGCCCATTCGCTGCCCCTGCCTCCCGCCTCCCAGCTGCTCCTCCCTCCCACCTCCCCATATATGGCGGCCGCTGCGCGGTGAGGAGAGCGACCCTTGACCTTGCCAGGTAGGTCGCTCCCCCACCACACAGCTCCGCCTGTGTTGTCCGCCCGCTGCTGCTGCTGGTAAGCTCACCCCTCCGCTTGTGGCCTCGGTGCCCGTATTTCTTGCTTTCTGTCTCTCCATTTTTCCTTCTGTGCCCCTCGCTGCCCCATTGTACTGTGCCCGTATTTCTCTGCTTGTTTTCTCTCCCCATTTTTCCTTCTGTGCCCCTCGCTGCCCCATTGTACTGTGACCGTATTTCTCTGTTTGTTTTCTCTCCCCATTTTTCCTTCTGTGCCCTTCGCTGCCCCATTGTACTGTGACCGTATTTCTCAGTTTGTTTTCTCTCCCCATGTTTCCTTCTGTGCCCCTCGCTGCCCCATTGTACTGTGACCGTATTTCTCTGCTTGTTTTCTCTCCCCATTTTTCCTTCTGTGCCCCTCGCTGCCCCATTGTACTGTGACCGTATTTCTCTCCTTGTTTTCTCTCCCCATTTTTCCTTCTGTGCCCCTCGCTGCCCCATTGTACTGTGACCGTATTTCTCTGTTTGTTTTCTCTCCCCATTTTTCCTTCTGTGCCCCTCGCTGCCCCATTGTACTCTGACCGTATTTCTCTGTTTGTTTTCTCTCCCCATTTTTCCTTCTGTGCCCCTCGCTGCCCCATTGTACTGTGACCGTATTTCTCTGCTTGTTTTCTCTCCCCATTTTCCTTCTGTGCCCCCGCTGCCTCTCTCCATTCCCGCCGCTGCGTCCCTGCGGCCCCGCCCCCCTGACTGACCATTCGCTGCCCCTGCCTCCCGCCTCCCAGCTGCTCCTCCCTCCCACCTCCCCATATATGGCGGCCGCTGCGTGGCCGCGCAGCGGACGTGCGCAGCGGGCGCGCCGAAGGCGTGCCTAAGGCAAGCCCGTCTGCGCCCGTCCGCGACTGGACCGCGCCCAGCGCCAGAACCCCTGGACCGCGCGCCCCCCGATCCAGCCTCGAGGACCGTCGCCGATACGATGCCACCACACTCCACGCCCTCAACCGCGGACGGACGCACAACTGCTTCAAGGCCGCCCCGAAACGCACCCATGGTCCCTTCAGCTGCCGGAACTGCAGCTACACCAGCCTCAGAGCCACCGAGGCGCCCGCCAAGAAGGACCTCAACCACCTCCGGTGCATCCTACTGAACACCCGCTCCGCACGCAAACACGCCGTCGAGCTCTGGGACCTGCTCGACACATCATCACCAGACGTCGCCTTCCTGACAGAGACCTGGATGAACGACTCCTCCGCCCCCGACATCGCCATAGCCATCCCAGACGGCTATAAGATCACCCGCAGAGACCGCATCAACGCAGTAGGAGGAGGAATCGCCATCGTCCACAAGAACACCATCAGGGTCTCGACCAGCACCGACAACACTCTCAGCACCACCGAACACATGCACTTCCAGATCCACACGGACCCCAACACCACCCTTAGAGGCACCCTTGTCTACAGACCCCCTGGGACCCGACCCCAGTTCAGCGACTCCATCGCCGACTTCATCAGCACGCACGCCCTGACCTCTACCGACTACATCCTCCTCGGAGACTTGAACTTTCACCTGGAGAACAACAACGACAGCAACTCCACCACCCTGATCGACAGCCTCGCCAACCTCGGCCTGAGCCAGCTCGTCACAACACCGACCCACTGCGCTGGCCACACGCTTGACCCCATCTTCTCCTCAAGCTCCCACGTCTCCTTCAGCCACACCACGGAACTCCTCTGGACCGAACACCGCTGCATCCATTTCACCTTCCAGAAACCCACCACACACCACTGCACCCAACAGATCCCACGCCGCTGCTGGAGCAAAGTCACCGAAGACCAACTCCGGGCAACCCTCGCTCTCAGCCCTCCCTCCGACCCATCCAACACCGACGACGCTGCCTGCAACCTCAGACGATGGATGGACGACTGTGCCAACACCCTCGCCCCGCTGAAAAAGCTCACCTACAGCGACACCACCAAAAGAGCCAGCTGGTTCACCTCGGAACTCCTAGCTTCCAAGCGTACCTGCCGGAAACTAGAGAAGAAATGGCACAGCGATAAGACACCGGACAGCCACACAGCCCACAAAGACGCCATCCGTAACCACCACCACCTCATCAGGTCCGCCAAGAGAATCTCCTTCAAAGACCGCCTCGACAACAACGCACACAACAGCAAGGAGCTTTTCAACATCGTGAAGGAACTCTCCAATCCCAGCTCCAACACCAACGACATCCCGCCGTCGCAACCCCTGTGCGATTCCCTCGCCACCTTCTTTCACCGTAAGATCGCCGACATCCACGACAGCTTCAACACCCAGACAACCCCAACTAAGATCGATACACCAGACCCGCCACACACCATCGACCTCGACCCCCTGCCAGCCTGGGCCAGCGTGAACATCGAGGACACCATCAAGACCATGAGCACAATACACTCCGGCTCCCCGTCAGACCCTTTCCCGCACCACATCTTCAACAAAGCCAGCAGCTCCATCGCACCCCACCTGTGCAACATCATCAACCTCTCCTTCGAGACCGCGACCTTCCCAGAGAGCTGGAAACACGCAGAGATCAACGCCATACTCAAAAAACCCAAGGCGGACCCGAGAGACCTCAAGAACTTCCGGCCCATCTCTCTGCTTCCGTTCCCAGCCAAGGTCATCGAGAAGATCGTCAACATACAGCTAACCCGATACCTCGAACAAAACAGCATCCTGGACCCATCCCAATCAGGGTTCCGCAGCAACCACAGCACTGAGACTGCCCTCATCGCCGCCACCGACGACATCAGGATCCTGCTGGACAATGGCGAGACCGCAGCCCTCATCCTGCTGGACCTCTCCGCCGCCTTCGACACTGTCTGCCACCGCACTCTACGCGCACGCCTCCACGACGCAGGGATCCGAGACAAGGCCCTGGAATGGACCACCTCCTTCCTCGACGGCAGAACCCAGAGAGTCCGCCTCCCACCTTTCCGATCCGAAGGCTCCGAGATCATCTGCGGCGTACCGCAGGGATCGTCCCTCAGCCCAACACTGTTCAACATCTACATGGCCCCGCTCGCACGCATCGCCAGACAACACGACCTCAACATTATCTCCTACGCCGACGACACTCAACTGATCCTCTCCCTCACCAAGGACCCCCTCGCCGCCAAAGCCAAACTCCATGACGGAATGAAGGCCGTCGCCGATTGGATGAAGATCAGCCGACTAAAGCTGAACACGGACAAAACGGAGGTCCTCATCCTCGGCTCCAACCCCTCAGCCTGGGACGACTCCTGGTGGCCAACGACGCTGGGAGCAGCCCGACACCCACCGACCACGCACGCAACCTGGGAGTCATCCTCGACTCAACGCTCTCCATGACCAAGCAAGTCAACGCAGTCTCCTCCTCCTGCTTCAACACCCTCCGCATGCTTCGCAAGATCTACAGCTGGATCCCGACAGACACAAGAAGAACAGTCACCCAGGCCCTCGTCAGTAGCAGACTAGACTATGGGAACGTCCTCTACGCGGGAGCCCCGGCCAAGCTCATCAAGCGACTACAACGCATACAAAACGCCTCCGCACGACTGATCCTCGACATACCACGCCACAGCCACATCACCCCCCACTTGAGGAACCTGCACTGGCTCCCCGTCGACAGGAGGATCACCTTCAAACTCCTCACCCACGCACACAAGGCACTCCACAAAACTGGCCCAGCCTACCTCAACAGACGACTCTTCTTCTACGTCCCCAACCGCCAGCTCCGCTCCGCCGACCTCTCCCTCGCCACCGTCCCCCGCATTCGAAGAACAACCACCGGCGGCAGATCCTTCTCACACCTCGCCGCCAAGACCTGGAACACCCTTCCACTAAGCCTACGAAAGATCCAAGACCTGCTGACCTTCAGGAGGCTACTCAAGACCTGGCTGTTCGACCAGTAGCAGCATCCCCCCCCCCATCCCTCTCCCCAGTGCCTTGAGACCCTCGCGGGTAAGTAGTGCGCTCTACAAATTCTGTGATTGATTTTGATTCGGAGCCCTAGGTTTTCCATGAACAGGGTACATTTGTCAAGTAGGCATTGCAGAGCTACAGGAGTACGCGCCATAAGAACAGCGTCGTCTGCGTAAAGTAAAACCGGGATTGGTCGTTGTTTTACTTGTGGCAAATCCGCACACGAACTAGCCAGAGTGTTACCCAAATTGTTTATATAAAGATTGAATAAAAAGGGGGCGAGCACACACCCCTGACGGACCCCTTTTTCTATTCTAAATGGGCGGGTACAATCTCCTTTAATGCCGAACCGAACCCTTGCGTAACTGTTCGAGTACAGATGTCTTAAGAGAGCAATAATTGTACAGTCGATACCCATTAGACTCATAACTGACCACAGTTTCTCATGGATAACGCCGTCAAAAGCTGACGATAAGTCAACGAATACAGTGTACAAATTGCTATCTTTAATGCGTGTGTATTTGCCCAGTAGCAAGTTCAAGTTAATAGCTTGCTCAGTAGTGCCAATGCCCTAGCGGAATCCGTATTGTAGGTCAGAGATCCTGTTGTTGCTGTCTGCCCAGCTTTGTAACCTGGCTAAAATTATCCGACCCACCACATTTACTAATGAGTCAAGTAGGGAGATCGGTCTGTAGTGCGATGGACAGTTTCGGTCACCTTTTTTAAATATAGGTACAATTTGGGACTCTGCCCAGGTCAAAGGTAGCCCGTACATTGGTAAGATCTAAAGACATTAGTAAGGAGGGGAGCCCAAAGATCAATATTAGCTTTGAATAGATCAATTGGGACACCATCTGGCCCAGGAGCTTTGTTTCCCCTACTGGATCTAATAGCAAGGGAAACTTCTTCCAAGGTAAAGTTTAGAGCAGCCCAGTCGGGTGCAGGGGCAGACACCTGTGTGGCAACCTCGGCACTTAGTATTGGATAATAAGATGCACTAGTTCCATTAGACGAATAGAGGGCAGAAAAGTGTGTTACCCACTCTTCCTCGGTCACAGCAATCTCAATTTGGGTGTGTCATTATTACTGAGGAATGGGGAGTTAACCACATGCCAAAAGGCAGTGGTATCGTTACTTCAGCTAGCCTCGTGCAATTTCTCCCACATTTCCTCTTTTAATGTTTTCTTACGTTTTTTTAAAGTGAGCCTATATTCCTGCCTCCAATACTGAATCTCCTCGGTGTTTCTAGGGTGTTTCTTCAATGTTCCTAAAAGTTTTTTGTGGGTCTTGCTGCATACGTGATCAAACCATCCCTTCCTGTGTTCTGAACCTGCCTTCTGGCGTGATAGTAACCCCGCCTTAATGGCGCCAGTTATTTGTTTGAAGGATTCTGTAATATCGGTAGCCTCCTTTGTGTTATCCAGACAAACATTAAAGGCACTTTTATGTTTCTGAATTAAATTCTCTAAAAAACAGTTGGATTAACCATCGTCCAGCGTAGTGCAAATCCGTTGTTTCGGGTGAGCTCTAAATTCTCTGCGGCAAAGGTACGGGAAGGATCCCTCTGCTCATTTACTAATCCTAGATTTAACGAAAGGCTCTGAGGGTAATGATCACTTAGGGCACAATCGTGTAGGGTGAAATTGCCAATGTGAGTTGATAACGGGTTGGGAAGAGCAAGAAGTCAATAACACTTTTACCCATCGTGCCATCAAAGGTACAAGGTACCTCAGTTGGAAACTTACCAAGCTCATTGCAAAAGCCTGGGTCATATTTGAAAATGAGCTCGTTGAGCTTCTTACCATACTCAGAGTGTGTAAAATGGGTGGTATCTCCGTTTGTTGGTGAAATCAACCCACAAAAGGATTTTGAAGGCAGTTTACATAGTTGGATATTAAAATCCCCCACCCAGAGTCTTAATTGCTCTCCAACCCCCTGTAGAAGAATGGCATCCAGGTCACTTTCAAGGGAGGACAATAGGGCCAATATATCAGAGCCGCAAGCATTATTATAAAAATTTACTAAGCAAACCATGAGCCGTCCCGAAAGAACGATGCTAACAATTTGATAAAAGGAGCTACTGCCCTTAGATTTTACGGATAGGGAAGAATGTTTATTTGATACGTACGTACAGAGACCACCCCTATTTCTACCGTGCCTAGATGGAATAGCCGCCAAATTATAGGTTTTAAATCCATTTAGATGACAAGGATCTATTACCCATGTTTCTTGTAGGCAGACTATAGAAAAATTACTTATAAGTTTTAGCCACTCTGGTAGATTAAGCTTACTACGCAGCCCAGCTACATTCCAGGAAATTGCCGTAATACTAGTGGGGTCTAGGAGCGTGGGATCACTCGAAGGCTCTTTGGTTTGCTCAAAAGGTGACAAGGGCATTACATCTTCAGGACTGGGACATAGCTGCAAGTTCGTATCAGCAGGCGGGGTACCAGGTCTTTGCGTTGGAGTGGTCATGAATAGATTATCATTTAGTCAGTCTACCCCAGAAAGATTAGAAAGGGTGTCAAATCTATTGGAAATGGGGATAGAAAATAAAGGGGAATTTGCATAATTTGCTTCAACACTTTGGGATGAATGGTACAGTGTGCCTAGTGTTGGGGGGCAAAGTGGGGTCAATACATTCAGTTGACTATTACATTGTGTAAGGGGTTTGTAGAAAAAGCCAAGAGGGAGGACCATAATTTGCTCTTCATTTAAATGCAGGGACTTAAACCTGCCCAGTATATCATTGACTAGTCTTGGAGATTTAAATGATAGAACTATACAGTCACCTGCAAACGCTTTGGGTTCTCTGCCGATCCAACCTATCCGTCTGGCCATTTTAAGGTCTGCAAGGAGTATGCCCCCCAGCCCCACTTTAGAATTAAGCCAGTTGAGAAATGTATTCCTTAGTGACTCCCATGTTTCATGCTTGGGGGACTCAATTGGTGGAACGTTAGCCAAGATGACCACATAAGGAGTAACATCTGGTGGCAAATCTAGTCTATCCCTTGCTGCAGAAGGAGGGTTGGTAGTTCTGCCCCCTACATACATGTTAGATTTGGGGATTAATAAGGTCCCCTTGTTTATAGACCCCCTCATCTCTGTAGCCGGGGTAACTGTCTGTTTTTGGGGTACAGCCCTAGTAGCGTTCATGGTGGTTCCAATATTTAGGGTACAGGTTTGAGAATCTACGTTTCTACTAGAGAGCCCCTCACCAGAATTTAAGTCCCCGTGTGAATCAGCCCCCCCTTCATATATTTTCGTAATTGCCCCTGCCCCAGATAATATATCCACAACCGATTTATGCATTAGTTCCATACTTGATTCCAGTTTTTCGAGTTTAGCCAGGATTGGTAAAAAGTTTTTGGCAATAGTATTTTCGATGCATGATATTAGAGTTGTAATAATTTGCAAGTATAATCCTTCGTTTTGAAGAGGTGAATTAGTGTTCGAGTCAATCAAGCGAGGTGGACTATGCAGTCTGTCAGTTATGGCTTCTGGGGCTAAGTCCTGGGTCTTTTTCCTGGATCTAGTCCGTATAGCCCTCAGAGGTTCCGGGTGTTTAACCTTCTTTTTCTTTTTGACTGGGATTTCATGTACGGGGATAGCCGTGGGTAATGGGGAGGGGTACTGAGCGGTGGATGTGACTGATGGACTTCTAGTAAGTACTTGATTTATTAGAGTGGAGTCACTTGTAGGAAGAACATGTACGGTAACCTCCGAATTGGGGCCAGCTAGATCCCCCTCCACTGATAAACGTCGCTCTGCAACCTGAAACACCTTATCAATAGCCTTAGCGGCCCATAGGAGAAAGCAGTCAAGTGTAGAATTTAGCGATGTTTTTGGAGTGCCAGCTTCCCCCCGCATTGATTTCAATTTGGCCGCCATTCCAAGTAGAGGTGTAATAGGAAAGTAAATCAACTTACTTAAGCAGAGAAGTTCTTGTCAAGCTGCCCGTTGTTTTGTAACAAATGTTGAAGTCAGTTTATTAGCCGGATACGAAAACCAAGGGGACCGAGCCCAGCCCAGCCTCTTCCGGGCTCTGACGGGCAAGGACGGGCCCGCCCTTGGCCCAGGCTTTTCCCGGGCGTGGCCCGGGCATGCCCGCCCACGTCCCGCGCTGCGGGAGCCCTGTCCGCTACTTGAGCGCCTCCTGGCGCGTGAAGTGACGTCGGCGGCGCCGCTTGTTGGCTTAAGAAATGGAGTTTTCCCCACTCCTTCCCTCACGGTAGCCAGCAGGTGAATGAAGGGTCCGGTGGCAACAGGCAGGCAAGTAAAATGAGCTCCCGCACTGCGGGAGCCCTGTCTGCGACTTGAGCGCCTCCTGGCGCGTGAAGTAACGTCGGCGGCGAGCGCGCCGCTTGTTGCCTTGGGAAATGGAGTTTTCTCCACTCCTTCCCTCACGGTAGCCAGCAGGTGAATGAAGGGTCCGGTGGCAACAGGCAGGCAAGTAAAATGAGTTCCGAGGTGTCATCTATGCACGAGGTGGTGTTCAGAAGGTCAGAGTTACTGTCAACACTTGTGGCCTTAGATAAAAGCAAGAAAGGAGCTTCTCTGAAGGAGATGCTAACTGTGAGAGGCCTGAGGCCTGGGCTGCAGGCTGTATACTGCTGGTGAGGCTCAGGGCTGGAACACAGAGACAGACGCTAAGTACTCTGGTCTGGGTAGGTCCTCAAGCGATCCACCACCACTTTATTTATCTCCTCGCCCTGCCCGGCCTTGGTGTGCATGGTGTCAATGTGACGTAGAGGCTGGGTGTCCCTCTACATCCCTTCCCACATTGGTTAACAAGTCCTTTACTCAGCACACATAGTCTTTAAGTCTCTGATACGGGATTGGATGTGGCCACAGATTGTACCACTGGCACCTTGGATACTCTTCCAATGAACTTCTCTGGCTGCCAGTGGTTTGGCATCCTTGGTCACTGAGACGGGTCCGTTGATCATTGCTGGATGGGGCACCGCCATTAGCGGGTCCCGGGCCATCTTGATCACTCTCTGTTGGCATCACTACTTCTGGAATGATTTCAGTGTCTGGCCCCTCACTAAAGTACTCTGGTGACCCATGATCCAGCGCGGCTAATATAAATCTTTCCTTATGACACTAATCCAGAAAAACACCTACTCAACCTGAATCATATAAAACCTATGTCGGTGGGGCCCATAACACCACATACATACATTCACTCAGCTTTCTGGATCAAACGCTAAGGAAAATGAGCTGCTGGACAAACTGGATACCTTATTAAAACGACAATTATAACCTACACATTATATACATTAACTTCGGATCCTGTCGGTTCTAAACATCAAGCTATTCCGTTATTCGGTCGATGGACCAACTAGTAGAATCAGTTGATGGCGATTAAGTCCAGCTCAATCACAATTAAAACCTTTAACATTTTATTAATCACAATTTTATTTAAAGAACCACAGACTCATTTAGAGTTAGCATATAATTTTATCTAATTCTTTGAGCAAATAAGTAAAGTTCGTAATTAGGCAAATACATTTATTATATCAGTAAGCATTTAAGTAACAGATTAAGAATAGAGACTGAAAATACTCATTACCCTTGGCCATAGGGTGATGACAAGAATGGTTCACCAGGAAAGAAAGATGAACCATAGATCACAGGATGGGACTCCCAAACTGACTGACTGTCCCGCTAACCTCCTCGGACGCAATCTCCTCCCGGGCAACTCCCGCAACGGTCTCGTTCCTTCCCCAGTCAAAGTCCGAAGTCCAAAATGACAGAGTCTCTCGCAGCATCAGGATAGAAGAAACGAAGAAGTTTTTGCACAACGTAAGAGCAGACTCTCTTATACCCTATTCTCTGACTCGCTACACTTAAAGTTGCAATCTTTAGGGGCAGAAATCACGCTAATTGGTCTATGGGAGGGGTGGTGAAGGTCACCTCATCGCCCTCCTTGTTCGAACTGGTTTGGGGACAATAATGCATACAGTAGTTCTCGTGATCAATGATGTCCAAAGGTAATTCAATTTGTTAATGTATTTTGTAACAAACTCCGATGGTCACACATTAGTTCATCTTTTGTCGCTCGATTCTCGCATCCGTTCCCATGCATATATGCTGAACTCTTGGCACGATCCTCGTTGCAGGTCAAACTGGCCTTGACATCTCTCACTCCGGGCACAGGCCGCATACACGTGACTGGAGCATTCATTCTGCCCATGCGCGGGGGCCATTTTATTCAGCGCACGCCATCTCGTCCTTTCCAGCGGCCATTTTCGAAGCATGGCCTAGCAGGCCCGAACGAAACTAATATAAGAACAAACACAACAAAAATTAAACATGGAAAATAAGCCTTTCTGTTTACCACCCGCCATTCTAAAGACCCGTGTTAGGTATTACCTAGCAGAAGTGACATTTGAAGCCATTTTACTTACCATCTGCATTCTTTGCCACAGTGCAATTTTACTACGCAACAAAATCATGCAATATTACTCTATTTACTACGCAAATCACAATACTAATGTTATTTTGCTTCACATTTGTAAATAAATTAGATTTTGCAATGCCAGCAAGTTGCCCACGTGTAATGTTTAATAAAAAGGTGCATTTGTTGATTAGTTCATGTGTTTCAAACAGTTAGTATCATTAATCGTTATGGGGTCATTAACTTCCAAGGGGTACACAAAAAATATTTTGTTTCCCCTGCTACATCACCCATCATCCAAGGTCGACACTCCTGGCACATTCTGGAACCAGGATGCATTTCTTGTCACTGTCTGTTCTCTGTGTTGCGATCACCATGGCGCCACGCCTGTCTTGCGCCTGCCACTGCCCATGCACAAACACTGTGCGAATTCCCACCCGGGTTGTTTGTCCCAGATCATGACATAGTCACCCACCTGGATTGTAGATGGGTCTGCCCTTCTTTCTCGACTGACTGCGTCGTTGTTGGCTGGCACCTTCATTGGGTCCCTTCCGTGTCCAGGCTTGCGGGTTGCCAGCAAGGACTGGTCTGAATGCTGCCTCTAACAGGCCGTTGGAACATCAGTGCGATAGGGGTGAACACTATTAAGTTTTGGGGCGTGTGCTAGTATGCCCAGAGAAAATGGTGCAGACCCCACTCAGGGTTGACGCCCTGATCAACGCAGATCTGGAGCACCTTGTTTAATGTCATTGTGAACCTCTTAACTTCACCATTGGCCTGCAGCTATTGCGATGTGATTTTTCTGTGGCGAATCCCTAGGTTCTGCAAGTATTCCTTGAGTTCTGTGCTCTGAAATGGTGGCCCATTGTCTGTCTTTATCTCCTCAGGGAAGCCGAAGGTGGCAAACACTTTCTCTAAGAGGAGTCTTCTGCTGTAGAATGTTGTGGATGTTGTGAGCTTGTCATCAAGGTACTTGGAGTAGCTATCAATTAGTACAAGGGGGCTCTGCCCACCAGCAAAACTAACAAAGTCTGCACTGTTGTTGGACCAGGGGCTTTGACATTGGGTCTACCATGATGACTGGTGACGTGCTGGCTCCCCAGCATGAAATCTGGAATTCCATGAAAACTTTGACCTTGTCATCCACAGATGTGTCTATGCTGAGGAAACAGACCTTGTCTCTTAACCTTGCTTTGGCATTGGTTGCACCTTGATGGCCCTGGTGGTTGAACAAAACAAACACAAGGAGATGATGGACAGAACACAAAAAATTTTGAGACACTCACCACCCGTCACAGATCTGGGTTGAATCCATCATTGTTCTTTAGCTCACTTCGCCACCCCAGTTCAGACCCAGCTATATGCAAATCAGTCTTGACCCTGTGCCTCATGGGAACAGTCCAGCCCAAACTGCCAAGCCAGGTCTTCCTGGACTGGAAACAAGCATCCTGGGACCGGTTTCGGGGTAACACTCCTCATCAGCAAGGCTAGCTTGAATCCAGTGGCAAAATGAGCAAGGGACCCACGTCTGGGCATAGCCTGCCAACTTAGGGTGAACAAAGCAAACACAAAGAGATGATGGATGGAGCATTGAAACTTTTCAGACACTCACCCCCAGTCACAGATCTGGGTTGAATCCATTATCTATCTTTAGCTCACTTCGCCACCCCAGTTCAGACCACGCTATATGCAAATCAGTCTTGACTTTGTGCCTCATGGGCACAGTGCAGCCCGAACTGCCAAGCTAAGTCTTCCCTGGACCGGAAGCAAGCATCCTGTTACCGGTTTTGGGGGTAACCTGGGGGGTGGACTCCATGACATGGCTCCATAGGGTTTGCAGCACTGCTAGACATCAGCCCCTCAGCATGAGTTCTTTCTTTGTGCAGCTAAGCTCCCACAAACTCTCCACATCCGCACCGTTGCCACTTTCTCGGTTCTGCTCCAGTGCTAGGCATTGTCCAAAAATCACTTCTATTGGTTGCGCCTCAGGGCCTCCGCCATCTTCTGCTGGCAGTCATCTTCCTTTGGCATCTCCTTGAGAGTCATGGCTTTTGGGCAGGTTTTCTGAGCAATGCTATGGAATAATGCTTTGGTCCTCTCTACGTCGGTTGCCTTGACCTCTCACAGCCGGGGGTGTCGTGAGAGGTAATCCACAAGGTTTCTTGCACCAGGGCGATACACAACCACAAAGTTGTATGGTTGGAATTGCACTGCCCACCTTTCAATCCTCTGTGGTACTAGACGCAATGTTCCAACAGACAAAGGAACCAGTGGTTTGTGGTCTGTGATTATCTGTAACTCACATCCGTACAGGTGAAAATGTTGAGAGCCCTAGCGGATGGCCAGCGCCTCTCTCTCAATTCGTGCATACTTGGTTTCCGTCACTGTGACTGCCCTGCCTGCGTAGGCAATGGTAACCCACTCTCCTGGAGAAGTTTCCTTAGTCAGGATGGTCCCAGTTCTACCAGGCTGGCATCCACAATCAATTCTGTACGAAGGCGAGGCATGAAAACCCCCATGGTGGTGTCTTTAAGGAGGGCACGTTTGACCTCTTCAAAGGCGTTGCTTACTTTCCGAACCCATGCCCATAAGGTCCCTGCTTTGCCTTCAATAAAAACTTCAATCTCCTGAGGAAAGCGGATCAGTCCAAGAAGAACCAAACTCCAAAACCCACCACGGGGAAGACCAACCCTGGTCAATGTGACTCCCTGCTGTACAAGAACTCCAAGAACCACCACAGGTGATGACCGACACTGGTGTTGACGTGACTCACTGTGATCCAAAGATCTCCCAAAGACCGCAGTGGTGGAGGACTGACACTTGTGTCGACGCGACTCTGCCCTGCCCCCAGAACGCCCTGCAACTGGACGACCTCCATGACCTCGAGGGATCCTATCGAGCCCACAGCTCAGGGCCCAAGAGCCTGTACCCTCCTGCTAGTGGCCCTGCTGGTCACCTCATGCACCGCCGACCCGACCAGTATGTCTCCAAGGCGATCCAGCGCCTGTGGATCACCATCCGAACTCCAGCCATCCTCCGTCAGCGACGGTAACTGGGCTGTCCGCCAGCTGAAACAGATCCTGCTCCGTGCTTCCGCCGACCATGAGGACGAAGAGCACTGCCGGAATCTACTGCCTTGGCAAAGGTATCGAAATCCGCACTGTACGGGTGTCCTAGCCCCCCATGACCGACTCTGCACTCCGTGTGGGTCTGACCACCCGAGGACTGGAACTGTAAGTTACACCACTCACTTGATTCCCTCCTCAGGGATCTTGAACGATGCGAATACTGCACTGTCGATTTTTGAACGTGAAAAGTATAGCTTGACTTGAAACGAACTTACCTTATTACGAAGTCTGGTTTTAAAAATAAAAATACCAACAAAGTATAATTTTATAAAATTGGTCCGGATCTCCTTCTTGAGTCAGTGTCCATTATTGATCCCGTGTGTGCAATAAATGTCTTACACTCCTCTGTTTTCGGCCTAAGACTGCTCGCCCACACTACCACAAATAGAGCACTTTGGGTTTTGCATTCTGCCCTGAACTCTTTTGAGGAGCCCTTGGACTCTGTGCACAGTGTCACCACCTATTGGTGATACCATACACAGAGCCAGCCTCCTACAACATGCATTCACACACAGGCGCACACATATATTCACAATACTCACTCCCAAATATTCATACATACACGCCCACACACACACCAAATATTTAAAGAAATCACACTTACCTGCACAGCTCTGCCTCAGAGATGCCAGGAGGGTTGGGACTGCTGCCTTCCCTCATTGGCTGATTAGGTCAGCCAAAGAGGATAGGCACTAGTCCCTACCTCGTCACAGAGTAGGATGGGATCATTGAGAGTTGCTGACTCCATCCCACTCTGTGACGTGCTGCCACTGATTGACACTCAGCCCTGGGCACTCCAGGGCTTAAAACTGAAGTGCCCAGGTCCTAGGCAATCAGTGATGCTCCTCCTCATCACGAGGGGGAGAGCCTTGAGGTGCTTTGCAGGCTGAAGAGGTTTTGTTCACAGAAGCTGTGATTTCTTCAGCCCGGCAAAGTACATTTAACCCATATACAGCTTCTGGCTATCTGACCTGACAAAGAAAAGTGTCTGTCAGGTTGAGCTTTGCTTAGCCTGACTCTTCTTGTCGGGTGTGAGAAGCTGGCCTGGTATATGATGTCCACTAATAAAGTCGACACCTTGCACCAGTCCAGGGATCCCTTATGGTGATTTAAGAGGTCTCAGACAACCTTAGAAAGCTATCCAAGTGGTAGCTGTGGAGTTCAGCCTTCAGGCTAAGTCTTGAAGGAGTGTAAAGCAGCTCGTTTTACCAGAATGTAATCTTATAGTATAGATTAAAAGAAAGAGAACCACACAAGGTATTTATAAAAATATGTATTTATTATATAATACTCTCTAGTATGTTTCAGTATCTCCTACATGGAGATATACCCAAAGCACACAATACTATAGCAAAGAAATCACAGTAAATAGCACTAATACACAGTGGGCCCCAGGTTGGGACCACACCACATACTAAGAAAGTGGTATACGAACCACGACTCGAGTCAGGACAATGTCAGGAGGATGTATAATCGCTGGGACCCCAAGGAACCACCCAAGGTGAGCAGATAGGGACCCCACGGAGGACGGGTGCAGTGTGGGAACATGACCACGTGCTCCGTACACCTCTATGTGATAGTCGCGGTTGGAGTTTTAAAGATTACGGACCCTTCCCAGTGGACCTTGAAGAAACCCTGTGGAAGACAGAAGGTTGGAGAGACACCCCACCCATGGATACCGAAGTACCCAAGTTACCTATCCCAGCGAAGCCGGGTGCATAGGGATGAAGTGGCGTCGGAAACCGCCGTCAAACTCAATGGAGTACTTCGAGAAAGTGCTGCTGCTGGAAGGGAGAAGAGTGTCCGTTGGAATCCAAATGTGGATTCTTGTTGAGGAGTACCTGAAAGCAGAGTGGACAGAGACTGGGTCACTTGAGAGTGACCAGGGGTTCGGTAGATGAATGCCCACCGATGTCAGGTGCTTCAGGATAGTTGACGGGGTCTTTGACTCTGCAGCTGCAGGGACTAGGCGATGTTGAGAACAACTAGGAGCTGGATGCAAGCTGTCCTACAAAGGATGTCGAGTGCTGAGGTGTCGGTGTCTGGCGGGAGCACCAACAAGCCTTATCAAAAGCAACCCATGCAGAAGGTCAAGGAAGTATACCGTTTGGACCAGCAAGGTCCAAGAGACTCACCACAGCCAGTGGAGTCAGGGCAAGCCAGGAGAAACCAGGGGTGCCCAAGAAAAGCAAAGTTGACCCTCAAATGGACCCACTGGCCGGAGGCACAGGAGTCGCAAGAGGACCTTAAGCAGCTTCACAAAACAGCAAGCCACGGAGCACTCTGTGTGAGGTGGATGAAGATCTTTTTGGAGAAAGTTACCAGAGGTTGGTGCTACTCGGAGCCCAATGCACTTGTCAAGGAATTGCCAACAAGCACATGCACTTGCAAATACACGTGGTACACAGGGGTTCGGGTATTGCAGCCCCCACGAGGGATACTGGCCTCAAACTTGGTGAAAGGGCAGCTAGGGCCTCGGGGGACGTAAAATCCCACCTCCTGTGTTGCTGGACCCTTTGGAGTCTGTAGGAGCTTGGGATAAGCAGACCAGTCAGCAGTGTTGAGGTGCCTGTGAATGCAGGGGAATGATTTCTTCACTCCAAGGGAGATTATCTTCAGTTGTCTTTGATGCTCCACAGGTCCGGCATGGATCCCGTATGGTGCACAGGCACAGATGATGCAGCAGACTGAGAGGGAGACTGAGTCAGGCCCAAACAAAGTCCAGCGCAGTTCAGAGTGCCCAGACGGTCAAAGTTCAGTGGTTTCAGGTCAGAATCTTGTCCATGATGAATCTAAGGTCCTACAGCCAGGTATGCCCTTAGGTACCCACGGGAGAGGGTTGGAAAGATTCAGGGGACCCTCTAAGGGGAGGGTCTGGACAGGGGTGAGGTTACTTCCATGTCCTTTGTCCAGTTTCGCGCCAGAGCAGGAGCCAACGGCTCCCAGGACTTGTTTGAACTGGACTATGCAAAGGGGCACCAAATGTGCCCCACATGCAGACTTTCAGTCACTGGCAAGCGCACCCACCCAGCCCTAATGCACTTAATCCTGTCTGGGAGGTGGTCACACCTCCCTGTGGCAGGATGCCTAGTGTTCTGCCTTCCCCTGCTTGAGCTTGGCTCAGCAGCAGGAGGGCAGAAATGTGTCTCTGGTCGGCAGCAACCATTTTGTGCTGTCTGGAGCTAGAAGGCTGGTACCGGGATCACAGGGACCCCACGAAGGGGATGGGGTGGAATCATACTTACCACACCGGTTACCAGTGTGCAGGTACGATTCCAACATGTTTGACACCAAACACGATAGGGCTTTTTTCAGCCGTTTCAGAGTTGGTCATCACGCTTTCGCATAATGCCTCTCTATATATAGTATATATGGCTGTTTCACTGGCAACCCAGAAGAATGGACTCCGTAGGCTGCAGGGGTGTCCTGCTCATGCAGTGTCACCCTCTCACTTAGAACCAAGCACCCTGCCTTCAGGATTGTAAAGGCCTGCTATAGGGGTGACTTATAGGTTTTAAGTGCAGTGACCCTTAGATATAGTAAACCTATATCTTTAGTAAGTGGTACATGCACCAACTTACACAGGCTGCAATGGCAGGCCTGTAGTTCCATTTTTCATGGCCTCTCATGGGTGGCATAGTACATGCTTCAGCCCATGGGAGGCCTCTGGTGTACCTATGCCCTGGGTATATGTGTACCATATACTACGGACAGACAAGGGTACCGCAGTATCCAATCTGGAGGGTACTGAAGTACATAACATAACAGTTTAGGGAGAAAGCAGATAGACTGGGGTCCTGATTAGCAGGGATCCTAGTCAGACTAGTCAAAAACCAGCTTAGCACCAGGCAAAAAGTGGGGGTACACATGCAGAAGGATCCTACCTTCCTACATCGGGCTAAAGGTGAGGGGCGTGTCCCCCCTGGCTATTACAATGGGCTGCAGCTGGGTAAGGGGTAGGCTAGAGTAGCAAACTTGACCTCAGGCATCTGCAAATTAAAGACAGAACAGACCAATGGGAAGCTTTTGTCGGTAGAGCTAAACCTTTAGCTCAGGGCTAAGCACCGCGGGGAGAGCTTGAGAAAGCCCAGCAGGAGTGATAAGAAAGACACACAAGGGTGGGGTAAAGAAGGATGAAAGGGGGTTCGCCTGGGGGGAATGTCACAGCAAAGTTTCTGCAAGTGGATAATGGTCCCACGGGTAGAGGGAAAGAAAAGGGAGGATGAATGTGTGTAGAGGGGGAGTTACGGGGGAAATATTGCCACTCACGGTGGGAGGGTGTCAGTCACTAGAGAGAGGAATGGAAGAGACAAAAGGACCACTAAGGCCCTTACAATAAGCAATAAAAACAGTGAAAAAATAATGAAAGAACAACACACTGAGACCAGGTCTGCAAAATCTTTCAGAAGGTACTCATCTGTGTCCATCAGGTGGTCTGAGAAGGATGGGTTTCTAGTGGTGAAGGTTTCAAGGGTGACCACTACGTAGCCCTGGCCTGCTCTTGTGTGAGTTATTCCACACAGTGGAATATTTTTCCTTTGTTAGAGGACTTTTAAAGGGCTGGTCTGGTTGCCTGCAAGTGAGATGCGATAATTGCCTGTCCCAAGGTGGAGTGTTGGCTGTCAGAGGTGGAGTGAGATCCACATGCTGGTCATCCAGGCAGTCTAGAATATTGGTCAGATCATTCAGGTCAGTGTAGTCCTTAGAGTTACCAGCCATGGTTATTCACATCGTAGCTGGTTCTAGCAGTCTATATTTGATGTCCCATTTGCGGGAAGGCTTTCTGTTTGATATTGTTTTCAGTGTAGAAATCTATAACGATCAGCACTTTATAAGCGTCCAGTCATAAAGGCCATGACTTTTGGCAGTAGACAGGATCTGGTGTACTTGTTCGTAATGGAGGAAGCAGGCTATAATTGGGTGCAGCAGATTGGTGCTGGATGGTATTCTGGGGAGGATCCTATAGTCTCTCCACATTTCAAAAGGATGGGTGAAGGTCAGACCAAGCAAGTGTGGGAGGACATCCGCTAGTAGTCTCCTGACATCATTATTGGATTTCAACTTCTCCAGGAAGCCATTGAAACAGGCTTTGTTGCACTGTGCCCGGTTTTCAGATCAATTACTTTCTGCTTGAAGTGCCAGATCTCCGAGCCCCAATAATCTGTGCTGTCCAGCCACTCCTCCACACGTCCAAGCCCTCTTCTTTGGGAGTGAAAGAAGCCCACATCAGCACGCTGAGCATTCATCTTCGAGGCGAGGTCCGAGGTCTTGGGACCTCAGTTGGTGTCAGAGCCCGGACCCTGAAAACCCAGATTGGACCTTACCTTATGTAGCCGCCCCTCTCTCTTCTTCACAGCCACCGGACTCAGACTTCTCCCTGGGTGACTGAGGGCATCCCGCTATTTCACATGGCTGGCCCTTTAAGACCAATGAGGAGGACGATCCCTGCCCCGCCCTCTGGGGGTGGAGCCGACAAGCGTCATCACCGGATAAAGAACCGCCAACCAATGCTACAGGGGTCGACGACCGGAAGGAGGAAGAGAGCGTCCGGAAGGAACCTGGAAGCCGGGAGCAGTCGAGAGAACTGGGACCACCAGAGCCCACCTTAGCGACCGACGGAGAAAAGCCAGGAGGCCAACGTTCCCTCGAATCGCCCTGCCACGCTCCAGGAGGAACGTGGCTGGAACAGGTCCGTCAGCGCTTACGGGGAGCAGGAAAAAGGGTGGATTTAGTGTCCCCGGGAGGATCTGGTTTGCCGGCCGCAAAGCCTTCATAGCGGGTAAACCTTCTCTGTCCCGTGTGTCCCTGCGCTACCCTGGTGACGGATACCTACCCCCACACCATATGATCCTAGGACAGGGTGACAATCGCTCACACGCCCTTCCCCTTCCACCCTTACAGAACCGAGCACTAATCAGTGCTGTTTTTCTTTGTTTCTTTCCTTTCTGGCACCATCCAACCCCGACGTGAGTGAAAACACTGAGCGATGCCAAGGTGGAGAAGCGTATCCCCTGCAGACGACGTCGGAGACAGTGTTAATTCCCCTCAGTGAAACTGTGTGAACTGAATAAAAACCCTCGCAAAGCCAAAACGTGTGTCGCGCTTTTCCTACCCGTTTTAGAAGTGGTGGAGAATGCAGGCAGCGTGACTCCATTGACTGGTATGATGGAAAACCTGATCCAACACATAGTGGAGGGACAGAAAAAGTTGGAATAAGCGGTGGAGCGCCAACTAACCTCTGCGCAGGCCGACCGGGACACGTTCAGAGATCTCATGAAGGCCCAAATGGACACCCTCCTGAAGGTCGTGGAGGAACCCGCCCCGTCCGCTACCGGCCACAAGTTGACCCGGGGTACCACCACCACCCCTACCGTCTCCCTACAGAAATACACCGCAGGAGAAGACCCCGATGCCTTCCTCCTGAACTTTGAAAGGGCGGCCAGAGCCTCCGGCTGGCCCATTGGGAAGTGGCCCTTTTTTCTGGCCCCCCTTCTGACAGGCGAGGCCCATGTGGCGTATCAAGTCGCGAACGCTGGCAGGGTGACCCCCTATGAGAAGGTAAAGGCCATAATCTTGGATCACCTGGGCATGGATTCGGAGGCTTAAGGGCTCCGATTCCGAAAGGAGAAGGGGACACCTGGAGACACCCCCAAAACCCTCTACTATAAGCTGAAACTCGCCGGCGAGAAGTGGCTGAAGCCGAATGATCGCTCCAAAGAGGAGATCATGAGTTCCATCATAATGGAACAGTTTTTGGATGCTTTACCCTATGCTACTCAGCGGTGGCTAAGACAGCACGCCAACTTGACCGCTGAACAAGCCGTGGATATGGCAACCTCTTTTTCCCGTGCCCAACCCAGATTGTCGCCTTGGGAACCAGAAAAACCATCAATGACTATACCGACTCCCAGAAAAGCGCTTAGGCCCATCAAAGAGCCGGAAAGGGTTCGCATGCCCCGCTCCGACGTCCCCGTGAGCAGAGGGCCCCAATGCTTCGACTGTGGCGAGTGGGGCCACATCGCCTGAGCCTGCCCGCGCAAGAAAACAGAAGAACCAATGGCCATAAGTTACCTCCCCAGAGTTCTCATGTACACAGCTGAGGTGGGAGCCTGCTTTTATGTAAGTTTGCTGGTAAACGGCTCTTCCGTAAATGCCCTTCTGGACTCCGGCTGTCTGTGATACGGAGTTCGTTAGTTAACCCCGACCAATTGATCCCTGGGAGGCAGGTCCTCATCCGTTGTGTGCACGGAGACGTTCGCTCCTATCCCACGGCACGGGTTCCCCTCAAAAGCCCAGAGGGAACCCCCTCTATGTTAACGGCGGGGGTATTAGAAACCCTACCCGAGGAAGTGATTTTGGGCACTGATAACCCCGAGTTTCTGTCTTTGTTTTTGCACAAAGTAAGGGAGAAGAAAGCAGGTGCGCCCGGGGAGAACATCTCGAGGGCCTTACTAACCCAAGAACCCTGGTTGACGGATAAGGACTTCCGCTGGGCCCAACATAACGACACCACTCTCACACATGCTTGGCAGGAAGCCCGAAAGCCACATGGTCCTGCGGTCCTTTCCTACCCCCATTTTCAAACTTCCAACGATTTGTTATATAGGGTGGCAGGGCCAGGAGAAAAACCCCAGTTGTTGGTTCCCCGGGAGATTCGAGAACAGATAATGTTTTTCGCCCATTCACATCTGCTGGCTGGTCACTCGGGGGCAGAAAAAACCACCCAGAGCCTGTTACGTTTCTTTTACTGGCCGAGTATATACGCCCAAATTAACAGGTACTGTAGGGAGTGTCCGGTTTGCCAGCGAAAAAAACCCTATCACCCTCCTCCAGTACCCCTACAACCATTACCTATAGTAGGGAAGCCATTTGAGAGGGTTGATATGGATATTATTGGGCCTTTGCCTCGCTCTACAAAAGGATTCCAGTATGTTCTAGTCCTGGTGGACTACTGTACCAGATTCCCCGAGGCTTTTCCTCTCAGATCCCCTACCACGTCCAATATAGCTGATAAGCTGCTGGAGTATTTCTCCCGGGTTGGCTTTCCTCTTCAGATCCTGACCGACCAAGGCTCTCCCTTTGTCTCACGACTTATGTCGCAGGTATGTGGGTTGCTAGACGTGAGACATCTAAAGACGTCCGTCTATCACCCACAAACCGACGGCCTAGTGGAGAGATACAATGGGACCCTGAAGTTGACCCTGAAAAAGATGTTGACTGGGGAGGGTAAGAACTGGGACCGTCTACTTCCCCTCGCCCTCTTCGCCATTCGAGGACAGGTACAGAGCAGTCTCGGCTGTTCCTCCTTCAAACTGCTCTATGGTCGCCAACCCAGAACCCTGTTAGAAATGACAAGAGAAGCCTGGAAGAAAGACAACAACGATACCAGTGAGCTACTCAAATACACCCAACATCTACGGACCAGGATAGGGAAGCTAAGAGATCTAGCCCATGTCAACCTGGAGAGAAAACAAATACTTCAAAAACAATTCTATGATAAAGGGAAGAAATGGAGGGCCTTAAAGGTGAACGATTGGGCCCTTGTTCTCCTGCCTTCCTCTTTGTCTAAAATCAAGAACGAATGGAAGGGCCCCTTTAGAATCGTGGGAACAGTCGGTAAAACCACCTATAGAGTCCAGATAGGTCCCAACAAATGTCAGACCTACCACATTAATATATTGAAGAAATGGATAGGACCCCCACCCGTGAACAACCAGCTATTGCTGTCACCCATGACCAATCTTTGCACGCTCGAGCAGTTAGTGGTTAATGAGTCCCTAGCCCCTGACCAACAATGCGAACTGCTGGACGTGCTAGAGGGATACAGTCCCCTGTTCTCTGACCTGCCGGGTAGAACCCCGTTAGTGGAGCACTGCATAGAGACCGAGGCAGGGAAAGTGGTGAAACTAAGGCCATACAGGATACAAGCCTCCAGACGGGAAGCCGTCTCCGAAGAGGTTAACAAAATGCTTCAGATGGGGGTAATTAGACCCTCTCATAGTGAGTGGACCTCTCCCATTGTTTTGGACACAAAACCAGATGGCACTATGAGGTTCTGTATAGACTTCCGCCAAGTAAATGCCATCTCCAAATTGGATGCCTATCCCCTGCCCCGGGTAGACGAACTGATAGAGAAGCTGGGAGACGCACGCTTTATTACTACGCTAGATCTTACGAAAGGATACTGGCAGGTGCCATTGCGTAAGTCTGACCAAGAAAAGACCGCGTTTTCCACCCCTGACGGTCTTTACGAGTTTACAGTACTCCCTTTCGGTCTGCACGGGGCCCCCGTGACTTTCCAGAGATTGATGAACAAGGTCTTGCACCCCACCATGCCTTTTCCTCTGCGTATCTTGATGACATCATCATATATAGTTCCACATGGGAAGAACATCTAGGGCACTGTCACCAGATATTGCAGGGATTACAGAAGGCGGGATTGCACATCAACACGAAGAAATCCCGCGTAGGGTTCCAGAAAGTGAAGTATTTAGGGTATCTTCTTGGGAATGGGTGCATTGAACCCCAAGAAGAGAAAATAAAGGCGATTACCAAAACCACCATACCAACAACAAAGAAAGAGATAAGGGCCTTCCTCGGTCTCCTTGGGTATTATCGCCGCTTCATTCCCCAATACTCAGACATAGCAGCTCCCCTTACCAACCTGTTACAAAAAGGCACCCATAAAAGCGCTCTGCTGAACCCCTCCGCGTCTGTCAGGGCAGCCTTTCGCAGATTGAAGAAGGCGATTACCAGTCATCCTGTTTTGGTCTCACCTGATCATTCCCGCCCCTTCATTCTCCAGACCGATGCTTCGGATATGGGTATTGGAGCCGTCCTTTCCCAGATCATTGATGACGGGACGGAAAGACCTATCTTATTCATCAGTCGGAAGCTCTTTCCCCGGGAGTGTCACTATCCTGTTATCGAGAAGGAATGTCTGGCTATCAAATGGGCCATAGATAAGCTCAGGTATTATCTCGAAGGAAAGCGATTCATCCTGTATACTGACCATGCACCATTGATCTGGATGAGCAGAAACAAGGGGAACAACCCTAGGGTGATGCGGTGGTTCCTATCCTTACAACCCTATGCCTTTGAGGTCTATGCCTTTGAGGTCCAACTCCAACGCCGACTTCCTGTCCCGAATCCCATTCATCCCTGACCGGGAAGACTCTAGGGGGGGTGTCAGAGCCCGGACCCTGAAAACCCCGATTGGACCTTACCTTATGTAGCCGCCCCTCTCTCTTCTTCACAGCCACCGGACTCAGACTTCTCCCTGGGTGACCGAGGGCATCCCGCTATTTTTCATGGCTGGCCCTTTAAGACCAGCGAGGAGGACGATCCCTGCCCCGCCCTCTGGGGGTGGAGCCGATGAGCGTCATCAACGGATAAAGAACCGCCAACCAATGCCACAGGGGTCGACGACCGGAAGGAGGAAGAGAGCGTCCGGAAGGAACCTGGAAGCCGGGAGCAGTCGAGAGAACTGGGACCAACAGAGCCCACCTTAGCAACTGACGGAGAAAAGCCAGGAGGCCAACGTTCCCTCGAATCGCCCTGCCACGCTCCAGGAGGAACGGGGCTGGAACAGGTGCGTCAGCGCTTACGGGGAGCAGGGAAAAGGGTAGATTTAGTGTCCCCAGGAGGATCTGGGTTGCCGGCCGGAAAGCCTTCATAGCGGGTAAATCTTCTCTGTCCCGCGTGTCCCTGCGCTACCCTGGTGATGGATACCTACCCCCACACCATATGATCCTAGGACCGGGTGACAATCCCTCACACGCCCTTCCCCTTCCACCCTTACAGAACCGAGCACTAATCAGTGCTGTTTTTCTTTGTTTCTTTCCTTTCTGGCACCATTCAACCCCGACGTGAGTGAAAACGCTGAGCGACGCCAAGGTGGAGAAGCGTATCCCCTGCAGACGACGTCGGAGACAGTGTTAATTCCCCTCAGTGAAACTGTGTGAACTGAATGAAAACCCTTGCAAAGCCAAAACGTGTGTCGCGCTTTTCCTGCCCGTTTTACTTTTGGTCGCTGATTGCTGAAATCTCCTACAAGAAGAGTTACATGGATCCTTCCTGGAGTACGCCGAAGGTGCCCCCGTGACTGCTGAGAGCCACCCACCAACTCAGTGAACAACTGGTGTGCAGCATTGCCACTGGTCATGATGAGAATCTTGAACCATTCACAGGGTAGTCTTGACGGCTGCAAGAGAAGGCACAACTGTGTAGAAGCAGCAGGTCCCCACAGTGCATCACAGGGGTTCATCGTGTGGTCAGGAGCTGGGCAGCAGCCCTTGAGTGGCCGTAGAAATAATTAAGATCCCCCAGAGCCCAAAGTAGTAGAGAGGGGTCTCAATGTGGCACAGGGTGGAGCAGATAGGTCAGCACTATACTGTTCGGCACCCCCTGGGGTTTTCATAGTCACACAAGGCATAGTGATCAAGGCCCCTGTCAGTAAACCACCTCCACTGGGGTATGCACTAAAGGCGGGCACATACAGACTGTAGGCAGGCTGAGGCCACACACAGGCCCTCCAAGTAGGGTGAGTGGTGAAATCTCGGGACCAATGTCTTAGAGGGGTGGTCCTCCTCATGTGCCTTAGACTGTCACAAATTAGGCTTCACTATGCCACAAGGGTGCCCCCTCAAGGGTTCCCGTTGTCCACATACTCCAAGCTGGTGTGCAATGAAGGAAGGCACAGCTAGTGTTGCATATAGGCTCTGCAAGTAGGGTGAGTAATGAGGTCTTTCAGGGTTAAGTACAGCACATGCAACCTCTGTTGATGGTCCATGGGCTCCTGAATGGGCCAAGTGGGAGGAGTGGGGAGCAAGGGACATGCCCCCAGGGTACAGCGGTCAATCACCAACAAGTGGCAGCTGACTTCGAGAGCTCTCAGATGCCGCTCACCATGCGAGCCACGTGTGTCTGATGATTCTGCAGGCCTCAGTGCTCCTCTGGCTACTGTAGGCTTCCAGGAGATGACTCCATGACCCCTGAGGGCTACGATTGAAGCCTCCACAACAGTACCATACTCACGAACCTGCAGGACATAGCCAATACTTTCGCGGACTACTACATGGAGCTTTACATCTCAGAAATAGGGGTTGATGACTGTAGGGAGACTCACTTCTTTGATGGCCTGAGTATTCTCTGTCTTAATGATGAAGCCTGAGCCCATTTAGTGGATTAAATAACAAAGAAAGAAATTGCCCAGGCGATCTCCACTCTCCAAAGCCCCAGGAGAAGACGCTTCCGTGGGGAATTCTATAGGTGGGTACAAGCGTATGCTGTTGACTCTCTTTATGATGCCTATAAGGATTCTAGACCCGCTCTCTCCAACAGAGCTCTCGCTGAGGTATTCCCAAAACCCAGAAAGAACCTCCTCTTCTGCAGCAGTTACAGCGCTATCGTCCTACTCAATACAGACGTGAAAGTGCTAGCGTAAATTTTAGCTATAGGACTTAAGCGGGTGATCCCCACCTTAGTCTATACTCCCAGGTAGATTTTGTACCAGCTAGAATGGCCTGCAATCATTTCTGCACACCGGCCCACATTCTGTGGCTCTATATGGATTTCCAGAAGGACAGAGTTGCCCTCTCCTTGGATGCTGAGAAGGTATTTGATCTGATTGAATGGCCTTATATCTTCCGAATGCTCCAGAGGATGGGACTTGAAGATGACTTCATCTCCAAAATTAAATGGCTATATGAGACACCATGGCACAGGTAAGCTGTGGAGGTTTTCTCTCATACTACTTTCTGATTCAGAGGGGGCACACCAGGGATTCCATCTCTCCCCTTTGCTGTTCCTCCTTGCCCTGGAACCCTTGGTGGCTGCTATAAGTCAGAACTTGCAGATCATGGGAATCCCCACACCAGAGGGTATCTTCAAAAACCGACAATATTCTGCTTACCCTGTCATACCTTCTCACATCCCTACCGATGCTCTTGTCTACCATTTCAGACTTCTCAGAGTTCCCAGGCTACTCAGTCAACTGGAGTAAAAATGAGGCCATGCCACTTTCCTGGATGACCACAAAGGCGGCAATAGCAGGATATCAATTCCAGTGGAAAGCAGAACGCCTAAAATATCTGGGAATATACATTAACAGGGGCCATCTTGAAATGATGTCCCTCCCTATGGACCCATATTGAATGGCTAATGATGAATGCCGGCCTGGGTCTTCAGATACTATATGACTCCAGACTGCCCCAATTCCACGTCAACAATCCTATTATACAGGCCATACTCAAGGTGTGCTCACATGCCCACGGACTCCTCCATTGCAAAGTGCGGATCCACAAGATAGGAGAGGCCTTTATGGCATTGCATGGGCAATCAGGAAGCAAGCTGGAATCCTTGCTATTGAATACTTATTGGTTGATAAGCAATTGAAATCCTTTGCAGCCTTACAAGATGAATTCAACTTATCCAGCTCCCAGCAGTGGAAACATTGACAACTGAAACATTACCTCCACAGTTGACTCGGCTCCCCACCGTAGGACATTGAGGAATTCCCAGTATTAAAATACCTTATTCACTGGGGTGAATTCAAGGGGGTAGTCTCAGCTTTTTAAAACTTCATGTTGAGTCATCTATATTCTCAACCTCTATTATATCAATTGTGAACAACTTGGCAACGCCTGCTCCACACTGAATACTCTGAAGATGGTTGGTCCAATGTGATAGAAATCCTTGACAAGAGTGTCAGAGAATCTAGATTGAAGTTTACCATACTTAAGATACTCCAGGACTGGTACTAGCCGCCTCTGAAACTTAAGAATGCCAGGTTATTACACCACGTGGCCTGCTGGAGATGTCCCCATGACCAGTGTGACATACCCTACATACTTTTCCAATACCCTAAGCTATCTAAGTACTGGTCCTCTGGAAGGTCCCCTTTCAGTGCGTCCCTACAGATACCTCTTAAGCTGACAGGGCCATTAGTTCGCCTCCATGACATCACGACCCACATGTGGCACCTGCTGGCCATTGGCCTCACTGGAACAAAAATCTGTATTCTGAGACACCGGAGGGTGCAGGACGGACTAACCCATGATAAATGGTTATCCAAGATGTACAAGTCAGCCACGTTTGAATGTCTCATTTATAGGGTACAAGACATGGTGGACGCCTTTATGCATATTTGGGAACCCCTTCTGACCGACACGACCTAGCACCCGCAATCGCTTCCTTATTGCTGATGTAGTTAGTGTTTGCTGATGAAGATGGTGTTTCCTATGATGGAGTGGGGGAACCCTCCCAGAACCCACTTCCCCTTTCCTTTTTCCACAGCTGCTTAAGATTGCTGACGAATCCAGGGGCAGTTCAACTCCTATTCCCAGTTACGGTTCTTGTTGGTATCGTCAACACTGATCCATGCTCCTCAATACGGTAATTCTATAGGGGTGGCACTACTACTTGAATGAGACGAGATGGCCCTCCCTCTTCTTTTCTTTCTTTATTGCCCACATCTTCCATGGTTGGGATAATGTTTATAAGGGTAAATGCACATTCTTTTCTTTTCCTTTCTTTTCTTTTCTTTTCTTTTCTTTTCTTAACTTTTCTTCATGTTTTAGTAACGTTACCACTCGTTCCCTGTTTTCTCTGCCTCTTTCCAAAGATGGAGATATTTGTACTAACATGATGTTAATCAATAAATAAATGTCACAAAAAAATGAAAGGCTGTAGGATATCAGCATTTTTCTAACACACAACATTTAAAAGCCTGTAAATTACCTATACGCAGTCAAAAATATATCAATAATTAGTAAAGCACAACTTAAGAATTTTTTTTGTAATTCTGAAGTGTGATGGAAACAAAGATTTTAATAGGATCAAAACCAATCAAGACACTTTAACAAGTGACACGCAAATGATAAATATTCGCTAAAACATGATTTCAACACATTCTCGTTTGTGCACTGTACAGCATGGAGGTCATTTGGGAGGAGTCAGGGGTCGCAGCTGTGACCTCTAGCTCTTTTCCTGCTTCTCCTGCACTTCTTTTGCGACCCCTGGCCTCAGAGGGCCTCCTCTGAGGCCAGGGGCCGCAAAGAAGTGCCAGGAGTAGTAGGGAACAAGTTAAAGGGCACAACTGCGACCCCTGACTGCTCACAAATGACGCCCATGCTGTACAGTTTTACAGCAAAACTGCATGTCTATGCAAATTTTGAGGCAGTTTCAACAGAAAATGTGCTGTCTGCGAATGAGAATGCGGTATCTCACCAGTCCTCCAAAATGTACCACTTGCTACCTACCACACCTTACCACTGACCTGCTGGCTGGGCGCGGCACATTTGCTCATCTTATTTTTTGTGTGATGCTTGAATTTTTGACAATACCTATGACGTCAGTGATATACCATTAATGGCAGCATCCCCTCCCTGGAAAATGTTCCAGCTCCACAGCCGAGGTGCAGAAATCTTGGTGTTTATTAAGCCTCAGTGTAGAAGGGAGAAGACGAGAAACGGCGATTGAGGAGGGCAGAAGCAGAGAGAAAGTGTCCTTGTGGTAATGTAACTGGTGCTCAGGTAAAGCGCTACATTACCTTAGGGTCGAGTTCGGAAAAAAAAGAGGAGAGGGAAATGTTGAGCAAAATAATGAGAATGCGAAATACAGATCAATAGAAAAGAAACAGAGAGACTGAAGACCGAACAACAACGACAAAAAGACAGGGGGAAACAGAGACAGATGAAAGAGAGAGCTAAAGTTATGGACAAACAGATTTAAAAAAGACAGACAAAAAGAGAGAGAGAGAGAGGACGAGAAACTGAGAGAGGGAAGGGAGTAGATAGCTAGAAAATAGGTAGTCAGGCAGGAAAATAAATATATAGAGACAGACAGGCGCACACATAGTTTACGACATAAACGCAGTTATTAAGAAGTGATGATGAGTGGGGTGGAGCTGTGGCTCCGTACGGTCACACATGTGACAGTGAGATCTCTCTGTAGCTTATAGTCCCATTATTGGCAACACACCCCACCCACACCACAACAGAGTATGCATGCATAAATAAATACACAACACAACTTTTGTTTGGGAAAAATATTGCTGCAGGTTTATTCCATACAAAAGTATGCAAATATGGTGGGTTATCTTACGGGCGATCCAAGGGCAGGCAGCTGTACCACTCTATGATGCCCTGCCCGCCTGATGAGCCAAGCACTGTGGAGAATCCAATCAGCGCTACCCTTATGGGGGTGATCCCCTTACTGGATCACGTGACACATTGGTCCCTTATTACTCACGCCCCTTTCAGGGCGGAGCGTAGCAAGGCAAGCCCCGGTTGTTCAGGCCCACAACCGCCCGAAGGACTAACGGGGCGCCGACGTAATTGTTCCAGGACCCTCCCATGAGGCTCCTGGGATTTGGCTCTGGCACCCCTATTGTGCCCACGCAGAGGTACCCTTCTGTACCCATCTGCTTCCAGATCGCCCTGTAACTCCGCCTGCAACGACAAAAGAAAACATTACAACGTTCTACGTACTTCGCCTGCCAACCCCACGCCGGGTAAGCGGTAGGGTGGGAGACGGCGTGTCCGGCGCAAAGAGGATGCCAGGATGGCCGGGGGAGGCATAAATACCTCCCCACCTCCTCTGCGACCCGGAAGTGACGCGCCTGGTAAGGGGACTCCTCCTAGAGTCCCGCATTCGTAGTGGGGGTGGGGAAGTGCCCAAATGGGACTAAAGGGGCCGCGGGCAGCCGCATAGTCCCATTATTGGCAACACACCCCACCCACACCACAACAGAGTATGCATGCATAAATAAATACACAACACAACTTTTGTTTGGGAAAAATATTGCTGCAGGTTTATTCCATACAAAAGTATGCAAATATGGTGGGTTATCTTACGGGCGATCCAAGGGCAGGCAGCTGTACCACTCTATGCTGCCCTGCCCGCCTGATGAGCCAAGCACTGTGGAGAATCCAATCAGCGCTACCCTTATGGGGGTGATCCCCTTACTGGATCACGTGACACATTGGTCCCTTATTACTCACGCCCCTTTCAGGGCGGAGGGTAGCAAGGCAAGCCCCGGTTGTTCAGGCCCACAACCGCCCGAAGGACTAACGGGCGCCGACGTAATTGTTCCAGGACCCTCCCATGAGGCTCCTGGGATTTGGCTCTGGCACCCCTATTGTGCCCACGCAGAGGTACCCTTCTGTACCCATCTGCTTCCAGATCGCCCTGTAACTCCGCCTGCAACGACAAAAGAAAACATTACAACGTTCTACGTACTTCGCCTGCCAACCCCACGCCGGGTAAGCGGTAGGGTGGGAGACGGCGTGTCCGGCGCAAAGAGGATGCCAGGATGGCCGGGGAGGCATAAATACCTCCCCACCTCCTCTGCGACCCGGAAGTGACGCGCCTGGTAAGGGGACTCCTCCTAGAGTCCCGCATTCGTAGTGGGGGTGGGGAAGTGCCCAAATGGGACTAAAGGGGCCGCCCGTCTAGGGTGGCCCCCTGCGAGGCCGCGGGCAGCCGCATAGTCCCATTATTGGCAACACACCCCACCCACACCACAACAGAGTATGCATGCATAAATAAATACACAACACAACTTTTGTTTGGGAAAAATATTGCTGCAGGTTTATTCCATACAAAAGTATGCAAATATGGTGGGTTATCTTACGGGCGATCCAAGGGCAGGCAGCTGTACCACTCTATGCTGCCCTGCCCGCCTGATGAGCCAAGCACTGTGGAGAATCCAATCAGCGCTACCCTTATGGGGGTGATCCCCTTACTGGATCACGTGACACATTGGTCCCTTATTACTCACGCCCCTTTCAGGGCGGAGCGTAGCAAGGCAAGCCCACAACCGCCCGAAGGACTAACGGGCGCCGATGTAATTGTTCCAGGACCCTCCCATGAGGCTCCTGGGATTTGGCTCTGGCACCCCTATTGTGCCCACGCAGAGGTACCCTTCTGTACCCATCTGCTTCCAGATCGCCCTGTAACTCCGCCAAAGCTCTGGAGGCGGCCGCCGTCGCCTAAAGAGCCCCCCCACCAAAACAGTTCCTTTCTCACTGCAACCTGCAATTTCCCGGGCCTCATTCATGTCCAGTAGGAACAGATCCAAGCCCACCTGTGCCAAGTGCACCCAACTTTGTCAAAATAACCTTTGGTGTTCGCCCGGCATAGCCCATGCCTGATGAAGCCAAAGCCCCTTGCTCTGCGACTTGCGCCTGGAGCGGTTTATCCTTCTCTGGGAATGTACCAGTGCCTCGCATTACCTGCAAGAATGTGATGGCCTCCCTGGAGGGAGCTCTACGTTTAAACATCGCTATATTACCCTTCAAGCTGATGTGGCTCCCACCTCCTGCAACCTGTAGTTGCAGTCCTTCTAGCATTTCGTGCTCCCTAAGACCCGTTTCCCCAATTTATGGAACAGCAGCACACTTGCTTCGAAGACCGCTTCCACAACCAGGCTATGCGGATGGGGCATTTCATGCATCACTGAAGCAACCCGTGACCTGCCCAGGGAGCAGAGTGCACCTACATTGTTGAAGTTGACCAGACATGTGCACAGACCTCTGCGATTAATACCCTGGCGAACACGACTGTTCGCATAGCGCACACCATTGCAGTCATAGCAACCATTTTGAGTGACAACTTACGCCGCCTACCAGGCTTGCTTAACTAAAGCTCGATCACAGATACACACATACCTGCTAACCAGCTGTGACCCTTGATGCCCAACCCAGCTAATGACCTAGTACTTTATCGCAGGGAATATTTCCTTCCACAAGATCAAGCCGCACCTGAGCACATGGCCTTCACCTACTGGGCCGAGGTGCAGTGTGTGCTCTGGATTTGTCAGCGATGGTGCTGCAGACACATTCCAAGCTGCTCTTGGAGCCACGGCACACATTCTGGCCTAACCAACTGACACATGCCACCTGGCTAACTTGCCGCTGCGAGATTTGCTCTTAGCACCACCCTCTTGCGGTTACCGGTGCACATCGTCTATAGGTCTTGCCCCCACTCGATTTATGCAGGTACTTGCAATGTACCCTTCTGCCCCTGTGTGGGCGGGAAAATACCTGTAACATTGCAAATCCCACTGCACTTACATTCTCGGGCAGTCCGGTGGGGGAGAGAGGTCCTTAGAATTGGTTCTGCTGCAAAGCCTGGCCTCCTAGCCCGCAAGCACCCTCGTCTGACAGCAGACTATCTGCTGTGCTGCCCGTGCAATGTCCGCACCCGGGCGCAAGACGTCCCATTCTATACCTCTGCTAACAGGCTACCTTCAGTGAAGCTGGAGTGAACGGTTGTATGTTGTGCATCTGACCATAAGAACCTTGGTTTGCTTTGGCCGGGATCACATTGTTGCATCTGTCACACTCACAATAGTGGCAACGTGCAGTTCTTTTGCAATCTACACTGCAGAGTGTGCCTGGACGATCCTAGACACCCCCTGAGTGCCAACCCGCTTTGACCCAAGATGCAAAGCACTCGACCCGGTACACTTGGTTACCCCGGACTTAATTGCCCTCCACCGAAATCCATGTGTAGGAGTAGCTGGTCCCCGATTTAATTCCTGGTGGTCTATGCGTTATGCCATACTCCTTTTATGCCTTTTTCAAAGCAGTTAACCCGCTCACACACTAGACCCGCTGGTAGCAAGTTCAGTATAACCTGTACATGGAATTTAAATTCTTCTAACAACTGCACTGTGGGCAAACCACACTCACTGCTACTGGTTTAGGTAGGGGTGGAGGGTTGTGCCTTCTTAATTTGTGTTTAGTAGACGGAATAATTTCCAATATTTCTTTGGTAGGTTTCAAATGCCTAGTGTTTATTCTTATTCTAATGCATAAGACAAAAACAGGCATAAGACAAAAACAGCCGACACGTGTTTCGCACGTGTGGCCGATCGGCCGAGGGCTTTCTCAAGGCAAAGATTCGAGTTATGATGGTCGTGTTCCTTGTGATTGAGGCGACCAGTGTCTGACTATTCAGCCCTTGGAGGCCGTAGCAATACTGCCCGGTCAGCAAGTATGCCCACTGTACAGTTGTAATTTAGTAACTCATGGCCTGACAACCGCAGGTGCCTAGTACCGGGCTGTGTGTATGCGGCCCAGGACCTGGGCAATAGGCTTGGTGTGGATGGGTTGTGAATGCCAGGCATAAGTGTAATACCTTTGACAAACCTCTCCTGACCATCATCTATATCATTCTTAAACATTATTTACTGGTTTTGCCACATGGCACCCTTCTGGTTGGTGATACGGAACCTCCTACCCAGCATAAGCTGACAGTCTCGCTTTGCCGTCACACCACCTGTGTCCCTTTAATCACCCTCCATCCTCCTGTGTCACCTGACCTTGGTTCTTGAGTGCACTTACTTCGCCCTTTGACCAGACAATTCCACAGACCTCTTTGATTGCTAGACCCTGGTGAACACATCAATGGTGTCAAATCTGGTTTGAAACAATATATGTAGTGTGCCCACTATTGAAGACAACTCACCCCTTCGTGGAGTGACCACTACACAGGAGCCTACACAAGTCACCCAACAGACAAGTTGGCCCAGACTACCTTGTGTTCTGGTGCCATATTTGGAAGGAGCCTTGCCTTCACTTGCTGCCCCCTGGGAAACACACAATGCCCGTGCTCTGGCCGCACGCGGCGATGCCCTCGTGTAGTATCGAACCCCTGGTCAAATAAGAGTGCCAACTCCACTACTTAAACCTGCACCTTGACCATGAGTGGAGTCTAGCTCTCCCCAAACTTCTGCTGGTGCTTCCCACGGTCATGCCTCCTGTTCAGTTAAATTTAGTAATTCGTGGCACTGACCACCACAAGGGCCTAATACTGGGCTGTGTAACTGCGGCCCAGGGTGACCTTAAACAATCGGCTTGGTGTGGATGGGTGCTAACATTACCTGGCTGAAGTGCAATCCCTGACAATCACTCCTGACAAGATGTGCCAATGCAGTTAGAGGAGTTATCCAGCCCGGTCCCAGAATCTGAGTAAATTAGTGAAAGATGCACGTCTGAACTGGTAGCTGATACGGTTACTTACGCCTGCAAATGCTCTGCTCAGAGCAACCCGCTAGACAATGGCTTCCAATGAAAGGCGGTGTCAACAGACCTCCAAGCACTAAAGGCGGTACCTGAGTAGGGCTCTGGTCTAGCAGATGACCCTTGCATCGGATAACGCATCTGGCTGTAAGCCGCTCAGTGCCACTTATGCTTTGGCGCTTCCTGACCCACAGCCAGCTCACCCTGATACAATCCGCTCATGACTGGGACTCAACAGTGCGGCGAAAGAGTGAGACATCCTAGCCTGACCTTAGCTCTTCACCAGGCTCCCACACAAGAGCCCCTCCACAAACCTTGTGGCCTAAAACATTCGCCCGGTGGGGCGGTTGCGAATGGACTGCAAACAACCCCTAGGCATTCTCTACCAATGTTGTAAATGGAGTTTCTGGTTGGCTAGGGTATGCACCTAAGCCTGGCCGAACCCACCTCTCTAGTCAGGAGAAGGGAGTACACACTTAAGCTGACACCTGCCCACCCGGTAGGTGGCTAGGCAGAGACTTTGGCTTATCCCAGATGCAGTGTAGATTTAATGTGCCAACCGCACTCCCACAGTGGCACACTACATAAGAGACTCCATACCAGGTTATTTTAATTACCCTTCGTATCGCCCATTCAAGAGAAACTTAGTTCCATCTGCCCCCATTACCCTGTGCTACCAAACCTCATCATGACATCACAGGGATTACATAACTCACTAGGTCAATCGGGCCACCGTCCTACAGCTCAGTTAGCACAACCCTGTTGCTGCTGGTAGGAACTGTACTTAGCATACTACCTTATGCATCCACTCAATCAGCAGTGTACCCTACTAACACTTGTAGCAGGGCGCATATCATAAGTACCTCAAGCCCAACTGAGGCATCACATATCACCAAAGTGTTGTGTACAATTGGCTTAACGCCGGGACTAGGGTGCAGCTTCTACCCCCTCAGGCTGCCCCCCCCCCCCACAATCGCACAAAAGAGCAGTCCGCGGCCAAGACAACACAAATGGGAGGGGGGCTGAGATCACGCCCCAAAACGCTGGCTAGATCACCCCTTACTCAACATGTCAACCAGTTCTCTCCTTTGTGGTCAACCAAATTCCATTTGCTGGGATTTCTCCACTAGTACCTATGCTGTTGAACCTGGATTTGTAAGGCGCACGCGAGGTTCGGCAATCGTGCCAATGTTAGTCGCCATGTTTCCAACTTCTCAATAGCGTCCGCTTAGTGGGAGCACTACTAGGACTCGTGGGACGGAATAGAGGTCTAAAGCATTGGTGCCAATTAAGTGCACTTTCAGAACCTTCCCCACAGTGGGCAAGAAAGCACTGAGCTGTGCCAATTAAAGGCTGTTGCAAACAGGTGCCCCCAATAATTTGGCCCCAGAGCAGCTGGTAGTACTACAGCTTGTGCTGTTGATTACAAGTATATGCACTCCTGACCTCAAACCTCCAGGATGTCGTGTTTTTAACGCGTCAGCGCCCCCCACGCTTGTTGAGGAAGGCAGTGCCATGCCCTTGCCTGGTATTTAGCCGCTGTCATTGCATCCCTATATTTATTACAAAAGGAGCACTGCACCTACGACAAGCCCATCTATTGGCCTAGTCAATGCTTCTACTTGCATCAGATAAAAGCCACAATTATAGCTCAGCTGCATAGCCAACCAAGAGCTTAGCCGCCCCATCCATAGCTGGCAATGTTTCAGATTGCTATGCCTTACATTTTCATAATCCCAAAACATCTATGAGTGACATTTAGATGACTATGCCTGACACTTTCTTGCGAGCAAAATCAAACAATGAAGATGAGGGAGACATGTCGATATCAGTAATTACACCCATTAGACCAACGAGAAACTCTAAGACCACTAAGGTTTAAGGTAGCTTTAGTGCGCATTTCCGGGCTTGGAGGCGCCTTGCGAGATCTACACATGTTCCATCCCTTGGTGGCACAAGGACCTTGTTGTCAAAGCAGCAAAGTCTTCACTCAATGCAATAAAACTAAACTGATTGCTCACAGCGCACGCTCCCCACAGCCGCCAACGGGACAAGCCGAAGTTTGTACCGGGGATCCCAACTCCAAGGAAAGGCACCACAACCAGCCAATTCGCTGTGCAGGTCACTCACAAAGGCCCTGCTGAAAGGACCCCACCTTAACCACGGCCCCTACATAAACCTTGAGTGCACCTTGCGAATAATGAAGGCTGAAAACGACTTCCCGTCGCTCATACACTGTCATTTCATGCAGAACTAACACCGGTAGACCTGGAGCGATACCCCGGAGTTTACAGCTGCCGGTCCACGGTGACATCAAACACCTAACCTGTGTGCTATTAAAATTCAATCTTTTGCCCAAACACAGTGATGTAATCCTGTGCCCACAAACTGGCTATGAACAGAATGCTTTATCGCCCTTATGCAGGAACTAGGGCTGTTCCACCTAGCAAGGACGCTGCGCCCATATAATCCAGCAGCCAAAGCGTGTCCGTGAACCACCGAACATATCCTGTGACATATCCTGTGACGCTGCATGTACTGCGCTACCCCGTACCTGGGAAACGCAAGTGCCCCAGTTAAATTACATCCTCATGGGGGAAAACATACAAAAGACACGTGAATAGCAGTTGGCAAGTGAGCACATGTTCGTAAACAAAATGCTCCTAGTATATCCAAATAAGGGCGCTGCGACCAATGATCCAGCCGCCAAAGCGTACTCCTAATAGCACACACCCCACCAACATACATCATGTGACGTTGCCTGTTCTGCGCCACCCCGTGCCTGAGCAACGCAAGTACCCAGACAATTAAACAAATTGCCGAGGAACACCGGGGGAATTGGGTGTCCTTACTTCTTCAGCTATCGCACAAGTCCACACTACCTCTGCCGGAAATCCTCTAAATCGTGCAGCTGCACTTTGGGGCCTATAAGATCGCGCCTGACTCTGTAGTTTTCCTGCTACGGTTTGCCCCCACTATGATCACTGTAGGCTCCAGCATGCCAAGCTGTAGACACCTTCGACCGAACGTAAAGCACAACCATGGGACAGTGCCATCTGGTGCTAAGGCACTCCCCCTGAGGATAGGCGACTACCCCTCTCAATGAGTCACAGTCAACTCTGTATATTATGAAGAATTGGTAGCAATGGGAGTGCACGCAGCTACGTTGTCATGGCAGACCTAGCAATGGTAAAATAGCATCCCTATTCTTGGAGTGGCACTACTCAGATAGGATGACTGGAGACTAAAACAGAAACAATGGGCACGCATGAGAAATGGGACCATCTTCAAACCACCGCATTCACTTTAACTGAGATAACTTAGTACGAATAGCCCAACAAATAAATTAGAGGGATACCGAACCGCTTCCCTTAGGTGCCACAAAGGATTGACAATACCCCATTTGATCGTCCGCGATAAATAGATTTAATCATTTACGTGCAGCCAAAGTAGGTAATAGTGCCACCCAGTGGCCATAACACCTATATGGCACCCTCGCAGTATAGAAAAAGGCCCTTCTCGAGAACTCACAGTCGCCTGATGCTGCCTCCCAGCTCAGGGTCCCCTGCAATACAACAGCGGGGGAACCACAGCGAGAACCAAGGGACCATGTCGAAACCACGACAATGCGCAGCCCGACCGGGAGCCTGGCCCGCTCCATTTAACGACGGCTGAGCGTCGGGTGTCTTTTGAAGCTCCCGTTCGGCCTAGATTTAGCCCCAGTATTGCAAATATGTTGGCGCAGTGAACCGCCGAAAACAGGGTTTCCTGGGCCCCTAAAGCGTGAGCCGGGCCGACAGCACCCCCGCGATACAGGTTCAGCTGTGGGTGCGGGGCGCAGCACAAACCCCGGACACTGTGGGCCCGAACCCTCTCGCCGCATTGTGTCCACGGCCCCAGCCCTCGAGGACCAGCATTTGCCATGTGGGCAGGGGGGGCCAGCCGTGGGCAGCGCTGGGCCAGCACAGGCCTGTGGAAGACCACACCCCCATGGAGGGCAGGATCAGTCTAAAAGCAGGGGGGGGGGGAAGTGAGCCAACCCCCGTACCCCTAACATGACCCCTGGTTCAAAGGTTATGACATTCGGTTTGTATCCGCTGTTTTTGGTCACATTTACCTGCCCTTTACTATGAACAGCCGGCAGTTATGCAAAACAGGTCCAAAACCAAGTTTACAATTACCAAGGCACCGTCAACGGCACGAAACCCTGCAAAAGTCCCCCAAATTGACCTCGCATCATGATTTTGGGATGCCGCTCCGGGGGGCTGGGTCGCATCACCTGTAACGCTACCGCAATATCGCAATGGCGGAGTAGCCCCCCTGACGAATGGCCCTACAAAGCCTTTACTGCGAGTAGGGTGGGCGCGCTGGACCCACTGGCCACCCCGTGCAAGGACCACCCGGGCATGGACGCACGCAAACCAGCCGGGGGGGATCGGCAATTGGTGCATATCCCTGCCCCCGCCCCTGCTCCATCTGCTGCTCCATGCGTCCCCTCGGCTCTCGGACCACATTGTCCCTCGGCAGCCTCCAACTTCCGCCCTGCCCGTGCCGCCTCCCTAGCTGGGGCATAAACGCATAGCTCCCCCACAAATGCGACCGGGATCGCTTGAGACCCCCCAGGCCGGACCAAAGAACACCATTCGCAGCGGCGAGGGAGGGGGCGCTCCGCCGCAGCCCGAGGCTCACTCCCCCCCCCATGCAACCAGAGGCGGGGAAGGTGGAGGAAGTAATCTACCGTAGGACATCCGCGACTACTATTTCGGCGGGAAATCAATGGGCGCATGGACGGACTCAGGCACTTGAGCCTACGGCCTCGGATCGGGCCGCAAACCTCAATCCTACAGCACCTGGTATTCCCAGGCGGTCTCCAACCTGCAGTTGTACGGCGACTATGGCCCGGCGGGTGCGATGTTGGGGTCGAGATGAAGAAAGCTCCTTAGCATGTGGGACAGGGGCGCGCGGCCGTGTAGCATGGGCCGCCTGACCCGCCCCAGTCCCAAACCCTACCCCCTGCCCCTACCGCGGGCACAAGCCCCCAGACCTCCTGCGGGGCCGGGCCAGAGAAATTACTGCTGGGACGGGATCCCACACGGGCCATAGCCACCGTAGAGAGTTCAGAAGGGGTGGTGAAATATGTTTGAATCGTAATGTCCAACATTGGGTATTGGAGCGCTTTACATGAGCACCGTATTTACATTACACATTCAGGCACGGGGAGATTAAGGGATTTGCCCAGAATCACAGGATGTGGACGCGACCCCGAGGCTCGAACGCTGGTTTCCAGCACCAAAGTCGGCAGACTAGCCGACGGACCGCATCCCCTCCCCGAGAGTTTTGCGATAGAGAAGGGACCCTAACCGTGTCCGTGCGTGGACAACTCCGCCCTGTTTGCATGCTATGCTTCCAGAGCCGTGGGGGGAGGGGGGTTGAGGGGTAGAACTCACCTCACAACCCAGCGCACAAATCGCACGACCCCACAAACACCAAATCCCCCCTGCAGCACGACCCGACGGCGCGAAAAGGTAGCTGGGGCAGGCCGCATCCCCACAGGTCCGCTGCCCGCCTCTTGCCGGACGGCCTCTATGGCCATACGGAAAGCTCCCTGGCTGGGACCAGGCTGCCCGGCATGCCGCCGAGCAGCATGAAAACCCCTCTCCCCCTCTGCCCCCATTGAGGTCCCTCACAGCAAACATGCCAGCGTGCATGACCCCGAGGGCCTCATGCGGTCGGGACGGCCCGAAACAGATGGCGGGCGGGGCAGAGGGTAAGGGGGGGGCAGCACTAACCTCGCTTCCAATACACCGGGCACGACCAAACCGCGACGATCGGACAACCATGGAGACGGCGTGTCCGGCGCAAAGAGGATGCCAGGATGGCCGGGGGAGGCATAAATACCTCCCCACCTCCTCTGCGACCCGGAAGTACGCGCCTGGTAAGGGGACTCCTCCTAGAGTCCCGCATTCGTAGTGGGGGTGGGGAAGTGCCCAAATGGGACTAAAGGGGCCGCCCGTCTAGGGTGGCCCCGTGCGGGGGCCGCGGGCAGCCGCAGTGCCTTGGGTTCTCTATCTTGTGTCTAAGCACTGATGCCGCGACATCGCACATTTATATAAAGATTTAGATTATTGCTTTTGTTACAAAATCGTTTACAGCCCTGTTAGAGAAGCGTTGTCGGTAGATACAAATCAACGCGGTGGCTCCAGAGTGCTTTTCTCGCATAAAGACGTGGCATGAAGTGGGGAGTTTTGGAGACGGCTCCGAAGAAGTATTTCATGCAACAAATAAATCTCTCATAGAAACAGGGAGCCTAGTTATGGGTATTTCAGAATTATTTAGCCCGCCTTGATATTAAAATTGTAAGGCATTTCCTAAGACTGCCAAATAAAAGTACTACAAAAGGTAAGAAAAGTGCCGTGTGCATTGGCCGGGAATTGAACCCGGACCTCCCGCGTGGCAGGCGAGAATTCTACCACTGAACCACCAATGCCTACCATGCTGAACTTGTCCAGATGGTTAGTCATAGTTGAAAATGAGCCAGCTACAGTGCACATATTTCAATATAATATATATTGTGGTACTTAATCCCAAGGACATGCATGCAACTAAAAAGAGCAGAGCCCATGTATAATGCAGCCCCATGCGTCATATGAAGAGAGCAGCCAGGAAACTCAAGATATTATAGAATGTTTTACACGTGAACCAGCAATTCTTCATGCTACATGTGCACATCAGAGCACACAGGTAGATGATGCTCACCTGTTGCACATGCTGAAACATTATATGTAAAGCACCAAGACTGAACCTAGGCCTGGCGGAAACAAAAGGCTCGATACAGTATAACAACAATGGTTTAAAGGGACTAGCAGGTGAATGACGCCACGATACACGTAAAAAACCTTAGCTAATGTCATCAAACCAGGCAATATTCTAGAGCGCCTATTGCTGGTGGCTGTTAGACATGCAGGGCAGGCAGTAAAGAGTTGTTCTGTTTCTCCACTCTGGATGCCCTTATAAGGATTAGGACAGACAGAGGTGGCATCGGGCAGGCAATGGGCATTTGAACTGACAAGAGTTCATCCTGATGAACCATCAGCAAGAGGAGGCAGAGATCACGTGCACCAGACTGGGGTACATTAATATCTAAAATGGCCAAGGTTGAATTGGGATCAAAAATAGGCCCGGGCACTCTAAGAAAGCGGCCCACATTTGCAGACCGCGCCTTTTCGCAAAACACTGCTAAAATGTTTTAAGTATTAAGAAATTAAGGGAAGGGTCTCTATGAGAGGCGTGTTTTCTTAACTTCACTCAGATAAAAAAAAAGAATGGAAATGTTGCCAGGACTCTTCGTGCACGGATTAGTTCACAAAGGTGAACCACACCTGAATATGAGTGAGGCCACTTCTGCTCAGGACCCCAGCCCAGTCTGCATACATTAATGGACCGGCCCAGCGAGAGACTAGGAATGACACCTCCGCTCCGTTGGCAAAAAAGGTAGGTAATAGAAGCCCATCTGCCTCCAGAAAGGCCGTTCAGGCCCCTACTGGGTCGCTGGCGGCATCTGAACAGCACAGATACACCCCAAATCGGCCACTACGCTGCACAAAAAAGTGACCCACAGCTGCAACTCAGATACCGGCCCATTGCCCAAGTGCCCGCCTCACCAATCTGACCCGTAAACCTTATAATGATGACTGCAGGTATAATATACAGGTTACTGACCCAGGCAGGTTCCCTGGGCTGGCCGAGGTTACTTAACCCCGATGCACAAAGCCCAGAGCTTAATTCAGAATTAGATCTGGCCTGAGCTGGGACACCACCCAGCATCCATCCACTGCCACAAAATACCCTCCACCCACAGTCTGTGGACCTGACTGCTACCACTTCATTAAAGACAGAGTGGAAAGTCAGAAACTAATGTTCGTTCAATTGTAATGCATCTAAAAATAAAAATAAATTGAATCTCTAAATCAACAGTTACTAGGGGGCGTGGCTTGGCGCCGATGGAGTGAGCAGCACTCACTGCGAGCTCCCGTCGGCCAGCCGCCATCGCCGATTATCCTGAAACCCCCACGAGGGGCATGACGCCCCACGGTACACCCCCATAACTGGGACTGCAGAGGGGGCACCCAGGAGGTGGAACGAACTTCCCCCGCAGCCGCAATCCGCCGTAAACTGCTGAAACTTGATCGCGGCGAGCGCGGCCGGGTGCTGACCTAAGATGGCGGCGCCCAGCGGGAATTGAGAGTGACAGGACAAGCGCTAGCTGTCTGCCGCATGGTGCGCGGCTTGAGCGCTGGAGCACCTCTTCTTCTGCCCTCTGCAGGGTGCGACCCCCAAGGACCAGTGGACCCCGAAGAAGCTCCCCGCATACCGGTGCCTGTGAGACCGGATGTAAGGCCAGTGGAGATTAACGGCGGTAAGATGGCGGCGCGGACGGCGATAGATGAGCCTGGGGCGCCTTGATTAGCGCGGAGCCACCTGTGCCCCCCTACCCACTGTGTAGAGCTGAGTGCCGAGATCGGCGGCCATCGAGGGCGGGCTGACCCGAGGTGGCCCAGACGCCGAGGGACTTGGGATAGGCCTCATAGGGCCCACGACCGGACAGAGAGCTGTAACATCGGGGGACCCCCCCCCCCGAGCCAGGAGTTTGAAGGGCGCGCTGATGCACGAGTGGCGCGATGGGAAGGTGAGCCCGGGTGGGAACGAAGCTGGGGCGGGCGCCGGCTGTCCAAGGGCGCCACAGGTGGACGTGACGAGGCTTTGGCTCCCTTCCTCCTGCCTGTGCACGCTCTACTGAGGAGAAGCATTGGGGACTCCTGTCCGGGATCTGGGGCAGGCGGGAGCTCCTGAGGAGCCCGGACCTTACTGGTGACAGCGGACACCGCAGACGGCAAGCAGTGGAGGCCTGGAACGGGGCCCTGCATTCGGACTGGGGACTCTGGGCACACTGCGCGACAGCCATTGACAACGCCGCCCTACCGGACTGGTGTAGACACAGGGGCCTGTAGGCGAGGGCTTGCTGAACGTGAGCAGTGCAGTGCAAACCCGGTGAGAACGGGTCGAGGTGCCCCATGAGTACGCGCAGCACCAGAGGTGTCCCAGGGCGTGAAGACACAATGGGGAAGCCCCAGAAGAAGAAGGACAGAGAGGATCCCCCCCATGAGCGTGCCTACGGACGAAAACGGGAAAGCCCAGCAACAAGGGGAACACCCTGCAGTCCCCACGCTGCAGGACATCTTGCAGGCTATCACCACGTCCAGCGAGCGCCTGGAAAATAAGATTGACTCGTTGAGCTTAGACATGGGTTTGCTCAGAGACGATCACAAGAAATTGGCGGACCGAGTTAAATCAACTGAGGGAGAACTTGCTGAGGCCCTGCCGGCGCTCACTGACGTGCAAGCAGCGAATGGCCCTGTTAGAGGCAAAGGTGCGGACGCTAGAGGACAGGGCTGAAGATGCCGAAAACAGGTCACGAAGAAGCAACCTGCGGATCGTGGGCCTGCCGTAAAAAATTGAAGGCCGCAGCATGACGGATTATCTTGAAAAATGGATCAGGGAAGAGATAGCGCCAAGCGGACTGTCGAACTTATTCGCCCTGGAAAGAGCGCACCGCGTCCCGGCGAAACCACCCTTGCCAGGCGCCCCGCCAAGAGTGGTGATAGCGAAACTCCTACACTACAGGGACAGAGACCACATTCTGACCCAGGTACGCATCAAGGGCGACACACGGGTGCACAATTCCATAGTGCGCATCTTCCCAGATTTTTCGCGGGAAGTGCAACGATGGCGGAGCTCCTACCGGGAGGTGAAACAGAGGTTGCGGCAACTGGATTACAAATACACGACGCAATACCCGGCTACGTTGCGAGTTGTAACGGTTGGGGGCACGGAGTTCTTCAGAACCCCTCAGGAGGCGTCTGACTGGTTGGACAACCAGGATGGTGCGGAGCGGCCACGGAGCCTGACGAAAGGGAGACGACGAGGACACCGACCCAGGAATCGGAGGACTGGGACGGAGATCCTGGTGCCTTCACAGGAGGAGACACAACTCGAACGGCTGAACGCGATGCAGGTGGTGGCCCGGATCAGCGGCGGAGTGCAGAGCCAAGACCAGCCGGAGGGCAGCGGAAATACGGCGGACACTGGTTCGGAGGGTGGGTCCAGCGACTCTGAGGCACAAAGTGAGCCACTCCCGGCTGTAACACCGCAGACGGCAGATGGCATCATCTAGTGGTTCAAAATGGCGAACTGAGAGATGCAGACCTCGCTCACTGTGGGGCGCTCCTGAGATTACATTCAGGTACAGGGGTACAAGAGGGAGGGCTGCCGTGGGGTGGGCCTCTGACATTGTGGAGAAGATGGCGGCGGCAGAGACGGGTGAGCCCCAGCGGCTGGCCACCCTCTGGGACTGACTGACCACCCTACAAGCAGTCACTTGTAGACTTTATAAATTGGTTTGGATGGGGGGTTGTTTTTTCCTACTTATCCTGGGGAGTGGGAGTTCAGGGGCGAGTTTGTTGTTGGGTTTGGGGGAAACACTGGGTTGCAAAATGTTGGATGTAATGGGGGCTCGACACAGAGATGGGTGCGGTGGGTGCTGGCCGGCCTAGGAAGGGTTTGGAACAGAGTACTACTCGACCATGGCTGACCACCGACATTACAAATGCATGACCTGGAATATCAGGGGCATGCACACTATGTCCAAACGCCATAAAGTCCTCTCATATATTAAACGACGAGGAGCCCAGATAGCTCTCCTCCAAGAAACGCACCTTACGCAAAAGGAAGGGCAGGCATTGCAAAAAAGGTGGAGGGGGCAGCTCTTCTACACTACTTATTCAGCCTATGCACGAGGGGCGTTAGTGTGGATCCAAGCGGGGGTTCCGTTCCAATTGCTCCATTCAGTAACCGATCCGGAGGGCCGCTACGTGGCCGTCAAGGGGAGGCTGGAAGGCCGGGACATTACCTTGATCAGTGTATACGCCCCTAATGTCGATCAGTCAGCATTCTTTCCGGCACTCAGCCACAAATTAGCACAATATCTTGCGGGTACTGTGATAGTGGGGGGCGACTTCAACAGTGTAGACGACATACTTCTGGACCGGTCCCACCCCCGCTGCCAACCTCCCAAGCAGCACGCGCTTCCCATGCGTTCACCACATGGAGACAGAGCTGGGGCATGCTAGACACATGGCGCACCCTGAACCCGCAAACCAAAGACTACTCTTATTTCTCGGCGGTCCACGAAGTGCACGCCCGGCTAGATGCCTTGTTGTGCTCGGCGGATGCTCACCAACAAGTCACGTCAGCAGAATACTTAGCACGCACCATTTCAGACCATTATCCACTGATTATGTCCCTGAGGTGGGCGTACCCGCCAGCGGCGATTCCCACATGGCGACTTCAACCAGACACATTGGAAGATCAGGTCTTTAGAGAGGAGATCAGGGGTGAGATAGCGGACTATTTCAGACTTAACACTGGGACGGCGGCATCCCTCACTGCAGAATGGGACGCCTTTAAGGTGGTCCTGAGAGGCCAGTGCATCACACGTGCCACAGGAGTCAGGAAGGTCCTCATGAGAGAAGTAGAGGGGGCAGAGTCAGCTCTCCGGAAAATAGAACGCAGGAGGCCGGGACATCCGGAACTCCAACGGGCACTCCTGGACGCTAAAGAGGAGACAGCAAGGCAAACAGAGAGGCTCAGGAGCTTCGATTATAAAAAATATCTGGAGCGCACCCATGCTGAAAGGGACAAGTCTGGTTCGCTCCTGGCATGGCTGACAAATCCGGGGCGCCGGGGCTCTCCCCTAGTGGAAATAGAGGACGAATGGGGGATCAGACACTTCGCTCAGGATAAGATCAACGAGGTCTTTGCACGCTACTACACTGCACTCTATGCCAAAACATATACCTGCGCACTGGCAGATATGGGGGACTACCTGACTGATCTACCACTGACACGCCTGACCCCTGAAATTGCGGAGCTCCTGGGGGGGATATCACTCAACGGGAGATTCGGGTGGCTATTAAGGGAATGGCGCGTAATAAAACGCCAGGTACCGACGGACTACCGGTCGAATTTTTGCAACGTATGTGGAGGAGTTGACCCCCACCTGACCGCAATGTAACGCAAGGCCCACGAACTGGGGCGATTGCCGGACAGCGCCAGGGAGGCTCTTATTATCCCCATTCCTAAACCAGGGAAAGAACCCCATGACTTTACAGCATACAGACCATTGTCTATGTTGAACTTGGACTATAAAATCTTGAGCAAGATCCTCGCGACCCGTTTGCTGCCGCATATGCCTCATCTTGTTCACCCTGATCAAGCGGGATTTATCCCAGGGCGGAACACTGCCACTAACATTCGGCGCCTCCTGGCGGTAATGGACGCTGAAGGGTACGATAAACAGGAAGCAGCAGTGCTAGCAGTGGACATAGAGAAGGCTTTTGACAGCCTGGAGTGGCAGTATTTGTATGTAGTCCTGGCTGGAATGGGCCTCGGGAAGGATTCCTAAAATGGGTGCAGCTCCTGTACGCAGCCCCTACAGCCCGGGTGCGCACTGGCAGAGTCATTTCACCTCCGCAGAGAGTGGAGAGAGGTACGAGACAGGGATGCCCCCTTTCCCCCCTCTTGTTTGCTCTGGCCATGGAACCATTGGCGTGCAGAGCCAGGAGTGGCCAGGATTACAGGGGCTTAGAGACATCAACGGGCCGCCATCTAATAGCCTTATATGCGGACGACCTCCTGATCTTCTTGCGTGATACGGCGGGCGAACTCCATGGGGCACGCACTATGCTGGCCCGATTCGGCACTGTGTCTGGTCTCCAAGTTAATTGGCAAAAATCCAGCCTGTTTCCGCTGACCCCTGATATCCCTCCGCCGCTCGCCTTGGAGCGATTGCGCTGGGAACCTAGATGTTTACAATATCTGGGTGTTCGAGTTTATCATGAGGCCTCGGACCTCTTGGAGGGGAATGTGAGCAGGGCAGTGAGGGCGGCAAAAGCAGCAATGGATTTCTGGAGCACACTCCCGCTTTCCGTTGCTGGGAGAGTGGCGGTCCTAAAGATGATAACATTGCCGAGCCTCCTGTATTACTTCGGGACACTGCCGGTGTGGATCCCACGGGCAAAGTTTAAGGAATTGGACACGATGATCACTTCCTTTATCTGGGGCTCAGGCAGGCGGAGAGTAGCACTGTCATTATTGCGGCGCCCTACTGCAGAGGGGGGGCTAGCGGTGCCTGACCTTGAGAGCTATTATCTATCTGCACAATTATACTGGCTGATCCAGTGGCTAGCGGCAGACCGCAACCCTGACAGGGAACGCTGCCCGGACGCACCAGATGCTGCCAACCTAGCAAAAATCCTTTTACGAGTCCGCCGCACTGCGCCGGCAGACACGCAGGCCACCAAGGTGGTAATGCGCTGTTGGTCCAGATACCTGAGGAAGGTGGGCGCTGTGACTCCCTACTCACCTGCCATACCACTGACACAGTTGCGCTATCTCCCGCAGGGAGAACACTGGGGGGGGCTGGAAGACTGGGTAGAGGTGGGATTGAGAGAAATGGGGGACCTGTACCGAGACTCCGCACTCATACCCTTCGAGGACCTGCAGGCTTCATACGACATCCCTGGGGGACATTTCCTGAAGCATAGGGCCTTGACCCCCAAGATTAGGGAACATTGGAGAGGAGGGGACACAGAGCCACGAGCACTGGCGGGGTGCAGATATGTGGCGCTCTCGGCAGGCAGAATTAAAACGGTATCCTGCTTATACAAGGCCATACAGACAGATGCACGGCGGCCACTAGAACGCCTGAAATTACAATGGGAGGAAGACCTTGGTAAGCCAATTCCAGAGAGGGACTGGGAAAAAATACTAGAGCGTACACCAAAGGCGTCCAGGAACGCCCGTTTTAAATTAATTAACTATTATGTGCTGCACAGAGCGTACCTGACGCCGATCCGCATTAGACGGTATTTCAGTGTGGAATCAGCAGGCTGCCCAAGATGCGGGATGAGGGAGGCACACATACTCCACATGTTTTGGGACTGCCCCTTATTGCAGACTTTCTGGGGAGACATACGACAGATAGTGGGTGACCTAATTGATAAAACATTGCCACAGACGCCAGAGCACTTCCTCCTGGGATGGTTTCCACACACGGCCAAGAACAGGGTGACGGGGAAGTTTCAGGACCTTGCTTACGTCCTAGCCAAGAGGGAGATAGCTAGAAATTGGAAAGCCCCGAGAGGACCGCAGATTGCCACCTGGAGAAGAGAGTTAGAGAGATGGGCGGGGGCCGAAAGCAGGCTGCTGTTTAGGGAAGCCAGTCGGGGGATTGGTACAATGGACAAGGCCAAAGCCTGGGAAACCTTAGTAGATGAACTAATAGCCTCTGGCCAAGAAGACGTTGAGGAGGTGGGCTCCCTGGGGCGGCTGACGTGGCTCTGGGCACTGATCTAGGGGGACGTCAAACTTAGCGCATGAGACCCTGGCCTCCACTACACACGACTGCGAAACATCACTTGTACGAGCAGCTGCCAACCAGCTGCCCCTCTGCAGTCCTTGTTCCATTGCAACCCAGGAGAGAGAGGGGGAGGGGGTACTGTTTTTATGTTTTATTTTCTGTTTGGCAGGTGTTGGATTGTAAGATTCTGCGAATGGTCATGGACCCAATTCTCATACATGCTGGAAGCATTTTCATCATAATGTAATATGTGTGAAACTAAAGATTAAATGCCAATAAAATATGGTTAAAAAAAAAAAAAAAAATCAACAGTTACTAACACTTTCTTCAGGAAAAGTACTGCACCCTTAATGGGGCGACCCTCTCTATCCACGCTATTAAGAATAGTAAATAGAAGTTTACCTTCGACTTGGTGGTATTGTTTCACATAGGGGATGGCCAGATCTCTCTATCTTGGGTGACTGCAAGCTAGGGTAAGTGCATTCTTGGTTTTGCCCTTTCCAGATATACTTATTTGTGAGAATGTGGATTATTAGTTGGGGTGGTTGGGAGACCACACCAAGTAATAGTACTTTAATTGAAATCTTATCATAGCGCTCAAAAATTGTGCAAGGAGATGCAAATTCTAGCTCGCCAACTTACCATTGGCAGCCTGCGTGTGAGAAAAAACTCCATCACATGGCGGTTGGTAGAGTTTTGCCAGAATTCTGCGTTACAAGTGTAACACGGAGTGGCCAAAACTCCACCAACTCCACCAGCGGAGCAGAATTTATCACCCACCCCTGAGAAAAAGCTTCAGATGTTTCCATTAGAATTGGATACAAAATGCCAGTTGTGACTTTGAGAATCCACACAATACTCCAGAGGTACCCTCCAGTACCAGACACCTTACACTACAGGCGGCCATCAGATCAGAAGACAATGTGCCAGACGTCGTTTTCAAAAGTAGCATCATTGCTCCTGGTGAGGTTTTGAAAACTTTACCAGAAACCCAGATGGAACTTTGTGTACTTGACACAATACTCCAGGTAGACTCTGCAGAACCAGGCACAACACTTCAGAGAGGCTCCAAGTTTCGGTCACGGTATGCTAGACTAATCTCTAAAGTGGGCAGCAACTGTCCAGATGAGGCAGCAAGGTAAAGACACATAGGGGCATATGTACGAGAAAGTGGCGGAGTGAGGTGTTAGCCGTCATGGATTAACGCCTCACTCCGTCACTTTAAAAACACAAGGCTGCCCCATATTTACAAGGATATGGTGCAGCCTTGCGTTTCCCCCTGCGCTGGAGCTACACTTAGTGTAGCGCCAACGCAGGCACCCTTGCAACATAGTGCAAGGGTGTCTGTGTGCAGGGGAGGATTGTTTATGTGCAGGAAGGTGTCCCTTCCTGCACATAAAGAATCCTAAAATGCCATGTTGTCACTTTTTTGTGTGCTGCATCATGCAGCACACATGAAAGTCACAAAATGGCATTTTTTTTTACAGATTCTTTATGTACAGGAAGGGGGACCTTCCTGTACATAAACAATCCATGGCAATTTGCTTTTTCCATGTGTGCTGCGGCAGCACACATGGAAAAAGCAAAAACGAGGAGAAATAATGCATTTCTCCTCGTTTCGCCAAGTTAAGACCAGGTTTTCCCTGGTCTTAATTTTGGCGCTGCCTCCTATGTACGCTGCCCTTGTACATAGGGGGGAGCGTCAAAATCAATGGATGTTGTGGTGGAACGCCCACCGCAACACCAACTGCCCACCCCTTTCACGCTAGCCATAGCGTGAAAGGGAGCCTTATTTACAAGGCAGCGTTAAGCCACGAAGGCTAAGCCCCTATAACCACCACAACGTCGGAAAAAGTGACGTTGTGGTGGCGATAGGGGCCTGTACATATGCCCCATTGTTCCAAATGAGTCGTTTGGAAATGTATCCAGCACTCTCCATAAGGCCTTGTTTGTGCTGTGTACACAATCTACTTGTAAAACTGATTCCGTTTCATGCTGGTTTTATTACCACTCCCTCTGCTCCCGAACATCACTTTTGGCCTACTCACTGCCTTATCCTGTAAGTGAATCTTGCAACGCAGCTGCCTGGGCTGTAACCATCTGTACTCTAAAGCTATGTCTGCACTGCTGCTGCCTGTGCTGTGCCTGTTCATGTCAATGAAGCTTGAACCTCTTCTGCCTGTTCAGTAACAGTGTTAGTGATGGCACTTAACTATCAAATACATCTAAGTTTCTTAACAGTATTAACCTGTATCTGTGGATAATTATAATAAAAGCAGCAGAGGGGTGTGCAGACAGTTTATCTTTGCTAATTTTAAGACTGCAAGTCTTCTGTGGTCTGTTTAAAAAGTGAAGGCACTGCTGAGATTCGAACTCAGGATCTCCTGTTTACTAGACAGGCGCTTTAACCAACTAAGCCACAGCGCCTACTGCGTGCTGCTCACTCACATTCCGTTTCTTGATGTAAATGCCAAGCAATGTGCAAAGTTTTGTTATTTTTCACCTGCTCCCAACGAGAAAATGGAGAAGACAGAAAATCTGATACACAAATGGAAAAATTACAAGACGGGTCATGAAAAGCGTCTATCCGTACACATACATATCTGGATTCATGCAGAATGCATTTATTACAGTATGAATACGATACACCGATGGAGTAAGTGATATACATACGTGAAAGTACAAAACGTAAACAAGAGTGGGTTGATACAAAGGCCTCCCATATATGTAAGACACATATACTGTCTACGTACGTAAGCCGTGTGCCGTTTCCTACACCTCTGGTGACCCCCTACCCGCCCCACCTGTGCAGCACAGAGGTCACTGTCACATACTGCATCTGTAAAGCCCCGATGAACTCACTAAGATACGCAAGTGTTTTTAATGTTTTCTTCGATACCTTGTCTCCATCTGCAAAGATGAAAAAGACACTATGTTGCTCGCAGCTTTCTCACCACAGAACAAATGTTAACTGATTTAAACAGCGCTTTAAAAAGTGCACTTTCATATTGTATATTTGACACTTTTTGCTTTTGTGCTGATATTTGTTTATTTGATCGTTACTTGGTTATTATTTTTAAAATGTAATGAAGAATTGAAATACAAAAAAAACAGAGAGTCCCACGAAAACATGGAGGCTGTGTTACAGAGAGGGTTCGCCAGTGTCTGACTGGCCTACAGGGCAATCCGGCAGTGCCCGAGGGCTGGTTTCATAGGTCTGTTTGTGGGCCGGTTTTTATTTATTTTATTTTATTTAATGCATTTTTATATAGCGCAGACTTTACCCGAAGGTGTCAGAGCGCTGTACAATAGAACCAGTTACGTTACATGAGAAAAATGGTACAAAATAGAACGTTACAAAAATAAACAGGAGAGGTAGAGTAAAACCATATAGGCAATAACACAATATCAGACACAGCAATCAAGGGTGGGGAATGAACAAGAAGATGTTACAAATTTACAGTGATGAACTAGCTTCCTGGAGGGGTCTGAGAATGAGGGTATTAGTTCTGGAAGTGTCTTTGAAGGAGAAGAGATTTGAGGTCCGCTTTGAAAATCTGGATGGAGGTAGTGGCACGGAGCAATGGGAGAAGCGAGTTCCAGATTCTCACCGCATTACCTGAGAACGATTGAGCCATCGATCTTTCCTTTTTGAAGGAGGGGGGCTCAAGCAGAAACTTTACTGCATTCCAAGAAGGTCTCGAGCCTCCTGACATTTTCAGTTTATTCGCCAGGTAACGGGGGGAAGAAGTGTGCAAGGCTTTATGGGTGATGCAGGCAGTTTTATAAATGGATCTTGCCTCGATGGGAAGCCATCGAAGAGAAGACAGGATAGGAGTAATGTGGTCACTACGTTTGGATCCTGAAATAAAGCGAGCTGCTGAATGGAGGACGGATTTGAGGGGGAGAGGTGAGATTTGGGTACGCCAGACAGGAGAGAATTGCAGTAATCCAGTCTAGAGAGAACTAGCGATTGGACCAATGTTTTTAGGTCTTTCTCCGGGAAGAACCGACGGATCCCCCACAGAAGTCGCAGCTGGTAACGTGCGTTCTTAGCAATGGAGTTGATGTGGGAGATTAGATTGAGTCTTTTGTCAAGTATGACACCTAGGGATTTAGCGCTGTCGACAATGACGGGTTTATTGTTGAGTAAATTCAGCTGATCCATCCAGGATTGAACCGGAGGAGGGGAGAGAGAGGTAGAAAGGAGGAGGAATTCAGTTTTGGTGGGATTGAGAATGAGTTGGTGAACTAACATCCAGTTGTGAATAGAGTTGAGAGTAGAGTTGAGTAGTGAAAGTTTGTGTGCGGAAGACACCTTGAGGTAGCTTTGGGTGTCATCCGCATAGAGATGGTAGTGGATCCCAGATTTACTAAGGAGGTTCCCCAAGGGTTCCAGATAGAGATTAAACAGAGTGGGTGCAAGGATAGAACCTTGAGGGACGCCTTGACCTACCCCCAATGGAGACGAAAGACTGTACGCTATCTTGATCATTTGTGATCTGTCCGAGAGGAATGAGGCAAACCATTTAAGCACTGTGCCTTCCACGCCCATTCTCTGTTGAAGAATGTTGAGGAGGGTGTTGTGATTAACAGTGTCAAAGGCTGCAGAGAGGTCAAGAAGAATCAGAAGGCACGATTCCCCAGAATCGAGTATATGCAGCACATCATCAATCACTTGAAGCAGGGCTGTTTCAGTGCTGCAGTTTTGGATGAAACCCGACTGGAACACGTCAAGGAGATTATTGTCCATAATGTGTAGGGAAAGTTGTTTCGCAACACATTTTTCTGTGATTTTAGAAAGAAAAGGGAGGTTGGTGATGGGGCGGAAGTTGTTGAGGTCATTCGCATCTGCGGAAGTTTTTTTTAGAAGAGGGGTAACCTGTCCTGTTTTGAGGGCAGCAGGGAGGGAGCCTTGACTAAGGAAGAGGTTAACTAGTCTGGTCCAGTAAGAGAGAGTATTGGTGTAGAAATCAATGGCGATGCCACTAGGGATGGGGTCAGAGGAATGGTTGGAGGGTTTGGTTTCAAGGATGCATTTGAGGAGGTCATCTTCCGAGATGGCTGCAAAGTTCTGCCAAGTGACTAAGGATTTTCGTTCCTCAATGAGGGTGGGGTGGGTGACCTGATCCACTAGTGATTTTACCTTTTCATCAAAGAATAAAGCGAATTCTGCTGCTTTCTTTGAAGAATCCTCAGGCTTGATGGTTTGTGGAGAGCAGTTTGGGTTTTTGATGAGGTCAAAAAGTTTTTGGGTCTGTTCTTGGCTGAGTCGAGGAGGGATCTGAAATGTGATGCTTTTTCATGGAATATGTGCTTGTGGTATTTGGATCTTGCCGAACGTAAATGAGAGAGATTGGTGGTGGATGGAGATTGTCTCCACTGTTTCTCCAAGATTCTAAGGTTTTTCCTTTCATCATAGAGAGCTTTATTGAACCAAGGTGCAGAGGGGTGGGTCTTTTCTTTTGCTTTGGAGTGGAGCGATTATATCGATTTCGACTGCTAGGACTGAGAGGCAATGGGAGGTGAGATCATTGACATCCACGTTGGGGTCTAGTCTAGGAAGTGATTGCAACGCAGAGTCACACAGAGTGTCAAGATCAATGTTTTTGGTGTTGCGGAACCAGGTAGTTGCCCTTTTGGGTTGGCCGAGTGTAATAACGTGCGATAAGTGAAAACGGAAGGGAATGAGGAAGTGGTCTGACCAGTCTACATGGACAGGGGGAGCAATAGTGAGCAGGTCTGCTTTGGATATGACAAGGTTTAGAATTGAGCCCTTAGAGTGTGTAGTTTCCGAACAGTGTTGGAAAAGATCATTGGCTGAGAGAAATGTGGCAAGCTTGTTGGCAGCCGAGTCTTCCAAAGAGCCCCAGTGTAGATTGAAGTCACCCAGGAAGATCTGTCTGTCACTTTGAGACAATTGGTCACTGATGAAGTCGGTGAGTTCCTCCAAAAAGGGAGAGCAGTTTCCGGGTGAATGGTAGATGACATGGAACCTGAAGGGTGAACCCTGATAAACTTGAAGTTCTAGGGATAGGCTTTCGAGTGTATGGAAGGGGATGGAAGGAAGGACTTTAATTTGAAGGGAGTTTCTGAAAATGATAGCGACACCTCCACCAATTTTGTCAGTTCTGTTGTTTCTGAGGATGGAGTAGTCGGTAGGTATCAGAAGATCAAACAAAGTATGAGAGGAGTCATTGAACCAGGTCTCAGTGAGGAAGAGCATGTCAAGATTGTGATGGGTGATAGTGTCGGAAATTTCCAGTTTGTGCTTGATTGCAGATCTGCAGTTGTGGAGCAAACAATGCAGCTCTGACGCAACTGTTTTAGAGATGTGGGAGGTTGGGCTATTAAGGGAGATGGGGATAAGATTCTTGTATGAGGGTGCCAGGGAAGACGAGGGGGGCTGGAAGGATCTGACAGAGGAGATGGTCTGAATAGAGAATTGTGTGGGATTCTTGGGAGGGGAAAGTGGAGAGGGATTGATGTTGGTGGTCTTGTAGCTAGCCAGTAAGTTGGCGATGTCTGCGGAGGACAGACTGTGGTTGGCTTTATTGGGGCGCGGGAGCAGGGAACTCCTCGGGAGGTTGTTAGGGAAGTGGGATAACTTAGCACTTAGAAGTGCGATGGACGAGACAAGCTGGGAAATGGAAGAGATGAGAGAATCGAGTTTATTTTCCAGGGAGAGGAGGGCTGAACACGCAGTGTTGGGAGACTCGTTGGTTAAGGGAGGGAGTGCAGTAGGCGAGGGAGGACAGGGAGAGGTGGTTAAGGGAGGGAGTGCAGTAGGCGAGGGAGGACAGGGAGAGGTGGGGGAATGGGGGGTATTGGGGTGCAGGGGTCGAAGGTAAGGGACGATGGTGGTAGAGAGGAGTGGATGGTGTTACAGTGATATTTTTACTGGTGTTGAGCATAGGGGTAGAGTAGAGATCAAAAGTGGGAGGAGGCAGTTGAGGAGTAGAGAGGGGAGGCGGGGGTGGAGTGGGGAGGGCGGGGGTTCAAAAGAAGGCCAGAGATATGGGAGGAAGAGAGGAGAGGGGGCTGTACAAGTAGGGGAAGGAGGGGGGCAAAGGAAGGCCAGAGGTAAGAGGAGAAGAGAGGAGACTGGGCTGTACAGGGAGGGGAGGGAGGAGGGTCAAAGGAAGGCCAGAGGAATGGGGAGAGGAGAGGAGAAGGTGCTGGATAGGTACCGTATGCTAGGAAAGGTGTATGTAGGGGAAGAGGCACCAGGCAGAGATGGGGGCATTGGGATAAGTGGAAGTTGGGGGAGGAGTATGGGACTGTAGGGTCAGAGGGAAGGAAGAGGGTGGAATTACCGATAGGGGAGACAGGGTTGCAAAGCATAGGAGGAGTAAGGGGAGGTAGAAGAGAGATGGAAGGTGAAGGAGAAGAATTAAGGATACGTGGGAAGGGGGGAGCGGAAAGGGATGAGGAGAAGGAGAAGGGAGGAGGAAAGGGGGAGGGTAGGGAAAGTTGACCGGTGGACCAGGTTGTAAGATAGGTGGATTAAGTAGGGGGAGATGGGTAAGTAATAGGGGGATTAGGGGCGGGAGATGGCATTGGAATATTGGCAAGATGCAGGGTGGGGAGGGGAAGCCGGAGGTAAAGCAGATGAGATAGGGGGAAGATCAGATTGGGAAGGGGGAAGAGTGGAAGAGGAGGGAGCAAGGGAAGGGGGGACAAGGGATAGCCCTGTGTCTCCCGGGAGAGCGGCCTGAAGGACGATAGGGGGGTCATGGGGGAAGAAAGGGAGAAAGGAGAGGAGCTAGCAGAAGAAGAATCAAGGGAGATCGTAATTGGAAGGGTGGGACGAGGAGTGGAAGAGGTGGTCAAAGAGAGAGAGACAGGAGTCAGTAGCTTGGATCATGACAGTGCCATTGTTATAAAGTGTAATGGTGAGGGAACCATTAAAACAGGTGGAGGGGGAAATTTTTAGCCGCTGCCCATGTGGGATAGAGGAGGAGGAGGAGACGAAGGAATTGAAGAAGCAGGTGGACCAGGCAGGGATGTCGTGAGTGAAGAAAATGAGGTCATTTTTTAGCTTCCCTAGACGCCCATTGTGGAATTGGTCAACAAAGAGGGAATCAGGGAATTGTTCAATGGTGTTATGCTTAAATCGTTTTGCTGCTACTTTGGACAGATTGGGGGGGTAAATAACTTTGAAGCAGTTAACTCCAGATTTAATTCGAATGGGAGCCATGGTAGGGGGATGAGGTGATGGGGGGATGCGTTTGGGGGTAGAAGAAGGGGCCACTAGGGTGGCGAAAGTGCAAAGAAGTGTAATAAGAGGAGTGAGCATATTCTGGAAATCAAGTGAAAATGATCCAGGAGAGGTGTGGTCAGATCAGGACCAAAAGGAGGTACTATTGGCCACCGGAGGTGCGTCAGCTGACAAGTAAAGGAGAGAAGACCCGGACTGATGACTGACCAATACCGTTCCAAGATGGCTGCCGTATTTGCTCATCCAGTGCAGCGGTTCGTAGAGTCCCTCCTTTGTTTTCAGGAATCGACAAGGGAGACCATTTTGGAGAAGGTATCTAACGCGGCTGAAGACATGCAAGAAAGCATATTCCATTTAATAGAGGAGCTCATATGAGTGGTAGGGGAGAAACAGCAACAGAATCTTTTAGGTGAATCCAGTAATCAGAGCATAAATGTCTTTAATGGAGGACTCAATTGATTTAGAATGGAGGAATGAGGTGAGTTGCCATATCCAAGATGGCCGCCACCGATTGATACACCAATCCTTTCTATTCCATAAACTATTACTCAGGTAGGAAATAAGGTTTTCTTAGCCCTGTCCAAGATGGCCACCATAAATTGAGAATAAACTATTCCTCTTTCTATTTCCATAGCCATTTTGAATGCTTGAGATTGGGAGAATGTTGGGTAGTCCTTTTTCTTTAAGTTTTTGTAAAGAAGGAGCAGCCATTTTAAAAGCTGGAAGTTCCCAGAAGTGAGGGAGGGGAGCAGCTCGTTAAGCAGAGTCTTCCGATAGAGACATGGATCACAGTTATGAGGCAGAAGTTCTTTCTCTCATTAAACCACAAAGCAGAAGCTTACTTACACACTCAGAGCGCCTCAGAGACAAGAGAATTGAAAAGCAAGCATGCAGCGCGCATAGCAGGGAGAGGCTTCTTTTCTCCTCTCCTTACAAAGCTTATGTTGAGTGCACTGTGCCTGACCCGTGTGATCAGTGCTGCGTCAGTTTCCTGCATAACTGCATCCACGTTGGCAGGAGACCGACAGAGATTCAGGGCCTGAGAAGGGATTTGAGACCCCGGGCACAATGACCCCTATGCAGAGCTGAATACGCTGCTTACACTTATTTTCCGCATGCGTATCTGTGGTAATGCAGATTTCTCCGTTGTTTGGCTGATCAGCCTGCTTACGGCGCCACAGGCGTCATCAGCAGCTTCTGTGTGGCGCCTGTTACAGGAGAGGCTCGGTCTCGGGGGTCCAGCCGCAATCAAGGTCCGGACGCATGCTAGAAGACAATCGGAGCCCAGACGCTCCTAATTGCAGCTCGCCAAGGGCCAGCAGAGGGCGAATGCTTCAACTCCCCTTGTAGACACTTGCGGCGGGAGAGGCCCGGTCACCGTCGGAGCACCGATGCTCTTGTCCGTCTGCAGCCGCAGAGTTTGTCGGGATTCCGTCGTCCGACTATTCAGGCACGCCGGTTGGACTTCAAGGATTGAGGCGGATGGCAGCCCCCAGCCCGACCCTTCAGGCACGCCGAGGGACCGGAGTGGTGGTGACGGAGGGCAACACCCCGCCCTGGTTCCCCAGATGACCACAATGTTGTGAGCTGCCGGGGGGCAGTGAGGTACAGCAGCACTCACCCCCGGGGTAGTCCAGCGATGATTCCCGTTGAGCCGTCACTCAGGAGTCAGGCAGAAAGCGAGGGACACGCCGATAGGCTCGCCAGGGTCCCGCAACTTGTCTCTGCAGGCACAGCACCGCAACCATCGGAGGCAGAGGGGCTGCAGCACGTCGACTCGTGATCTTGAGGTAAGTCGGAGTTGGACCATGCGATCCAGGGACACAGGCCAACCGATGTAGAGTAGAGATGAGGACAGATGACGGGGTTAACCGGGGATATACACCGAACGGTGATCCCCAACCCAGTAGCTCCTACAGGGGGCTCTTACACGGCGGCCATTTTTACGGTGGCCAAAGTAAGACATTAAGACCGGTAATAAGTGACGGGGGTGAAGCACTTGAATGTCACACTCACCCGTCCCCTGGCAGCGTCACAGCCGGAGGTCGGTTACTGTAGGAACTGTAGAGGTTCAAGCAAGTCGAGAGCTACCGAGCTCTACCTGGCCCTGTGCGCAACCAAAGTGTCACTCGAAGAAGCACCAGGACAGTGTCTGCGTGACCTGCATGACCGATTTGTACTGTTGATTTCTCTATTAAATCAAATATTGCCTTCAGCAAGCTCAAATCCATGCAGTTTTCCACTGCTTGCAAAACACGTATGCAGCGTGCCCTTACAAGTTCAAAATTGCCCAAATTTGCACACACTGGCCTCTTTTTCAGCTTTCTAATCACTAAGGGGCCGTTTTAATTTTGGTGCCTGGGCCGATTTTCTGTCCCAGTCCGACCCTGGTTAGAGCCGCTCACCTGCAACTATTGCATGGCACTAGCAGGATATAGTATACACTAGTCTAATCATTGTCACTCAGCCAGCACATCACACTGGTATTTACCAGAATAAACAACAGTCCTCACTTAAAGGCGCTACCTTAAACTTCCTGTACAGTCCACGTGGCTTTTCTATTTCATGAATCTACAAGGAAAACTAAAGAGAACAGTGGCCAGTACGGGGATCGAACGCTCTAACAAACTAAACTAACCGGCCTCGGTAGTCTCAACACACTAGAATATTTACATATGTTTAGTGTTGCTGTCGACGTCACCTATATGCTGAGTCTGCATTTTATTTATAGGTCGACGTTTGTTAGCTTTAGCGTCATTGATTAATGACACAGGGTAAATGGCTCAACAGACATGCAGATGGGAAATTCCTAGCTCATCACAGTTTCTCGCAAAACACATCCAGGCGCTCAGACACTCCTGGGCCAACTTAGAACTTGCACATATCAGGAATCAATCACCAAGGAACAGGTATATTACTTCGAGAACTGCACTCAATGCGCCTGATTAACAAGAACGACATGATGAACTACTCGACAGAAGGATGGCGTAAATCCTGGAATCACTCTACTGCCCCCTCATGCTGCTCCCACCTCCCCCCTCAAACAAGCATTGGCATAGCCAATAGGTCTCGCTTTTGGGACCTTATAAGTATTTAGTTATGCAGCACAATATCCTTGGTGCAACCACATCAACTGTTGCATGGCTAAACACTTATAAGGTCCCAAAGGCGAGACCTATTGGCTATGCCAATGCTCGTTTCTTTTCTCTTCTGTTCAGGTAAGTAAATGGGGGGGGGAGGTATCGGCCTTCCGGGAAGCGCACTGGCTCCGGTTCCAATCAATGCGGCCCGGCCCGTACGTTACTGTTATTGTTGCCAGCATTAATGCTCTTTTAATCTTCCCAACATTATCTGCATCGATCCGCGCTCCCATATACACATCTGTTTGAAAAAGTGACAGAACCACACGGCCCGAGACTGAATGAAAAGCGAAAGCAGGGTCTGTGTGTGTGTTCTTGAAGCTCCTCGCCGGCAGGGCCGCGTGCTGCCTCTCTCGGCGCTGTGCTCTGCAGGACCCCGCGAGGCGCGCGCAGGACGGGATGGAGTGACGAGGACTCTGGCGAGGCGAAGACAGGGTGAGCTTTTCACTACCGTTGACATCCGACAATGCAGCAGCGCTGGGAGGTGGGGGGGAGGGGGTCTGAATACTACATAGCTACCCCGCTCCAGCCATGCCAGACACCAATCTATCCATCTATAATCAATATGCCCGTCTCCATTCCATATACATTCGTCTTAATGTGCTATCAAATCATCGCATTATGAACAATTTGCATATCTGCCTGCCTACCGTCAATATATCTTAACAATGTATCTAAAAATATGTCTGTCGGTCTGGCTATCATAATACAATTCAAGACTAAAAACAATGCATCGATCCATAATCAACAAATGTGGTCCTTTTTCTACCTTAAATAAAGCTACGTCTGCTACAAATGTACAATTCAACCTATATCGAGTGCATATATCTAGAATTATACTTAAATGAAGCCTTCTAAAACTCTGTATCCAACTAAAATCAAACCGTGCGCCTGTTCGTCTATTAACTGCCCATACACCTACCCGTCCTATTAATTTAAAATCGACGTATCTAAAAATCGCTCCATGGAACGGCCTGTATAGCTTTCTATGTATATAGCTGTCACCACACACACCCTGTGTTTCATTTACACTAAAAACTACGGAATGCATGTTTGAAAGCAACTTGAGCAGGAAAAATAAACATCCCTGGAACGGTCGAGTCAGCAGGCTCCGCCCACCCGCAGTGGAGGGAGCCGATGCTCGTCTCCGTGTGTGTCTGTGAATCTTGTGCAACGTTAAACAGCAAGTGTCCCAGCATCACTGACACGCGGGTCATCAACCCGCCTACAATCCGACACTGTGCGCTGCTGTGCGCCAGTTTAAAGACACGAGTCTCTAGCTCCGGGTCATGGGTCACTTCTGCCCAGTGGAACTGTTGTGTGCGGGTCTATGCTGCTCGTGGCCGTGTTTATTACACTCCTGCCCTCGCCACACCTTGCCTTTGTGATGCCTGAGTGTTTGTGGAATGGAATGTGATGTCTGTGTGTACGCTTGTGGAGTATGTCTCAATCCACACAGGTCCGTGGTGCACTTGAGGTGTGCGGTGCACACAACCTGTGGCCTTGCTTGCCGCCTACTGGTACTTGTGATGTAGAATGCCAGCAGGTGAGTGTGCGCACATTGCTGCTGTACACTGTGAGTGTGGCCTCCACACACATTCTGACAGCAGAGTGTGTGTGCACAAGATGCCTTGATGTGTGGATGCGTTGGTGACTCATGTGTTTGTGAGGTGACACAATAGTGCCTTGGAGAGGCTTTCTCCACACGCCGCTTTGCAGACTCTCACATGTGTGCCTCGGGTGTGGTCAGCGTCTGAAGAGCAGTGCCTTGGAGAGAGGCTCTCGTCATGTACTACCGCGTGCGTTTGGTCTGTGCACACAATGGTGCCAAATACACGGGCTTGCTTACACATGGGTGTTTCGTATGTCTGCACATGTTCCCTGGAATTTGGCTTTCCCCACGCACAGTCTCACTGATCCCGTGAGCTCGTGGTGTGCAGTCGCACACAAAGGTAATTTGGAGGAAGTTTCTCTTCACTTCCAGCCTGTATGTATGTTTGTGCTATAGGTGTGCATCGCATGACGCAGTGGCGCGTGCCACTAGCCAGGCACTAACTTGCTGGCTCGTGTGTGTGTGTCTGCTCTGCACACACAATGGTGTGGTGGAATGTCCCTCTGTCAGCTGGTGGCGTGCACCCTTTGGCGTCTTGGGAGAGGTTCTCTTCGCGCACTGATGGACTGCACAGCCACACTGCCCGTCACACACACACTCTACGCCCCCAAACCTTCAAAGCAGACCTGTTACCTCCACGTGCACTATTCCATTTATGCATGAGGCATGTATATAGCCTTATGGCACAAAATGGGCTGGACTGTTAGTCGTATCTAGGCGCTAGAGTAGCACTTACGGGCATATATTCTAGTTCTCCAGAGAGCATGGGAGAGTGGTTGTCTGTCAACCCCTCCCTTGCTTTTATCCAAACTCCTTGTATTTCAAAGAATGAGGGGGTGGTGGCGCAGAGTATGAAAGTGCTTCGATGCCTACCATGCTAATGGTAAAAGGTGCTATTCAAGAACGGGAAAGGCAAAATCATAGACCGTGCACGCCCACTAACACGAATACGGTGGAAGTGAAAGGCCTCAACGTTACGCAGGATGGAACCTTGGATTAGTAACGTGCCCCTACCCTGCCAACAAACATGGGCATGCGGCGGCTGTGTAGATGGCCAGCCACCAGGCCCGCCATGACACTGCCTTACCTTCTGTCAGCCACTCTCCCGAGCACCCCCGCGCGCTGGGAAATGTCCAGGATAAATCTATCGCGTTCCAATAAAACCAAATGGCGGGAGGGGAGAATGGCGGGGGGAGGGGTGCTGCAGCAGCCCGGCGGCCACCTCAAGAACAAAGAGAGGACACAGTCCATGCACCTGGAATGCACTTCAGAGATCACAGGCGTTTCTACCGACGACGTATACTGCCCCCCCCTTCCAATCAATGCGATTAATTGCCCTACATCTGGGTAAATCAAACCTGCAGGTGTGAGTTTCAGGGGGGTGGGGATCGGTTTGCCGAAACCCATCAGTCATTTCAGCTTGTACTCACATCATAATGATATTGATTAGCAAACAGTTCCAGAGTGTCCCCTTCCCGGAGCAATCAGGGTGGGAAAAGAGAGTCGCGAGAGTGTTTAATGCCCATCCCCCGCTCTCAGACTGGCTGAAAATCAATGCATGTGTTGGGAAGGGACATTTTGTTTTAATGTTACCCCGCTTCCCCAAACACATACACATCTCCGAACTAAAGGACCTATCTTTTGTGGGCGCACACGGCTTGAATGCCTAGGAAAGGACCATATTTCTTATGAACAATTGTTCCATTCGGAATTGTTTTTCGCTCTTTCACAAGTTAATATTTCTCTCCAATTGTGCACCCAATGATTTGTAACAGAGACCAATGTTAAAATCGCGTGGCAATGTACACGGCGGGATATAATGGCACATTTTGTGGTTTCCTTATTTATGGGTTTAATTTCCATTGTAGCCTCAGAGTTGACTGGCAGCTTCTTCTCGAACAATAGAGAGCTGCACTTCCCCATCCGCCCACTAGAGGGGGCAGGGAGAACTCATTCCAGATAAGAAAAATATTCCAAAACAAGCACTGAAACACAAGTGCGGCCCGCGCCGCGGCCGCGAAAGTGAAACAGTACTCCGGGTTAAGAAGTGGGAGGGGTGGGGGGAGTGCGATTCCCTTGCGGGAGCGAGCCTTGGGCACCATCTGTTTGGAAGTTAATTACAAACAGATGTTGCCAAAGCTCGCTCCCGCAAGGGAATCGCCAAACGTGCACCCGTTGCCATTCAAAGCAATGCAACGCGTGCACGTTTTTGCCTGCAAAACTGAAGCGATTTCAAAAGGTCTTTTTCCTATGCAGCGCATGCGCGCTGCGTAGGCGAGACCTAAAAATGGACTAGTCTCAGCCCAGCAGCACCGCGCATGCGCAATCACGTTTCAGTGAGTTGTTTCCTGTTCCGCAGATTCTCCCTAACCCTAGGCCGGAGCACAATCTGTACCAGGCACCGCTGTACTCACTGTTCTCTGAACCCTTCACTGCTTGTATCTTTTTCTCTATATATCCTTTATCGGCTCTTCTCCACAGCCAATATTTTCATAAACCTCGATCACTTGTTGCACTTTTTCCTCTGATCGCCTCGAGTGCACACATTATACTTAGTAGACCCCATTAACTTATTTTTCACGAGCCTTCTTTTTCGAAGTTGTTTGACTTTTTTCATTTGAAGAAAATGAGTCTCGGTGGACTGCGCACAGTAGTATTTCATGTGTTTTTCTCGAGCATGAACGAGGTACAGCGTGCAGTCGTGGCCGAGTGGTTAAGGCGATGGACTAGAAATCCATTGGGGTCTCCCCGCACAGGTTCGAATCCTGCCGACTACGGATATTTTATTTAAGCATTATTTCACATTTTGTATTATTGGTGTGCTCTGTTATGTATCGCTACGTCAGTCAGTACTCACTCCCACTGAGAGGGAAGCATTGTAACTGTGCTACGGATTATATGCAGGGCCAGAGGAATTCAGCGGCAGGAGAGGAGGATCCGGTCAACTCCACCACTAGACCCACACCCAATAAATTCTAACAAGGTGATGGCAAAAGGACACAGCAGTGAAAAGGAGGCACCAAGCATTGGGGGACATAGACATCTATGCACGAGGTGGCATCAAAGACATCTATGCACGATGTGGCATCAAAGACATCTAAGCACAAGGTGGAATCAAAGACATCTATGCACGAGGTGGCATCAAAGACATCTGGGCACGAGGTGGCATCAAAGACATCTATGCACGAGGTGGCATCAAAGACGTCTACGCACGAGGTGGCATCAAAGACATCTATGCAAGAGGTGGCATCAAAGATATCTACCCACGAGGTGGCGTCAAAGACATCTATGCACGAGGTGGCATCAAAGACATCTACGCACAAGGTGGCATCAAAGACATCTACGCACAAGGTGGCATCAAAGACATCTATGCACGTGGTGGCATCTATGCACGAGGTGGCACCAAAGCCATTTATGCATGAGGTGGCATCAAAGACATCTATGCATGAGGTGGCATCTATGCACGAGGAGGCATCAAAGACATCTATGCATGAGGTGGCATCAAAGACATCTATGCATGAGGTGGCATCAAAGACATCTACGCATGAGGTGGCATCAAAGACATCTACGCATGAGGTGGCATCTATGCACGACGTGGCATCAAAGCCATCTATGCATGAGGTGGCATCAAAGACATCTACGCATGAGGTGGCATCTATGCACGAGGTGGCATCAAAGCCATCTATGCGTGAGGTGGCATCAAAGACATTTACGCATGAGGTGAAATCTATGCACGAGGTGGCATCAAAGCCATCTATGCACAAGGTGGCATCAAACACATCTACGCATGAGGTGGCATCAAAGCCATCTATGCATGAGGTGACATCAAAGACATCTATGCATGAGGTGGCATCAAAGACATCTATGCATGAGGTGGGGTGGCATCAAAGCCATCTATGCACGAGGTGGCATCAAAGCCATCTATGCACGAGGTGACATCAAAGCCATCTATGCATGAGGTGGCATCAAAGACATCTACGCATGAGGTGGCATCTATGCACGAGGTGGCATCAAAGCCATCTATGCATGAGGTGACATCAAAGACATCTATGCACTAGGTGGGGTGGCATCAAAGTCATCTATGCATGAGGTGACATCAAAGACATCTATGCATGAGGTAGGGTGGCTTCAAAGCCATCTATGCACGAGGTGGCATCAAAGCCATCTATGCGCGAGGTGACATCAAAGCCATCTACGCATGAGGTGGCATCTATGCACGAGGTGGCATCAAAGCCATCTATGCATGAGGTGACATCAAAGACATCTATGCACGAGGTGGGGTGGCATCAAAGCCATCTATGCACGAGGTGGCAACAAAGCCATCTATGCACGAGGTGGCATCAAAGCCATCTATGCACGTGGTGACATCAAAGACATCTCTGCATGAGGTGGCATCAAAGACATCTATGCATGAGGTGGCATCAAAGACATCTACTCATGAGGTGGCATCTATGCACGAGGTGGCATCAAAGCCATCTATGCATGAGGTGACATCAAAGACATTATGCACTAGGTGGGGTGGCATCAAAGTCATCTATGCATGAGGTGACATCAAAGACATCTATGCATGAGGTAGGGTGGCATCAAAGCCATCTATGCACAAGGTGGCATCAAAGCCATCTACGCGCGAGGTGACATCAAAGACATCTATGCATGAGGTGCCATCTATGCACGAGGTGGCATCAAAGCCATCTATGCATGAGGTGACATCAAAGCCATCTATGCACGAGGTGGCATGAAAGCCATCTATGCACGTGGTGACATCAAAGCCATCTATGCACGAGGTGACATCAAAGCCATCTATGCATGAGGTGGCATCAAAGACTACGCATGAGGTGGCATCTATGCACGAGGTGGCATCAAAGCAATCTATGCATGAGGTGACATCAAAGACATCTATGCACTAGGTGGGGTGGCATCAAAGTCATCTATGCATGAGGTGACATCAAAGACATCTATGCATGAGGTAGGGTGGCATCAAAGCCATCTATGCAGGAGGTGGCATCAAAGCCATCTATGCGCGAGGTGACATCAAAGCCATCTACGCATGAGGTGGCATCTATGCACGAGGTGGCATCAAAGCCATCTATGCATGAGGTGACATCAAAGACATCTATGCACGAGGTGGGGTGGCATCAAAGCCATCTATGCACGAGGTGGCATCAAAGCCATATATGCACGAGGTGGCATCAAAGCCATCTATGCACGAGGTGGCATCAAAGCCATCTATGCACGAGGTGGCATCAAAGACATCTATGCACGAGGTGGCATCAAAGAAATCTACCCATGAGGTGGCATCAAAGACATCTATGCATGAATTGGCATCAAAGACATTATTGCACGGCATCAAAGACATCTATGCATGAGGTAGCATCAAAGACATCTATGCACGTGGTGGCTTTCTGAAGATCAGAGTTACTGTCAACACTTGTGGCCTTAGAAAAAAGTGAGAAAGGAGCTTCTCTGAAGGAGATGCTAACTGTGAGAGGCCTGAGGCCTGGGCTGCAGGCTGTATACTGCTGGTGAGGCTCAGGGCTGGAGCACAGAGACAGACACTAAGTACTCTGGTCTGAGTGTGTCCTCAAGCGATCCACCACCACTTTATTTATCTCCTCGGCCCTGCCTGGCCTTGGTGTGCGTGGTGTCTTTTTGACGTAGAGGCTTGGTGTCCCTCTACATCCCTTCCCACATTGGTTAGCAAGTCCTTTACTCAGCACACATAGTCTTTAAGTCTCTATTACGGGATTGGATGGGGCCGCAGATTGTACCACTGGCAACTTGGCCGCTCTCTCAATTTGTGCATACTTGGTTTCAGTCACCGTGAGTGCCCTGCCTGCGTAGGTAATGGTAACCCACTCTCCTGGAGAAGTTTCCTGAGTCAGGACGGTCCCAATTCTACCAGGCTGGCATCCACAATCAATTCTGTACGACGGCGAGGCATGAAAACCCCCATGGTGGTGTCTCTAAGGAGGGCACGTTTGAACTCTTCAAAGGCGTTGCTTACTTTCCGAACCCATGCCCACACGGTCCCTGCTTTGCCTTCAATAAAAACTTCAAATCTCCCGAGGACAGTGGATCTGTCCAAGAAGAACCAAACTCCAAGAACCCCGCACAGGGAGGACCGACCCTGGTCGACGCGACTTCCTGCTGCACAAGAACTCCAAGAACCACCACAGGTGAGGACCACCACTGGTGTCGACGTAACTCATTGTGATCCAAAGATCTCCCAAAGACCGCAGTGGTAGAGGATTGACACTTGTGTCGACGTGACTCTGCCCTGCCCACAGAACGCCCTGCAACTGGATAACCTCCACGACCTCGAGGGATCCTCTCGAGCCCACAACCCGAGTTGCCCACAGCTCATGGCCCGAGAGCCTGTACCCTCCTGCTAGTGGCCCTGCTGGTCACCTCCTGCACCGCCGACCTTACCAGTATGTCTCCAAAGTGATCCAGCACCAGTGGATCACCATCCGAACTCCAGCTATCCTCCGCCAGCGACGGTAACTGTGCTGTACGACTGCTGAAACCTATCCTGTTCCTTGCTTCCGCTAACCACAGGGAAGAAGAATACTACCGGAATCTACTGCCTCGGCAAAGGTATCGAAATCCGCACTGTACGGGTGTCCTAGCCCCCCATGACCGACCCTGCACTCCGTGTGGGTCTGACCACCCGAGGACTGGAACTGTAAGTTACACCACTCACTTGATTCCCTCCTCAGGGATCCTGAACTATGCGAATACTGCACTGTCGATTTATGAACGTGAAAAGTAGCTTGACTTGAAACGTACTTACCTTATTACGAAGTCTGGTTTTAAAAATAAAAATACCAACAAAGTATAATTTTATAAAATTAGTCCGGATCTCCTTCTTGAGTCATGTGTCCATTATTGATCCGGTGTGTGCAATAAATGTCTTACACTCCTCTTTGTTCGGCCTAAGGCTGCTCGCCCACACTACCACAAATAGAGCACTTTGGGTTTTGCATTCAGCCCTGTACACTTTTGGGGAACCCCTGGACTCTGTGCACGGTGTCACCACCTATTGGTGAGATTATATACAGAGCCAGCTTCCTACACCAGGCATTCACACACAGGCGCATACATATATTCACAATACTCACCGCCAAATATTCATACATACACACCCACACACACCAAACATTTAAAGAAATCACACTTACCTGCACAGCTCTGTCTCAGAGATGCCAGGAGGGTTGAGACAGCTGCCTTCCCTCATTGGCTGATTAGGTCAGCCAAAGAGGGGGGTAGGCAGCAGTCCCTACCTCGTCACAGAGTAGGATGGGATCATTGAGAGTTGCGGACTCCATCCCACTCTGTGACCAGCTGCCACTGATTGAAACTCAGCCCTGGACACTCCAGGGCTTAAAACTGAAGTGCCCAGGTCCTAGGCAATCAGTGACGCTCCCCCTGAGCATGAGGGGGAGAGCCTTGAGGTGCTTTGCAGGCTGAAGAGGTTATGTTCACAGAAGCTGTGATTTCTTCAGCCCGGCAAAGGGCATTTAACTCATATACAGCTCCTGGCTACCTGACCTGAAAAAGAAAAGTGTCTGTCAGGTTGACCTTTGCTTAGCCTGACAGACACTCTTCTTGTCGGGCAAAAGGAGAGAGGCGTGGCCCCTCTGCTATTACGATGGGCTATCACCAGCAAGTGGTACAGTGGTCCATCACCAGCAAGTGGCAGCTGACTTCGAGAGCTCTCAGATGCCGCTTAGCATGCGAGCCCCGTGTGTCCGATGATTCTGCAGGCCTAAGTGCTACTCTGGCTGCTGTAGGCATCCAGGAGATGACTCCATGACCCCCGAGGGCTACGATTGAAGCCTCCACGACAGTACCATACTCACAAACCTGCAGGACATAGCCAATACGTTTGCAGACTACTACATGGAGCTTTACATCTCAGAAATAGGGGTTGATGACTGTAGGGAGACTCACTTCTTTGATGGCCTAAGTATGCTCTGTCTTAACGATGAAGCCTGAGCCCATTTAGTGGATTAAATAACAAAGAAAGAAATTGCCCAGGCGATCTCCACTCTCCAAAGCCCCAGGAGAAGAGGCTTCCGCGGGGAATTCTATAGGTGGGTACAAGCGTATGCTGTTGACACTCTTTATGATGCCTATAAGGATTCTGGACCCGCTCTCTCCAACAGAGTTCTCGCTGCGGTATTCCCTAAACCCAGGAAGGACCTGCTCCTCTGCAGCAGTTACAGCGCTATCGTCCTACTCAATACAGACGTGAAAGTGCTAGCATAAATTTTAGCTATAGGACTTAAGCGGGTGATCCCCACCTCAGTCTATAGCTCCCAGGTAGCTTTTGTACCAGCTAGAACGGCCTGCAATAATTTCTGCACACCGGCCCACATTCTGTGGCTCTATAAGGATTTCCAGAAAGGCAGAGTTTCCCTCTCCTTGGATGCTGAGAAGGTATTTGATCTGATTGAATGGCCTTATATGTTCCGAATCCTCCAGAGAATGGGACTTGAAGATGACTTCATCTCCAAAATTAAATGGCTATATGAGACACCATGGCAGAGGTAAACAGTGGGGGTTTTCTCTCATACTCCTTTCTGATTCAGGGATTCCGTCTCTCCCCTTTGCTGTTCCTGCTTGCCCTGGAACCCTTGGTGGCTGCTATAAGACAGAACTTGCAGATCATGGGAATCCCCACACCAGAGGGCATCTCCAAAATCCGACAATATTCTGCTTACCCTGTAATACCTTCTCACATCCCTACCGATGCTCTTGTCTACCATTTCAGACATCTCAGAGTTTCCAGGCTACTCAGTCACATGGAGTAAAAATGAGGCCATGCCACTGTCCTGGATGACCACGAAGGCGGCAACAGCAGGATATCAATCCCAGTGGAAAGCAGAACGCCTAAAGTATCTGGGAATATACATTAACAGGGGCCGGCTGGAAATTATGTCCCTCCCTATGGACCCATATTGAATGGATAATGCTGAACGCCAGCCTGGGTCTTCAGATACTGTATGACTCTTCCATTGCAATGTGCGGATCCTCAGGAGAGTGCCTTTATGGCATAATGCTGGTAATAACACTTATTGGTGGATAAACAATTGAAATCCTTTGCGGCCTTACAAGATGAAATCAATTTACCAGGATCCCAGCAGTGGAAATATTGGCAACTGAAACATTCCCTCTACGGTCGACTCGGCTCCCCACCGTGGGAGATTGAGGAGTTCCCAATATCACAATACTTTATTCACTGGGGCTAATTAAAGAGGGCAGTCTCAGGTTTTTAAAGCTTCATGGTGAGCCATCCATATTCTCAACCTCAACTACATCAGTTGTGAACGACTTGGCAATGCCTGTTCAACAGTGAGTACTCTGAAGATGATTGGTCCAATTTGACAGAAATCCTGGACAAGAGTGTCAGATAATCTAGAATAAAGTTCACCATATTAAAGACACTCCAGGACTGGTACTATTCACCTCTGAAACTTAAGAATGCCTGGTTATAACACCACATGGTCTGCAGGAGATGTCCCCATGACCAGTGTGACATTCCCTACATACTTATCCTATACCCTGAGCTATCTAAGTACTGATCCTCTGTAAGGTTCTTTCTCAGTGCGTCCCTACATATACCTCTTAAGCTGCCAGGGCCCTTAGTTCGCCTCCATGACATCACGAACCACATGTGGCACCTGCTGGCCATTGGCCTCACTGGAACGAAAATCTGTATTCTGAGACACCGGAGGGTGCAGGACGGACTAACCCATGATAAATGGTTATCCAAGATGTACAAGTCAGCCACGTTTGAATGTCTCATTTATAGGGTACAAGACAAGGTGGACGCCTTTATGCATATTTGGGAACCCTTTCTGACCAACACGACGTAGCGCACGCAATCGCTTCCTTACTGCTAATGTAGATAGTGTTTGCTGATGCAAATAGTGTTTCCTTTGATGGAGTGGGGGAACCCTCCCCGAACCCTGCTTGCCTTTCCTTTTTCCACAGCTGCTTAAGATAGCTGACAAATCCAGGGGTAGTTTGAGTCCTATTCACTGTTACGGTTCTTGTTGTTATCAACACTACTGATCCGTGCTCCTCATTATGGTAATTCTGTAGGGGCGGCACTACCTCTTGAACGACACGTGAGGGTCCTCCCTCTTCTTTCCTTTCTTAATTGCCCACATCTTCTATGGTTGGGATACTGTTAATAAGGGTAAATGTGCATTCTTTTCTTTTCTTTGAATTTCTTTTATTTTATTTTATTGTCTTGTCTTTTCTTTTCTTCATGTTTGAGTAACGTTACCACTCGTTCCCTGCGACCCCTGACTACTCCCAAATGATGTCCATGCTGTACAGTTCTACAGCAAAACTTCTTGTCTATGCAAATTTCGAGGCAGTTTCAACAGAAAATGTGATGTCTGTGAACAGGGCTTTAAGTGGGAAAAAAAACCTGGGGGTGCTCTAAAAGGGGCGTGGCACATTTCTTAAAGGGGTGTGGCCTATCCGAGTAGGGGCGTGGTCTAAATCAAGATAACTAGCATTGTGTGCTTAAGAAAATCATGAAGTCGCATCCAGCAAAGGATAATAAAATAGGCAAAAAGGTATATTTATTTAAGCCATAAAATAGCAAACACTTTAAAAAACATGTAAAAATGATTTACATTACTTAGAAATCTATTGCAGGATTTCCCAAAACCCTTGAAGATATTCACTGTGTCTATTTTGCTGGGGTTTCTCACAACAATTTTCTTCAGCAGACCTTCTACCTTTTGCCAGCCAACTCTTTACATACAGCTTTGCGTCAAATGTTTCAAATGGAGGACCATTGAGTTTTACCCATAAGCATGAAGAAATGGTCTCTACAAGAAGAGAGGCCCTTGTTGGACTAGCAATTAAGTTCATTGCGCTGAAACCTCTCTCGCAATCCGCATTTCTTGCTGGCAGGGTTTCCATGCAAACTACTAACTTTTTTAATGCTTCAGGGGTTTTCTTTCCACCAAAATCTTTGAAAAGTCTAAAAGCTTGGATAGTATCTCTTGCTGGCAGCTGAAACTCTGAACACAGTTTCTGGATATCTGTTTCGCCATAAAGAATGCATTCATCACCAGAAGGCAAGTTGCCTGCATCTAGCACACTGAAGCTGGCTATAAGTTCTTTCTCAGAATCCGGGGCACATCGTTTATTGATATTTACAGACAGACTTTGGTAAAACTGATTTTGATTATGGGCAACAGAGTTACTTCTACCATGGAAAAGAGGAACATTCTTGAATTTGCCCTCGTCAACTGCTCTCTGAGCCGCAGAAGCAAACTCCCCTGGTGAGTCCTTCATTGCTCTAAATATACATACTTGACTAACCAAAAGTCTGTGGGCATTAACAATTGTAATGTCCCTCCTCTGTAAGGAGAGTGATAAGTGGTTCCACGTTATCACATATGTGTTACTGTAAACGTTATTTATTAGGCGATCAGTGAACAGAAGCAGACACCTGGACGGACTAACACACAGAAGGGAATATAATGTAAATGAAACGACCCATGGATGGATAAACTGACTGATGGGTGGACGGTCGGTTGGTTAGAAATAGACATATGATTGAGAAAAAAGACGGGCAGGTATGTATCTAGAGAAATCAGACAGGTTTTTGAGGCATAGAGATGACGGGCCGACAGGGGCAGGGCTGCACTGGTAGTGGTAGTGTCACTGCTGCTGGATTCTGTTGTAGACCCTCGTCCCTCGCTTGCTTTAAGGCAGAGCAGGGTCACACTGGTTGCTGGAGAAATCTTGCTGCAGGCCGTAAAAGCAGGGTCGTGCCGGTTCTAACCAGCTGTTGTTGTGCCGATGGCTGGCACGATGACGTAGGTGGCGCTGCGTGTTCAAAGAGAAGGGAAATCCCGAGAGAAAGTGTCTCTCTTCAAAGGATTTCCTTCCTGCTACAATGACGTCACGCCTTAAGCAGTGCGTGCGCATGCTCACCCGAAACACCAAACAAAAACCGGGACGTCTGGTCACCCTACCTTTGACCTTTGAGGCCCAAAAATAGAGCCCCCTAGAGACCCCTTTCGAGGCCCCCAAAAAAAACTGGGGGTGCTCAGACCCCCACAGACCCCCCCCACTTAAAGCCCTGTCTGTGAATGAGAATGTGGTATCTCACCAGTGCTCCAAAATGTACCACTTGCTACCTACCACAGGCTTACCACTGACCTGCTGGCTGGGCGCGGCACATTTGCTCATCTTATTTTTTGTGTGATGCTTGAATTTTTGACAATACCTATGACGTCAGTGATATACCTTTAATGGCAGCATCCCCTCTCTAAAAATTGTTCCAGCTCCACAGCCGAGGTGCAGAAACCTTGGTGTTTATTGAGCCTCGGAGTGGAAGGGAGAAGAAGAGAAACAGCGATTGAGGAGGGCAGAAGCAGACAGAAAGAGAGGGAGAGAACGTGTCCTTGTGTAAGGCAACTGGTGCTCAGGTAAAGCCTCCATTACCTTCGGGTCGTGTTCGCGCTATATAAAACTGCAAAAAAAAGAAGGAAAAAAAAGAGGAGAGGGAACTATTGTGAGCTAAATAATGGGAATACGAATTACAGATCAATAGAAAATGAACAGGGAGACTGAAGACCGAACGACAGAGATAAAAAGAAAGGGGAAGACAGAGACAGATGAAGAGAGAGCAAAAGTTAAGGACAAGCAGATTTAGACAAGACAGGCAGAGAGCCAGAGAGAGAGGACGAGAAACTGAGAGAGGCAAGGGAGTAGATAGCTAGAAAATAGGTAGTAGGGCAGGAAAATAAGTATATAGAGACCGACAGGCGCACACATAGTTTACAACATAAATATAGTTATTAAGAGGTGATGATGAGTGGGGTGGAGCTGTGGCTCGGTAAGGTCCACATGCGACAGTGAGATCTCTCTTTGGCTTAGTGCCTTGGGTCCTCTATCATGTGTCTAAGCACTGATGCCGAGACATCGCACATTTATATAAAGCTTTAGATTATTGATTTTGTTATAAAATCGTGTACAATCCTGTTAGAGAAGCGTTGTAGGCAGATACAAATCAGCGCAGTGGCTCCAGAGTGCTTTTCACACATAAAGACGTGGCATGAAGTGGGGAGTTTTGGAGACGGCTCCGAAGAAGTATTTCATGCAGCTAATAAATCTTTCATGGAAACAGAGAGCCTAAATGTAGCCTATTTCAGAATTGTTTAGTTCGCTTTGATGTTAAAATTGTAAGGCATTTCCTAACACTTCCCCCAAAAAAATGTACTACAAAAAGTGATCTGCATTGGCCGAAAATCGAACCCGGGCCTCCCTCGTGGCAGGCGAGAATTCTACCACTGAACCACCAATGCTTGACGTGCTGAAGGGGTTCCAGATAGCTAGACATGGTTTGGAATGAGCCAGCTACAGTGCACATATTTCAATATAATATATATTGTGGTACTTAATCCCAAGGACATGCATGCAACTAAAAAGAGCAGAGCCCATGTATAATGCAGCCCCATGCGTCATATGAAGAGAGCAGCCAGGAAACTCAAGATATTATAGAATGTTTTACACGTGAACCAGCAATTCTTCATGCTACATGTGCACATCAGAGCACACAGGTAGATGATGCTCACCTGTTGCACATGCTGAAACATTATATGTAAAGCACCAAGATTGAACCTAAGCCTGGCGGAGACAAAGGCTCGATACAGTATAACAACAATGGTTTAAAGGGACTAGCAGGTGAATGACGCCACGATACACGTAAAAAACCTTAGCTAATGTCATCAAACCAGCCAATATTCTAGAGCGCCTATTGCTGGTGGCTGTTAGACATGCAGGGCAGGCAGTAAAGAGTTGTTTTGTTTCTCCACTCTGGATGCCCTTATAAGGATTAGGACAGACAGAGGTGGCATCGGGCAGGCAATGGGCATTTGTGCTGAGAACTGACAAGAGTTCATCCTGATGAACCATCAGCAAGAGGAGGCAGAGATCACGTGCACCAGACTGGGGTACATTAATATCTAAAATGGCCAAGGTTGGATTGGGATCAAAAATAGGCCCGGGCACTCTAAGAAAGCGGCCCACATTTGCAGACCGCGCCTTTTTGCAAAACACTGCTAAAATGTTTTAAGTATTAAGAAATGAAGGGGAGGGTCTCTATGAGAGGCATGTTTTCTTAACTTCACTGACATAAAAAAAATAATGGAAATGTTGCCAGAACTCTTCGTGCACAGATTAGTTCACAAAGGTGAACCACACCTGAATATAAGTGAGGCCACTTCTGCTGAGGACCCCTGCCCAGTCTGCATACATTAATGGACCGGCCCAGTGAGAGACTAGGAATGACACCTCCGCTCCGTTGGCAAAAAGGGAGGTAATAGAAACCCATGTGCCTCCATAAAGGCCACTCAGGCCACCACTGGGTCGCTGGCGGCATCTGAACAGCACAGTTACAGCGCAAATCACCCACTATGCTGCATACAAAAGTGACTCACAGCTGCAACTCAGATACCGGCCCATTGCCCAAGTGCCTGCCTCACCAGTCTGACCTTTAAACCTTATAATGATGACTGCTGGTATAATATACAGGTTACTGACCCTGACAAGTTCCCTGGACTGGCTGAGGTTACTTAACCCCGACGCACAAACCCCAGAGCTTAATTCAGAATTAGATCTGGCGTGAGCTGGGCCCCTCCCCCCCCCAGCATCCATCTACTGCCACAAAATACCCTCTACCCACAGCCTGTGGACCCGACTGGTACCACTTCATGAAAGACAGAGTGGAAGGTCAGAAACTAAGGTTCATTCAATTGAAATACATCTAAAAATAAACGAAATTGAATCTCAAAATCAACAGTTACTAGCGCTTTCTCTTGGAAACTGCTGTACCCTTAATTGGACGACCGTCTCTAGCCACACTATTAAGAATGGTAAATAGAAGTTTACCTTCGGCTTGGTGGTATTGTTTCACACAGGGAATGGCCAGATCTCTCTATCTTGACTGACTGTTACCTAGGGTAAGTGTATTCTTGGTTATGCCCTTTCCAGATATACTTATTTGTGAGAATGTGGGTTATTAGTCGGGGTGTTTGGGAGACCACACCAAGTAATAGTACTTTAATTTAAACCTAATCGTAGCGCTCAAAAATTGTGCAAGGGGATGCCAATTCTTGCTCACCAACTTACCATTGGTGAGCTGCGTGTAAGAAAAAACTCCATCACATGGCGGTTGGCAGAGTTTGGCCAGAATTCTGCATTACAAGTGTAACGCGGAGTGGCCAAAACTCCACCAACTCGGCCAGCGGAGCAGAATTTATTGCCCAACCCTAAGAAAAAACTTCAGATGTTTCCGTTAGAATTGGATATAAAATGCCAGTTGTGACTTTGAGAATTGACACAAACCTCCAGATAAACCTTCCAATACCAGACACCTTACACTGTGGGCGGCCTCCTGATCAGGAGACAATGTGCCAGACGTGGTTTTCAAAAGTAGCATCAATGCTCCTGGGAAGGTTTTGAAAACTTTACCTGAACTTCAGACGGAACTTTGTGTGCTTGACACAATACCCTAAGAGAGTTCTCTAGAACTGGACTCAACACTTCAGAGGGGCTCCAAGCTTGTGACTCAATATGCCTGTCTAATCTATTGTTGAAATGTAAATGTTATGCATTCGTTTTGCTTGCATATTGCTCTATGTAAAGTTAGCATTCACGGCACCATTTTAAGTTGAGCCGCCATATGGAACCGTGATTGAAACTAACCCTAGCTTGCTGAGAAATGTCTCCATTTGTTTTTTTCTTTTTCCTCAAGGTTTAACGCTGTCTCACTGAGTACATTGTCCTCGTTAGCACATACCTTTCCCACTAGATAGAGGCCTTCTCCCAACAGCCCAGCTGCGGGCACAGGCAGGACGACCTTCATTTATAGATAGCGTGTACCCAGCCTTAGAGTTGAAACTTATCCTACTGTACCTCTTTGTTTTAGCTGTGTGAGCCTGGAATTTTCCATTTTGGGCGGTGCTTTCATTGATTTGAGATATACTTAATATATCTTCATGTTGGCTGAAGTCAGTCCCTCTGCAGCAATCCAAGGAAGCTGGTCAGACCGGACTCCACTTGAGTGTACATTTAATAAATACATTTGGTTTGTATTCTCTACTGTGTGATTGACTCTTCATTTGTGAGGAAGGCTGAGAGGTGGTCGCGAGGGACCCGAGTGACCCTAATTGGGTCACTTCCTTCATTTGGCGCCTGAACAGGGACTCCATCGGGTGACCCATCCTTGCCCGCGGACGGGTGAGGAGGTCGGGCCACGTCGGGTCAGACGGGCGGATCGGGGATCCCTGCATGAGAGAGTCTTGTACTCCCAGCTTCCCCGTCTGTTTGACCAGGCGGTGCCTCATCCAGCGATCATCCCGAGTGGGGTAATGGATGGTGAAACCCTTGGATCTGACCATTTGGTCCGAAGAGTCGGCAGTGGAGAATAAACTTGTTTGACCTATGTGCACCAGGTGAGTTTGTTTTGGTTCTTTGTGGCTATGGCGCCATTTTGATTTGTATTTGACACAGTCTGAGGACCATCGTTGGACAAGCGCTTGAATTTGTTTACGTTTTTACGAACATGGTACCATTTTGATATGTATTTGATGAGGTCAGAGGACCGACTTTGGTAAAGATATTTGCAAATATCTGCTAGACATAAATAGTGAACTTGTTTTCTTTTGAAAAATGCCGTGCCTAATTAAGGTGTTTTGTTTGGGCTGTCGTTGTTGTTCTTCTGAACAGCCAGCGCCTCCAGAAGGCACCGCGAATTTCGATATGTACGTAAAACATGGCTTTGGCCCTATTATGTTTAGTACGTTATGGCACAAATATACGAGGGACAATGCCGAGTTGCAGTGGCCATTGACGGGCACTTTTGATGAACAGAAAATTTATTTTCTACAGGAAATATTGTTTGCAAAAAGGACTAGGCAGTCAATGTTTGATTCCCTCAGAACATGGCAAAAGGAGGCTAAACAGAGATGAATGAAAGCAGAGAAAGAGGCCCGGAAGTGGAGAATGCAGAAATTGACTCAGAAAGCTGTAGCGCATGATAGAGAGAAAATAGAAAAAGGAATAGAGTGTGCTGATAGGAGATTTCGATTACAATGTGAAAAGTCTTATGTTGCTCAAGAAGAGAATGACACCTTTGTGGAGGAATTGTTAGATACTTGATTTCCACCTCCATACGCCCCGCAGAGAATATACCCTGCCATGCCACCGCCTCATTCATTTGTTCCTTCTGTCTCTGCTGCTTCTGTTTTTTCTGCTATCAATCATGCTGCTTCGGCCACAGCGCCTACTGTCCTTTCTGTGACTTCGCCTTTTGCGGCTACGATGGCTGCCAGTCTCCCTGCTACGCCTATTGTTTCGGCATCTCTCTCGCCAACCCTTACACCTATGATGCAGCCGGCAGCGACGTTGGTGCCTGTTACTTCTGTTGCTACTCCTTCCCTATTTCTCCATTCCCCGACATTACTGAGCAGCGGAACGCCGGTACGTGGACTAGGGGATGGAAATTGGGCAACTGCTAGGGAAAGACTGGGGCTGATATTGATACGATCTGAAGTGGGAGATGAAGAGAAAAAGATAGTAGCCAATCAGGCGGTCCAGTGAGCTCATAACCCCTTTTACAGTGTGGAAGATGTGTGGAGTGTGATGAAAGATTATGAGCCTTTTGTGCAGCAGCATGCCTTTAAGCACATGTCGGCTACTTTAATTGCACTGTGGGAGCAGTGTTTCAATGATGCAGCACCGCAGATTATTAATGACATTAGGGATCATGTATATGCTGCTGATATGGCACCTAGTCAAGTTTTCAGTAATGTTGGACGTTGGTCGCTTATCGGAGTAGGCTGCTTGAGAAGAGCCCGAAGACAGTATCCCAGTTTCGGTAGAGGGAAGTCCACCCCATATACCACCCTGAAATACCAGAACTACGGGATCAGCATAATGTTGTTACTAGACCACGAGTAGCAGCCCGGTTCCAAGAACAGTTGGTTTACACTCCATGGAAAAGGAGTGAAGTTTTATCCCTTAAGACTCAGTTGCCTGATCCCAGGAAAAACCAGACAGCATATTATAAAGAATTGACTGAGGCTTCTCGACGGTTATGACTCTTGTGGATATTGAAATGTTCTTTGGCTCATTGGTTCCTGTTGATATTTTGAGACAAGTGCACACGCAAGATCATGTTGCAGAATTGGGGGGTACCTAGGATCAAATAAAGGCATGGGATCAGGAGAGAAAGCCTGGTGAGAAGCCTAGAGCGGAGATACTTGCCTTGCCAGGCCGTATTATTACTTATATGCATTCTCTCATCCCGCCAAGAAAGGTAGATTGGGACAAGCTCTCAGCTTGTCATCAGAAGAAAGACGAGAGTTTGTCAGATTTTTTCACTCGGTTTGAAGGTGTATTTCTGGACTACAGTGAGCAGGATTTGTCTGTTGATGGAGGTGTCCGATTGTTTGTTAATAGGTTTGTTTTGAATTTACTTCCGGAGATCACAACTCGGTTGCAGGCTTCTGAAAGTACTTGGTCTACTTCTTCCCCTTCTGTTATTTTGAACATGGCGCAGTATTATGAGCATAGGGAAAATGAGGACAAGGAGAAGACGGAGAAAAAGCATAAAGACTTGAAGACGAAGGTGTTGTTGCAGCAGGCTTCTAGGGGGAATGGTAGAGGACGTGGTGGTTCGGACCGGCAGCTTCCGCATACTGGCCGGAATACCAGAGAAAATGAGGACAAGGAGAAGACGGAGAAAAAGCATAAAGACTTGAAGACGAAGGTGTTGTTGCAGCAGGCTTCTAGGGGGAATGGTAGAGGACGTGGTGGTTCGGACCGGCAGCTTCCGCATACTGGCTGGAATACCACACCTGTAGGGGCCGAATCAGTGTGCGGATTGTAAAGAGGAGGGACATTGGCATAGCAAGTGTCTGGTGTTGTTGGAGAAAGTCGCGGCCCCTAGAGGACGAGGTTCTCGTGGACGGGGTTGTGAAACTAGTGGACAGGACAGAGCTCAGCATGCTGCAGCCTCACAGGGTCATCCGGATAGTAACTACTTCGATGACAATAGGGGCAGACAGTATTATCACGATGACTATGACATGGACGAGGTGACAGGGATGTCTCACAGCTAGGACAGCCAGGGACAGGGTGAGGGACCAGTTCAGATACCTGTACATCAGCGCGGTCCTTACGTTACTGCAGATTTGCATGGCTCAGCTAAGTAATTTTTGGTGGATACAGGGGCAATGAATAGCTCTATTTCCCGTTCACCGGTCCCCAGGGCAGCTCTGTCTGGCCATAATAATGTTTCAGTAGGATTTTCTGGTGTACTGGTTGTGAGCCCCATTTCCAAACCTCTTACACTGACTATAGGTCCTTCTACTGTGGATTCGCCATTTTGTTGATCGAATTGCAGAGAAAATCTGATGGGCTTAGATTTATTGAAGAAGTTGCATGCTACCATTTATTGTTCCCTGGAAGGTTTTTACATGACAATGGGTCCGAATGTGGTCAGCAGTAAGCAGTGTCTGTCCAAAGATGAGCCCCTCCCTGTTGAGTTTAAGGAAATGCCACCCTTGTTGTGGGCAACCGGTGACATGGACGTAGGACTATTGCAGATATCCCCAGTTTCCATCAAAATTAAAGACAATGCCATTTTGCCTCGTGTTCCTCAGTACAAAATACTGCAAGCAGGGGAGCGAGCCTTGTTGCAAATTATACAGGACCTGATTAAGTCAGGAGTAGTTGAAGAGACGACTGCTAATGTGTGTAATAGCCCTATTCTTCCCATTCTTAAGAGAGCACCTTCGGGCTCCACTGATGATCATCCAGATGTTTATCGTTTTGTGATTGACTTGCGCGACGTTAATAAAATAGTAGTTCCTCAGTTCCCGGTGGTCCCTGACATTACTGCTCTTCTGACGATGATTCCTTCCTCTGCTAAATTCTTTTCTGTCATTGATCTAAAAAATGCATTCTTCAGTATTCCGATCCATCCAGACAGCAGGTACTTGTTTGGTTTCGAACTAGCTGGCAGAAGCTTTAGATTCTGTTGAGCTCCTCAGGGCTATACTGAGAGCCCTAGTATATATAGTCAAGCTTTAAAAGCCCAATTGGACTCCCTTATGCTTCCTTCAGGTAATGTATTGCTCCAATATGTAGACGACCTTCTCATCGCTTCTGACACTGAAAAGGGTTGCAAAGACAGTACGGTTAAATTGTTGTTGAATTTGGCACACCACGGACATAAAGTGTCCCTATCCAAATTTTAATATTGTTGACAGGAGGTCACCTACTTTGGTCACCTACTGTTGAAGGAGGGTAGGAGATTGACCCCTGAGCGCATCAGTACCATTGTTAAAATGCCTATCCCTAAAACTCAAAGGGATGTGCGCGCTTTTATTGGCATTACTTCCTATTGTCGTCAATGGATCCCTAACTATTTGTTAATAACAAAACCCCTGCTTGCACTAACCACTAAAGATGTGCATAAACCCTTACGTTGGACGCCTGAATGTCAGCAGTCTTTTGAGCAATTAAAAGTTGTGCTTTGCGCCTGTGCTCGGTACGCCTGATTATGCAAAGCCGTTCGTACTGTACGTACACAAGATGGCTGGTTGTGCGCTTTCTGTTTTAACACAGGCCTTTGGAGGTAAGCAACGGGCGTGTGCTTATTTTTCTGCTATTCTTGACCCTATCGCAAGAGCCCTGCCGAGCTGTCCAAGAGCTGTTGCGGCTGTGGCCGTCTGTATAAGGCAATCGGCTAGGGTCGTACTTGGCACTGACCTCACAGTCATGGTGGCCCATGCTGTGGATACTCTTTGAAGAAGACCAAGACACAGCGCCTCACCAGTGCACGTCTGACCGGTTATGAGCTAACTCTCTTTGCACCACATGTCACGATTAAAAGATGTGCCATTCTGAACCCAGCCACGTTACTACCCCTCCCTTCTGAGAGTGAGGACATTGACATACATGATTGTATCTTACGGATGGAGGAAGAGATGAAAGGATGGGTAGATCTGACTGATGTTCGCTTATCTGACCCCCAAGGGGAACTATATGTCGATGACTCTTGTTTTAAGTTACCAGATGGCACTACAACCGCTGCATACGCAATCACAACACTGTACACGGTAGTTGAGACGTCACGAGTTCCCTATCAGTCGGCCCAAACTGCAGAGCTCGTTGCCCTTATTCGAGCCTGTGAGTTGAGTGAGGGACAGGCTGTCAATATCTATACTGACAGTCAGTATGCCTTCGAAGTCGCCCATAATTTTGGGCGGCTCTGGGCAGAGAGAGGGTTTCTCACTTCCCATGGGACGAAGATCCAGCATGGCCCCCTTATAAATAGGCTTTTGTCGGCTTCGACACCCCCCAAGAAATTGGCGATAGTGAAGTGTAATGCCCACAAGACAATTACTGACAATTTGGGTAAGGGGAACACCTTTGCTGACCAGACAGCTAAGGAGACAGCCCGAACAAAGATGAAAAGGATGTTTGTAGCAGGCCCCGCTAGGTGGGTGCTTGAGGTCACCATGTTTGAGGATACGCTGGAGAATGTTAAGGACATACAGAGTGAGGCAACGATTGAGGAATTAGCAATATGGCAGGAAAGCACAGCACGTTTGAATGAGGAGGGGTGTTGGACTGATAGGTCAGGGAAAAAGAGATGGATGCTACCAAATGCATATGTTCTTCCCGGTGTCACCATGGGGCACGGGCCATCTCATATCAGTGCTAAAGGTATTTGTAAGTTGTTAGACCCTGTATGGCAAAATGATAATATCCCAAAGACTGCCGCTCATCTGGTCAAATATTGTATGGTGTGCATGATGCACAATCCTGGAAAATGTACCCCCTACACCACCTGGTAATTTTGCACCTCCCACTTTCCCTTTTGAGGTCCTCCAGATAGATTATATAGAGATGGATCGAGTCAATAATTTGAAATATGTGTTAGTGGTTGTTTGTGCATTCAGTAAATGAGTTGAGGCCTATCCCATGAAAGAAAATACAGCCATAGCGACTGCAAAAGTATTCCTGGAGGAGTTCTTTCCTCGCTTCGGCTTGCCCTGTTTGATCTGGTGTGATAACAGAAGTCATTTTAATGACAAAGTACTTCAGTTAGTTTGTGAAGGACTACATATCAGACAAAAGTTTCATGCTGCAAACCATCCCCAATCCACCAGTTTGGTTGAGAAGTACAACGGTACTCTCAAACTGAAACTGGCAAAGATTCAGCAGACCACATGGTTGCAGTGGCCAGATGCTTTACCATTAGCCCTTTTGTCCACAAGAACTACAGCGCACTCTAGGACAGGACTGTTACACTACAAGGTCGTGTTCGGGCGCCTGGCAAATGTCTGGGGCGTCCTGCGTCCTCGTAGATTCTCTGAAATTGAATATCCTCTGTTAGTGGACTATCTGTATGAGTTAACTAAAAGTCTGCGTTCTATTCACCAACAGATCCAGGATTCTCTCCCCCCACTCCCAAGAGGCTAGGACATGATATCCGGCCTGGTGATTTTATCTTGATCCGGACTTTTCAGAGGAAGAAGAACTTGGAGCCGAGGTGGAAAGGACCAGTCCAGGTTCTCTTTGCCACCCGCACCGCAGTCATGGTCACCGGCCGAAAGAACTAGAATCATAGCCAACACTGCCGCAGAGTGCCTCTACCCTTGCCCTATGATCAGTGGCTCAAGGAAGGAACTGGGGACTCGGAGTGGGAGCAAGTCCCATGATTTGCCCCCTTTTCGGATGCCAAGCTCATGTGGACCCAAACTGAGGCAGAGAATAACGAGGTACTAAATGCAGCAGTGCCCCCGGAGATCAAGGCTATTCAAGAGCCCTTTTCCACTGGCCCCTCTGTGTCTGAGCCCTTTTTTACTGACCCCTCTGTGCCTGGAGTAGCCAGGTACAACTTGCGCCCCCGACTGAGGAACAGTGCACCAAAGGAGAAGTCAGATTAGCCGGGATGGACTGCGCAAGTCAGGGTGTACTTTGCTCTTAGTACCAACAGTAGTTTAGGGAGAGGCGAGATTGGTGCATTGTTCGGACATTGGACAGGATAGATCAAACGTGATCCCCTGGAGAGGGGGTACATTATCCTGTGTGACATGGGATTTCTTCAAGAGCTAGGATCGAACAGCTCCACCGCCGGTGCTCAAGAGCACCAACGTTGATGAACAATAGGAGTCTACCAGTGAGGCTCTAACGGACACTGGGAACTCTTGTCTTTGCCATCAGTTTTATTGCATTCCCTTTTCCCTGGTTCCCAAATGTATCCGTTTGGTCGGCCCATTTCTGAAGAAGAACAGCCGTTTGCACCTTTGAGCCCAGAGCGGGGTTGGTCCACAAAAAGTAAAATAGTTCTTGCATTCATAATTGCAATTGCATTGATATTTGTATTAGGTATGTCTTGGTTCTTGGAGGAAAAGTATCCTGTACGTTCTTTGATTGGAACAACACCTGTTCCCCCTGAACACATGCTTTAAAAGGAGAGCATTGAAAGTCTTATAAGGATAATGTATTTACACAAATGTTGCATCAGGCTCATAATGTGTCATATACAACTAAATGCTGGGTGTGTGGACTACTTCCCTCCGTGACTCATAAAAGTGATAACCTGTTGTCCATGCCCCTGTCATATGCTAGCAGTTGCTAGGGTTGGTTTGCATTGCTCAGTATGGTGCATTCCCATCCCCAATTCGATACTCTAGAGAGAATACGTGCTGATTCTCACACCATGGTACAGAATGTGCATTTCCAGCACAGGGCTCCCCCCAGCGCTTCGACAGGCCAAGAGCCATTTGGTAGATTGTTCTTAAGCTCCTGCATGCATGCATACAAGGGGGTGAGGAATGCAACGTGGTCTCGAATGGAAATAGCTGATTTCCTGGGGTTCAACACGTCAGAGTATTTCCAGTCTTTCCAGGCTCGTAATGTTACTGAGGATAGGCCAATACCGGTGTCAGTGGTCAACACAACAGCTAGTTTCTCTGTCCAGGGCACTGAGAAGATAGAGGTGGGGGAGAGCAGATGCAACTCCACATATAGGTTGAGAATGACTGATAGTCCACCCTTACTACCACCCCCTTATGTCTATTTTGTTTGTGGATCCTGAGGTTGTCTGGCTCCCGGCGGGATGGTCGGGCAGGTGCTATCTCTCTTTTCTCCTTCCCCCTGTGTATATAGCTCCATCGAGTTATCACAAAGACCATCGGCTGCAGCGTCGGGGTGTACACTTGCCTCGAGTCAGAAGGGTTATTATCACAGAAGATATAGATCAGACAGATACCACTTTACAACAGTTTGAAGATGCCATGAAGGGAATAATACCTTTTTGGGGCCCCGTGTCTAACAGCCTTATAATTCGCCGGTTAACAAGGGTTGTTGAAGGGGTTATTAACACAACGGCTGGTATACTGACGAACATCACTGCTGAGCTCCAGGCCACGAGGCTTGTTACCTTACAAAACCGGATGGTGTTAGACGTCATCGTTGCTGATCGGGGAGGGGCCTGCAGCGTCATTGGTAGTAGCTGTTGTGTATACATACCTGACCATGCCCCCAATGTATATGCTGCCATACAGAAGTTACACAGACTCTCATCTGACATTCACCAGGAAAACGGTACTTGGACCCTATCTGGGTGTTTTTGGGATCTGTTTACGTCCTGGGGTTGGAAGATCCTTGCTTTCCTAGCTGTAGTCGTTGGTATTTTCCTCACATGTTGCCTCTGTATACAATGTCTCCCGGCTTGTTGCTCTTCTTGTGTTATACTTCCCACCCAAAGCAGAAGATGCCCATCCATGATAACAATGCTGTGATTATGACTCAGAAGGAAATAGATAGCTTTATGCAGATAGACGAGGGTATATTTGAGGACTCATCTTCCCTTGATGCTGAATACATGGATTGCTCTGAATTTTGAAGATCATTTGTTATATACATGCCATGCTACACTTCATATTTTCTCAACTTCAAATGGTTAGATTCTGCTAAAAGGAGGGTCTGTTGAAATGTAAATGTTATGCATTTGTTTTGCTTGCATATTGCTCTATGTAAAGTTAGCATTTGCGGCACCATTTTAAGTTGAGCCGCCATTTTGAACCGTGATTGAAACTAACCCTAGCTTGCTGAGAAATATCTCCATTTGTTTTTTTCTTTTTCCTCAAGGTTTAACGCTGTCTCACTGAGTACATTGTCCTCGTTAGCACATACCTTTCCCACTAGATAGAGGCCTTCTCCCACCAACCCAGCTGCGGGCACGGGCAGGACGACCTTCATTTATAGATAGCGTGTACTCAGCCTTAGAGTTGAAACTTATCCTACTGTACCTCTTTGTTTTTGCTGTGTGAGCCTGGAATTTTCCATTCTGGGCGGTGCTTTCATTGGTTTGAGATATACTTAATGTATCTTCATGTTGGCTAAAGTCAGTCCCTCTGCAGCAATCCAAGGAGGCTGGTCAGACCGGACTCCACTCGAGTGTACCTTTAATAAATACATTTGGTTTGTATTCTCTACTGTCTGACCGACTCTTCATTTGTGAAGAAGGCTGAGAGGTGGTGGCGAGTGACCCCTAATCGGGTCACTTCCTTCACTATAAAGAGGGCAGCAACTCCAGACGAGGCAGCAAGGTTGAGACACAATGTTCCAAATGAGTCCTTTGGAAATATACCCAGCACTCTCCAAAAGGCCTTATTTGTGCTGTGTACACAATCTACTTGTAAAACTGATTCAGTTTCACACTGGTTTTATTACCGCTCCCTCTGCACCCCAACATTACATTTGGCCTACTTGCAGCTTTATCGTGTAAGTGAAGCTTGCAGCGCCGCTGCCTGTGCTGTAACCATCTGTACTCTAAAGCTGAGTTTACATTGCTGCTGCCTGTGCTGTGCCTGTTCTTGTGGGACTGAAGCTCGAACCTCGTCTGCCTGTTCTGTAACAGTGTCAGTAACTGAAGTCGCCCCCTGCTGCTGCCTGTGCTGTACTTGTTTTTGAAGCTTGCATTACTGCTGTCCATACTGTACCTTGATGTGAGTAAAACTTTGGAAAATATTTTCACTACACAAAGCCAAACCGATTGTCTTTGTCAACGGTTCTTTGAAAATCATAAGCTACACATGATTGGTGGTACAATACTTCTCAAATTAACACCAAGCTCGTTTTTAGCTTGGAAGGATTGTGTGTGCATGTGAATGATTGTAGCAACAACATCGTGGACAAGAAAACAATGTATTTTTTCTTTAAAAAAAAAAAAAGGTTTTCTTTAGTCTGTCGGGAATATGCGTCAAAAGTGAAAGTCACTGCTGAGATTCGAACTCAGGATCTCCTGTTTACTAGACAGGCGCTTTAACCAACTAAGCCACAGCGCCTATCTCGCGATGCCGGCTCACACTCCGTTTCTTGGTGTAAATACCAAGCAGGGCACCGTTTTCAATCTGCAAAGATTTGTTCTTTTTCATCTGCCCCCAACGGGAAAATGGAGAACACAGAAAACCTGATACAGAAATGGAAAAATTACAAGTCATGAAAAGCGTCTATCCGTACACATACATATCTGGATTCATGCAGTATGCATTTATTACAGTATGAATACGATACACCGATGGAGTAAGTGATATACATACCTGAAAGTACAAAACGTATACAAGAATGTATTGATACAAAGACCTCCCATATATGTAAGACACATATACTGTTTACGTAAATAAGCCGTGTGCCCTTTCCTACACCTCTCGTGGCCACTACCTGTGCAGCACGGAGGTCAAAGCCACATAATGTATCTGTAAAGCCCCGATGAACTCACAAAGATACGAAAGTGTTTTCAATGTTTAAGGTTTTCTTCGATACCTTGTCTCCATCTGCAAAGATGGAAAAGACACTATGTTGCTCGCAACTTTCTCACCAGAGAACACTCATTTAAACAGCCCTTCAAAAAGTGCACTTTCATATAGTATATTTGACACTTTTTGTTTTTGTGCCGACATTTGTTATTTGTAAATAACAATGGAGTGACCCTGTGTCCTCAGAACCTGGGTATGGGTATATAAACAAAAACAATGGTTCTGTCGGGTGAACAAAATATTTATTTTAGTGAGCAATTGTATCCTATACGTTATTTTCTGCAATCTTTAAAAAATGATGTAGGAGAGGATTAAGAAGGTATGGAACACAAAGCAAAAAACTGACAAAGTTCAGTGAGTAATTCTCAGTTGTATATAAATTAAGGCATTTATATGTACTCACATAGATGTAAACTAGGCTGTCAACACAAGTAAAGCTTACGGTGATTGGTGCTCAAGTGACATTGGTGCTCAGTGATAGAACCTAGTGCGAATGCTATATACAAGGTGATTTGAATATATACAGGGGAAAGGGGGAAGGCCAGAATGCATATGACAATCACAATGACTATGTTGTGTTAAACAAATTATTCAATCATTTGCACTCAGAGTCTTGATAAATCTGGGCCAAAGGAGGTCGTCGACGTTTCAAGCCAATCTATGCTCGGTTAATAAGTCAAGGCGGGTCTTCATCAGGACAGGCGTGGGGGAGGAGGGGATGACAGCCTATGAATGAAGAAGGCATGAATCAAATAGTGTTCCATGTGGGCCAAAAGATGGTCCTTTGCAAAAGGATTTAAAATTGGGTGCCAGTACTCACCCTTGGTTAATTAAAGGAGCAATCCTGTTTAGTAGGTCATCTTTTAGAAACCGAATGGTCCAAGTGATTTGATCTATGGAGGGGAGCATTATAGTTAGTTATACTCTCTAGTACTGCTTATTTATACTGGCCTCAGAATATTTGGCTTTAAGTATGCACAAACTCACCCAACGTGGTGTGTTGTCGAGGCGAGGATTCTAGAGGGAAGCGGAATAATGAGTTAAAATTACATCCGCTCTGTCTTAATGAAGCAAAATAAATCTATTGCGGGCTTTCCCAGAGCCAACCTTGGGGACTTACTTGAGTTAGTTATGTGTAGAGGTGCTGTATTTCCAGTCTGCACAGGGACGCCAGGCGTGAGTCCTGCGTCAACGCTACTGTTCCGTAGCCGGTCTGGGTGAAAGTGACCGATTTAAATGCGCTCGAGCATGTGAGCGTGTGTGCATGCTCGCGCCGCATGCCGCGCTGGGGCGGGCAGCAGCTCGATGCCGTCTGGCGTCGTTGCTAGGCAACCTGAAGCTCGTCATGTAGCCGGTAACAAGCGTATGCTGCTATGTGATGCGATGTGGCTAGTTGGAAAGACGTGCAAGATACTACTTGCACTATCTTGCAGGACCGTTTCTTTTAAACTAACGTCTTGGATTTTAATCCAAATTAGTGACTGTAAAGGCATCGTTGTAGCAACAGAATGTTGGGGTGAGGATTTCTGCCTTTAGGGCAATATTTATACATCAATTGCTTGCATCATTGATGTAAAACATATTATGCATTACTTGAGACGACAATTAATGTAAAAGACTGATCGATGGATAGTGAACATATTCTTTTAACATATTGCCTTTGACTGATCTGTACAGTTATGGCAAAATTCACAAAACCATTGCTTGCGTAACAGCAGTTAATGTTTTAACAGTGATTATGAGGACATATGAGATACATATATGATCAATAAACAGTAAACATTCTCCTTAGACATTTTCTTATAGTAGATACCCTGTACACTTAGTGGAACCCACATCTGATGTAAGCTGTTTATGTGTATCTGTGTACAAGGGTGTGGTGTTAGTTCTTTATAGCTGGCCCATCTGTCTGGAGGTTTCCTCAAGTTCGTTCAGTCCCTCTGTTACAGTGTTCAAAGAATGAATCCACTTACATTCTTTAAAATTAAGGGACGCTGTTAAGGAACCGCCTCTTGGGTGGAGACTGATTTTTTCCAAAACCCACCATCTTATACTATCAGGAGGGTGGTTGTGTGTCATAAAGTGCTCGACTAAAGGGGCTCCCTGTACCTTACATCTCACCCTGCTCATGTGTTGCAACACTCTCGCTTTTACTTTCTGGGTAGTCTGCCCCACGTAGAGCAGGTTACACAGGCAGCGGATGGTCAATCAATCAATCAATCATATCATTTGTAAAGCGCACTACTCACCCGTGAGGGTCTCAAGGCGCTGGGGTGGGGAATGCTGCTACTGCTCGAAAAGCCAGGTCTGCAGGTCTTGGGTCTGCCGTAGGTGGATGGGGAGGGTGTTCCAGGTCTTGGCGGCGAGGTGGGAGAACGATCTGCCACCGGAGGTCGCTCTTCGGAAGCGGGGGACAGTGGCGAGGGCGAGGTCGGCGGAGCGGAGCTGGCGGGTGGGGGTGTAGAAGCTGAGTCGTCTGTTGAGGTACGTTGGTCCGGTGTTGTGGAGTGCCTTGTGTGCGTGGGTGAGGAGTTTGAAGGTTATCCTCTTGTTGACCGGGAGCCAGTGCAGGTCTCTCAGGTGGGGTGTGATGTGGCTGCGGCGAGGGATGTCGAGGATCAGGCGTGCAGAGGCGTTCTGGATGCATTGGAGCCGTCTCAGGAGTTTGGCCGAGGCTCCTGCGTAGAGGGCGTTTCCGTAGTCCAACCTGCTGCTGACGAGGGCCTGGGTGACCGTTCTTCTCGTTTCAGTGGGGATCCACTTGTAGATCCTGCGGAGCATGCGGAGGGTGTTGAAGCAGGCAGAGGAGACGGCGTTGACATGTTTAGTCATCGAGAGGGTGGAGTCGAGGATGACCCCTAGGTTGCGTGCGTGGTCGGTGGGTGTTGGGGCGGTTCCCAGTGCGGTCGGCCACCAGGAGTCGTCCCAGGCCGAAGGGGTGGATCCGAGGATGAGGACCTCCGTCTTGTCCGAGTTCAGCTTCAGTCGGCTGTTCCTCATCCATTCAGCGACGGCCTTCATTCCTTTGTGAAGGTTGGTTTTGGCGGTGTGGGGGTCCTTGGTGAGGGAGAGGATCAGCTGGGTGTCATCGGCGTAGGAGATGATGTTAGGTCGTGCCGACGGGCGACGTGGGCGAGCGGTGCCATGTAGATGTTAAACAGAGTTGGGCTGAGGAAGAGCCCTGGGGTACGCCGCAGATGATCTCGGTGGCTTCGGAGCAGAAGGGGGAAGGCGGACGCTCTGTGTTCTGCCGGAGAGGAAGGAGGTGGTCCAGTCCAGGGCCTTCTCTTGGATCCCGGCGTTGTGGAGGCGTGTTCGTAGTGTGTGGTGGCAGACCGTGTCGAAGGCGGCTGACAGGTCCAGGAGGATGAGGGCCGCCGTTTCTCCGTTGTCCAGCAGGGACTTGATGTCATCGGTGGCGGCGATGAGGGCAGTCTCGGTGCTGTGGTTGCTGCGGAACCCGGACTGGGAAGGGTCCAGGATGTTGTTCTCCTCGAGGTAGCGGGTCAGTTGTTTGTTGACGGTCTTCTCGATGACCTTTGCCGGGAACGGGAGCAGGGAGATGGGCCGGAAGTTCTTGAGGTCCTTGGGGTCCGCCTTGGGTTTCTTGAGTAAGGCGTTGATCTCGGCGTGCTTCCAGCTCTCCGGGAAGGTTGCTGTCTTGAAGGAGGTGTTGATGACTTTCCGGAGATGGGGTGCGATGGCTGTGCTGGCTTTGTTGAATATGTGGTGTGGGCATGGGTCTGACGGAGATCCAGAGTGGATGGTGTTCATGATCTTGATGGTGTCGTCGTCGTTGATGTTGGTCCAGGAGAGCAGGCGGTTGGTGCGGATGGTGGTCGTGGGGGCGGAGGTCTCAGTGGTTGTCGGGGCGGTCGTGGCGTTGAAGCTGTCGTGGATGTCTGCGATCTTGCGGTGGAAGAAGGTGGCCAGCGAGTCGCACAGGTCTTGCGAGGGTGGGACGTCGTTGGTGTTGGAGCTGGGGTGGAGAGTTCCTTCATGGTGTATATCACATTGGAACTATTGCAGTTCGTGAATGATGGCAACTTATGTGTTCTAGTGTTATACGTAAAGGTGGATCCTTCAATTGCAAGGGGGCATGCTTTACAATTACCACATTTATGATGTCCAGTTAATGGGTGGTAGGCCCAGGTGACTCCTGAGATCAGGTTGCTTGGGTGGTTCCAGGAAGGCTTTGACCACACTGTCTTTGATATTTTTGCCTCTTTTAAATGCGAACACCGGATCTTCAGTCGTGTTGAGTTCACTAGCGACAAAATTCCAGTACTTCTTGACAATCTTTCATAGGCCAGAATTTTTTTGACTCATCAAATATGCCCCTGGCCGCCACAACCTTCAGACCACCTTCCACCTTTACGCCAGGGGCATATTTGATGAGGCAAAAAATTCTGGTCTATGAACAGATCATCCTACAGGAAACCATGGGGTCTTCCCTGCGGCGCTTGGCGTCCTTTGCGATTCCTGCATCCCCTGGGGTTTTTTGGGCGGCCGGACGCTTTTTTATGCGTCCGCCCCCTTGCCTGTTAGCGCAAGAGGTCGGTAGCCTCGAGACTTTGTTTGTTTGAAAAACGGGTCCGTTGTTTTGTTGGTTCCCGCCTCTGCTGGTTGTGTTTGGTTCCCCTTTCGCTTTGCCTGCACTGCCATGGACCAGGGTACTTCTGTCTCCCCTTTTGTGGCTCACCTCTTGTGGAATTTTTTGATTCAGCGGCCTGTCTCTCACTCTCCTGTGCCGGCCTGGGATCTTCCCCTGGTTCTCCAGGCCTTGACGGTGCCCCCTTTTGAGCCTCTGCTCTCATTGGACGTTAAGTTCCTTTCTGCTAAGGTTCTTTTTCTGGTGGCCATTACTTCTGGGCGGCGGGTTGGTGAGCTTGGTGCATTGATGGCTTCCCCCCCCCCCTTTTGCGTTTCTGCTCTGACAATGTAATTCTTCGTCCTAATCAGTTTTTTCTGCCCAAGGTTTTGTCTTCTTTCCACTGTCAGGAGGATATTGTCCTCCCTGTCTTTTTTCCGGACCCCTCCTCCCCGGAGGAGGTGGTTCTCCATTCTTTGGATGTGCTGAGGGCTCTCCGCATCTATTTGGATCGGACCAGTGGTTTTAGGGTGGTTGATTCCTTGCTTGTCACCTACGGCCTCTCTGGGAAGGGTCTTCGGCCTTCCTTGTCTACCTTGTCTCGTTGGGTTAAGGGTGCTGTTGTTTCGGCTTATAAGTCTGCTCACTGTCCTCTCCCTTCTTCGATCCAGGGTAGGTCCACCCGGGGTGTCTCCTCCTCCTGGGCCTTGTTCAGGGGTGCCTCCTTGCGTGACATTTGTAATGCTGCCACGTGGGCTTCTCCCCATACTTTTGTTTCTCATTATCATCTTCAGTTGGGGATGGCGGCCTCAGCTGCTTTTGGCGCTCATGTTTTGACTTCTGTACATGGTTTGTGATTTGTACTGCTTTCTTTTGATTAAATTGACCTGTTTGCCACATTCTCTGGTCTTTTTTCTTGCAATCACCATGTGCTTGGGTATGGGCTCACTGTTCAGGAATGGGACGGGAAGACAGGATGAGGAGGTAATGCCCGGTTACTCACCGGTAATATTCATTACTCCGAGTCCTGGTCTTCCCGTCCCATTCCTGAGCCATTCCCTCCCTCCCTGGGGTTTGTTTGTGGAGATTGTTTTTGGTTTCTGGGTTTCTTTGATATTCTCAGGAGGTGGTGGACGCACTTCCCCCTATATCCTCCCCTGATTGGTGGCACCATGTTGGGGGAAGTGCTGAAAACTCTGCTAGGTATTAGGTTTCTGGTGAGCAGACTTGCTGCTCACTGTTCAGGAATGGGACGGGAAGACCAGGACTCGGAGTAATGAATATTACCGGTGAGTAACCGGGCATTCCTAGCTCATCACAGTTTCTCGCAAAACACATCCAGACGCTCAGACACTCCTGGGCCGACTCAGAACTTGCACATATCAGGAAGCAATCACCAAGGAACAGGTACACTACTTCAAGAACTGCACTCAATGCGCATGATTAACAAGAACGACACGATGAACTACTCGAGAGAAAGATGGCGTAAACCCTGGAATCACTCCTCTGCCCCCCTCATGCTGCTCCCGCCTCCCCTTTCAAGAAATGGACTGGTCTCAGCCCAGCAGCACCGCGCATGCGCAATTATGTTTCAGTGATTGTTTCCTGTTCCGCAGATTCTCCCTAGACCGGAGCACAATCTGTACCAGGCACCGCTGTACTCACTGTTCTCAACCGTTCACTGCCTGTATCTTTTTTCTATAATCCTTTCTCGACTCTTCTCCACAGCCAATACTTTCATAAACCTTGATCACTTGTTGCACTTTTTTCTCTGATCTCCTAGAGTGCACACATTATAATTAGTAAACCCCTTTAGCTCATTTTTTTCCGAGCCTTCTTTCGTTAAGTTGTTTGCCTTTTTTCATTTGTCATTTGAGGAGAACTAGTCTCCGTGGACTGTGCACAGCAGTATTTCATGTGTTTTTTCCTGTCGTGTGAATATGCAGTGAGTAGTCGTGGCCGAGTGGTTAAGGTGTTGGACTAAAAATCCATTGGCGTCTCCCTGCGCAGGTTCGAAACCTGCCGACTACGGATATTTTATTTAAGCATTATTTCACATTTTGTATTATTGGTGTGCTATGTTATGTATCACTACGTCAGGCAGTACTCACTCCCACTGAGAGGGAAGCATTGTAACTGTGCTACGAATTATCTGCAGGGTGACTGGAATTCAGCGGCAGGAAAGGAGGATCCGGGTCAACTCCACCACTAGACCCACACCCAATAAATTCTAACAGGGTGATGGAAAAAGGTCACATCAGTGAAAAGGAGGCACCAAACTTTGGGGGACAAAGACATCTATGCACGAGGTGCAGTGGTCGAAGTGGGGGGAAACAGTAGGGGAACTGTCGGCGGAGAATCAGAGGGCGGGAATAACCCGTATATTGGGTCAGTAGGCGGAGTCAAAGGTGTGGCAGAAAGAGCAAAATTTCTCAATTTTTTGTATTTGTTTCCCATTTCTCTAACCGGGTACAGCTTATTACGTTATTTAATTCAACAAATGGATACACGTGTTTATTTAAGGTTTAATATGAGTTATTGACATTAAAATACATTCACAAAGTGGGATGTGTTTTCAATCACAGAATGTCCCGAATATCCTTAAAAGTGGAATCACAAGCCATTTGTCTCCCAGCCATGGAGGTTCTGTCATCAGCACTTCTCCTCCCTTTTTCCACAGGAGCAGTTCAAACATGAATGGCAAAATATCCTAGTTTGCAAATGTTTTCCACATAACTATGGCTCTGCCATATTTGCCACATAATACATCATCTGCTGCATAATCTGACGATTTTAACTAATAAATTGTTTATAGCTCAAATGGATCAATAGTTACTAAAAAATGTGACCTGTGCTGCTGTGAAGTGGAGGGCCCTTTGCAAAGGTTGACTGGTCACCTTTCTCACTGCTGCAGTTGTATGTTCCGCTGGTACTAATAAGGAAAAATCTTTGCATAGTCTGTTAGCATGTGTAAAAATGTCAAAATAATAAAGTATCAGAAAATTTACAGCACCACTAATACTAGTGTAGGGTGTCAGAGCACTTTACATCACACATATTACACAGAGACAATCAATCATACATGTGTAAATCACTGTATAGGAAATGTTACATAAGACAAATGACTACAAGGTGTAGGAGTCACATGATAACCATACTAGTAGGCAACATAGTTTAATAGTGATTGGTCTGGAGAAACACAAACTCAGAATTTAAAACGTAATACCATGGTTGGGGTTTCTCTTTAATAATCAGAATTGATTTCTACCCAAATGAACCCTTTTTGCAACATTAAGATACCCAAAGACTGGGGAAAAAACCATAACACTTTAATTTATACCTTGCAGTTTGCATGCAGCTCTTACATGACAGTTAATAGCTCACTGTTCTATGTTAGGATTTTAACTTATTAACTGCAAGTAACAATAGGATCTCTCTGTCAAAAGCAGTAACCCACTGACCTATTTACATTATGTGCACTTTGTGATCTGCATGGTACATGTTCTTAGCAGCAGGCACATTAACCCTCTGCGCTTCCTTTCCATGAGTCAAACGTCCACCAGACAAAACACCATCTCTCTTTACCAAGAACATTAATCACTGGAGATATCATGACATTTTTATTGTTGCCGAAAATTGTTGGCGGCCAGGAAGGAGGCAGCAAGTGCTTTTAAAACCATATTATACTGGCAAACACCACACCCCCACTTGAAGACATCCTATAAAAAGCAATCACTCATAGGGAATGCAAGATTACATAAAGCATGTGAAATGTAAGAAGGAACAACATGGTTACCTTTTTCTTTTTACACTCATTAGTCAGAAATTAGTGAGTGCTTTTGCCTGACAAGTTAAGGCCATGACCGCGGGGCCCAGAAGGGACCCGTTTCAATGCCCATTGCTCATATCCTTACAAAACATAAGCAGTATGGTTTAAAAAGGCCACATTCGTGAACACACAGCCGCTGTACACATTTGGGCCGAATGTACGACAGAAAATTCCATGTGCAAACGGGTTTGCGACCCGTTTGCGCATGCAATTTTCCTCTGGGTCATGTACTAACACTATTTTGCGAGTCGCAAATGATTTGCGACTCACAAAATAGTGTTTTGCAACTCTCTATTAGGAAGGGGCGTTCCCTTCCTAATAGCGACTCACAAGCTATGTACGAATGTTTTGCTACCGCAATTGCGGTTGCAAAACACTCTCATTTTACCGCCCTCTTCAAGAGGGTGGTAGTGCAATTGCAAAAGGGAAGGGGTCCCAGAGACAACTACCTGCCCTTAAAAAATGAAACGAAAACATTTCATTTTTTTTTGTTAAATGCATCCCATTTTCCTTTAAGGAGACCGGGCTGCATTAAAAAAAAAATGATTTATTTAAAAGCAGTCCCAGACATGGAGGTCTGCTGAGCTCAGCAGGCCACCATCCCTGTGAGGTCGAGCCATTCCCAATGGGTATGCAAATTGCGAGTGCCTCAATAATATTCATGAGGCTCGCATTTTGCGACCCCATTGGGAATCGCAATCAGTGTCTCAGACACTGTTGTACATTTGAAATTGCGGCTCGCAAATTGCGACTCGCAATCGAGCCCAATTTGCGAGTCGCAATTTCAAATGGTCACACATCTGGCCCTTTGTTTTCCAATTCACCCATCAAGCAGGTGATGGAGCGGGGATTCGAAAAAGAAACCCGCTCTCGTTGAGTACCCCCGTAACATATACTAATGTTAAGTAGATAGAATACTAATGTGCATCCATACATTACATGAGGGTAAACCGCTTCGCAAATTGCATGAAATTAATCTTAACCAAACGTAAACAGCTGAAGATGTAATAATATGGTGAGTAGAATGTGTTGAGAATGGCTTACACTGCAAATTGTGCGCATAGTATATTAGAAGGCATGTCGTGTGATGCTTAAGTAACACTAATTGCCGTTGCTTTTACTTATGCTTTGCTGGAATAACTGCTAACTTGGATCTGGGTAAAGGAGGGTGGTTAACAGTGAACATTTCATTACCAAATTATTAATAAGTGTCTGTTTTCAGTTCTTTTAGTAAAAGGACAAGTCGCCATGTTTTTAAAATTGACCAACCTATGATGAGTGAAACTTGCAGCGTGCACGAACCACGTGACATTGTGGAAAAACTTGCTGAGCCTGCTGAAAGAGTGTGATGCGGTGAAGGACACGACACTTGACAAGCAGCCAACTACTGTGCTTCCGTGTGAAAGTCTGCAAATTTATAAAATGTATAAACTTTGTCCTCATCCTGTTACATTTTCCTCATGAGAGAGTAGGGATGTATATTGAATAGGTGGGAAACGAAAATGAACAATGGGGAATTTAAAGAAAGCATGATCAAATGTCAATAGACCATCCACCCCTCGTTTTAATCAATCCTGTAGCTTGAATGGGTGACATTAGCAACTTTAGTGGGATGGACATGTACGAAAAGGGTATAAAGAATAGGAGACTTAGGGGTGGGGTCGTCGATGTCGTTTTCATTGTTGCTGTCTGGTTGCGGTTGCAAGACCTTTGAGGGAGACGGGAGAGTGAGGGTGCGTTGCTGATTGTTGGGTTGCAGAGAGGCCTAGTCGATTCAGTCCTGTCCTTATCCTGATCTAAGACTTTGATCCCTGACACTCTGATCGGGGGTCCCTTGCCGCTACCTAGGCCAGGGTGGTGGTTTTCCTCGTTCTTATTTCCTTGGGTTGGTATCTTTGATAACTCGAGAATTCAATTTTTGTGCTTTTGTCTCGTCTTCTATCTTTTCTGAAATGAGAATTTGAATTGATGACTATTGTCTGATGTCTCTTCATCTATCCCCTCCATGCGACAAAATGTATTTGTTGAAATTGATTATTTGCTAGATGATCGTTAGATTGTATTCTCTCTCATGAGGTGTTTATTCTCGAATTTATGCATTGAGTTAGATAAAATTTAACGACTTACAAAGAAAGTTGTGGTAATTTGCGTCTATGATTTGAAATGACTATTCACCTTCAATTAATCAACTAATTGATCCATCGATCAAGTAGATGAAGAATTGATCCGAAGTGATAATATGAGAATTTGTTTAAATTTATGACTATGTATTGTCTGTGAAGAAAACGCTAACTTGACCCGCAGCGCAACAGGGACAATTGGGTGTATGTGTATGGGCCACAGTACATGAAATTATTGAATGCTCGTCCCTGTCCGAAATATTGGGTTTGTGCTGCATCATAGGTATTTCAGTACCTCCAGGAATAGTGCACTTTCCAGCTCAGGGAAAACAATGTTGTTCAAAGAGAGACGAGAAAAAAAAGTAGCACTTCACTGGCAAACACTGTAAAGTGGCGCTAATGTGTTTAGGTGTGAATAAATCAATCTGGCCACCTTGCAACCACTCTGTCTTCCTTTAGTTAGTTAATTAGTTATTTTTCATATTTTGAATGTTTTATTTCTCTCCACCCCGAGTCTGCACTTAGAAATTGAAAAATGTCAGAAAAAGATGACGTTTCCAGCAAAATTGTTTCTCTATTTTGGATCCATTTCACGGGGGAGCAAATAAACGAAAGGAGGAGAGAGAAGGTAATACCCATTTCTTGAAGTCTCGGTTTTCACTAAATGAGGAAGAGCGAGACAGAAAGAGAGGGAAGAGGGGCAACAAAGAGATGGGGCCAGTTGCCAGCGGCAGGAGAACTGGACACTGTCCTTGTCTTCTCCAGGCACGAAGGAAAAGACAGAGTCCTTTTCCTTCTCTGCCCGATCCGCCCGTGCACAAAAGCTGAGCCTTAACTATCGGCCTTGGCGATTTCTGCCATCCGGGAGGCATGTTTAAAATAAGAAAGTAGGGGAACAGACTCTATGAAATTAAAGAAGTAGGGGTACGCCGTGCCCTGCCGATCCCGCCCACTTCAACCACTGATGAGGTGGCGTTCAGAAGGTCAGAATTACTGTCAACACTCGTGGCCTTAGATAAAAGCAAGAAAGGAGCTTCTCTGAAGGAGATGCTAACTGTGAGAGGCCTGAGGCCTGGGCTGCAGGCTGTATACTGCTGGTGAGGCTCAGGGCTGGAACACAGAGACAGACACTAAGTACTCTGGTCTGGGTAGGTCCTCAAGCGATCCACCACCACTTTATTTATCTTCTTGGCCCTGCCTGGCCTTAGTGTGCGTGGTGTCTTTGTGACATAGAGGCTGGGTGTCCCTTTACATCCCTTCCCACATTGGTTAGCAAGTCCTTCACTCAGCACACATAGTTTTTAAGTCTCTGTTACGGGATTGGATGGGGCCGCAGATTGTACCACTGGCACCTTGGCAACTCTTCCAATGAACTTCTCTGGCTGCCGGTGGTTTGGCATCCTTGGTCACTGAGATGGGTCTGTTGATCATTGCTGGATGCGGCAGCCACCATTAGCGGGTTCCGGGCCATCTTGATCACTCTCTGTGGGCATCACTACTTCCGGAATGATTTCAGTGTCTGGCCCCTCACTAAAGTACTCTGGCGACCCATCATCCAAGGTCGACACTCCTGGCCCATTCTGGAACCAGGACACATTTTTTGTCACTCTGTCTGTTCCCTGTGTCGCCATCACCATGGCGCCACATCTGTCTTGCACCTGCCACTACCCTCGCTCAAACGCTGTGCGAATTCCCATCCGGGGTGTTTGTCCCGGATCATGACATAGTCACCCACCTGGATTGGAGACAGGTCTGCCCATCTTTCTCGACTGACCCATCGTTGTTGGTCTGGCAGCTTCATTGGGTCCCTTCCGTGTCCAGGCTTGCGGGTTGCCAGCGAGGACTGGTCTGAATGCTGCCTCTAACAGGCCGTTGGAACATCAGTGCGATATGCCTGGAGAAAATGGTGCAGGCCCCACTCAGGGTTGTCACCCTGATTGACACAGATCCGGAGCACCTTGTTTAACGTCCTCATGAACCTCTTAACTTCACCATTGGCCTGTGGCTATTGCGATCTGATTTTTCTGTGGTGAATCCCTAGGTTCTGCAAGTATTCCTTGAGTTCTGTGCTCTGAAATGGTGGCCCATTGTCTGTCTTTATCTCCTCTGGGAGACCGAAGGTGGCAAACACTTTCTCTAAGAGGAGTCTTATGCTGTAGAATGTCGTGAATGTTGTGAGCTTGACCACATTGTACTTGGAGTAGCTATCAATTAGTACAAGGGTGCTCCGCCCATCAGAAAAACTACCAAAGTCCGCACTGCTGTTGGTCCAGGGGCATTGACATGGGTCTTCCATGATGACTGGTGAGAGGTGTGCTCCCTGGTCCGTAATCTGGCATTCCAGCAAACTTTGACCTTGTCATCCATAGCTGTGTCTATGCCAGGGAAAAAGACCCTGTCTCTTAACCTCGTTTTGGTCTTGGCTGCGCCTTGAGCGCCCTGGTGGGTGAGCTTCATGACATAGCTCAATAGGGCTTGCGGCACTACTAGCCGTCAGCCCCTGAGCATGAGTCCTTTCTTTGTGCAGCTAAGTTCCCACAAACTCTCCACATCTGCATAGTTGCGGCTAGTCCGGCCTGCTCCAGTGCTTGGCACTGTCAAAGAATTACTTCAATTTTTTTGTCTCAGTGCCTCCTTTCTCCTCTGCTGGCAGTCATCTTCCTGCGTTACAGCACGGATCTCCTTTCGAGTTATGGCCTTTGGGCAGGTGTTCTGGGCAGTGGCATAATGAAACTTGAGGGGGCCTCCCTGCAAAGTACATGGAGGGTCCTGCCGCCGGACTCACTCAGGAGCTCTCAGACCAGGGTACTGTGCTGAGGGCCCTCCCTGGATCTAGGGGGCCCCGCACACTGCAGGGGCCGTGGGGGCCTTTGTTACACCACTGATACTGGGCAATAGTGTGGAACCCAACAAAGAAACTTTGACTAAGATATCAACATATTGGTACAACTCAACTAAAAGTGTTCATACATGAGACAATTCCCAAAAGAAATAATGATGGCAGAATATTGGGGCTCAGGTTCCCTTCTGCGTTTGCTATGACACTGCCCCAAACTCAAACGATACTAAGATAAGGTACTTCATGAAATAGATTCAATGGTAGACTTACATAATCTTGGGCATTTTTTAGTTTTTATTTTATATAACGCAAACTCGACCGGAAGTCATCAGAGCGCTTTCCATGAGCGCCAGTTGCGTTACAGATGGATACATTCATTTTGTTGGGCACAGGGAGATTATTACAACATCTAACTATAATGGCAGTTAACATTTGTGTTTTTTCAGTGAATTTATAAGTTTTGTTTTAATGTAAGCTATGCTTTTATTACCCTACCTAACTCTAATTAAGATAGAAAAACAGATAGATAGATAGATAGATAGATAGATAGATAGATAGATAGAAGGATAGATAGATTCAGAGAAGGAATGATGGGTGGATGTAAAAGACCAAGCTGGATAGATGAACGGGATAGGTGGAAAAGTGGCCGGATGGACAGAAAGGTAAACAGTGACAGAAAGGTTTGATGGAGCAGGGTTTTCGAGTAAAATAAAACCTGCTCAGACTGAACCCTCATTAACATTTACTAAACGTGTGTGGAGGAAAAACTAATGAAAACGGCTTAACATGAGTGAAATGCTTTTGCGCAAGCGCGAAATTAAAGTGACAAGTAGGCCGCAAAACTTGCCTCATAGCTAATGTAAGTAAGAGGACTAATACTGCTTCAAGTGTACGTTACTAATATTGGCTGAAAATAAAATATATTACTAATGTGGGATACGCAGGGATGGATGCAGCATTTGGGTTGGTGCGTAGAGAAAAACATTTTCATGAAAGTAATGCATGTTTGTGTTTCATTCTCTATAGAAAACAAAGCATGGGGTTTCGTTCTGCATGTCGGGTTAAGGGTTAAGCAGTGAAGAAAACGGGAAAATGATTTTAAACTATGAAGCGCAAGCAGGAGATGAGAAAGAGCCGGAATGTGTCGTTCAAAGACTCACGAATGCGCCAAAAATCTGAACAAATGGACATTGCTGTGAACGGAGAGAAACTTCCTCTGCAGAGAGGCGCTCAGCGGAAGATTGTTATACAATGTTTTAACTTGTTGTCAAACTAGAGGAAATGTGGATAGTGAAATGAAGAATATTTCCTGGGTTACGTGGTTGATGTCATAGCCTATTCTCAAACAATAGCCCTTTAGAGAATTTTGCATGATTAGACAGTGGAGTGACCATACACCTCCTTTCCTAGCCAATAAAATCACCAGTAGAGCCCGAGTTTCATACTTCTATGGGATGGTCTTTTGGGTTTTGGGTATAATTGAGGTGCCCGGAGGGAGGGGTTTTGGACAGACATCTTTGCTGGCTGTTGGGGTGAGATCGTCGCATTTCGTCAGTTTTGCTGTTTCTCTGTTGTATCCTGAATCTTAGTCTTTGCCTCTTCAAATCTTCTTGAAGGGCCTCTTGCTGTTACCCTGGCCAGGTGATAGTGTTTCCTTATTGGGTTAGTATTAGCCTGATATCCAATTTGCATAATTATTTGCAAATGTATTTCTCTCTGAAACTTTTGTCTCTTCTCCTATCCACTCCTCAATGTTCTGTCATTGACTGTGAAGTTGACATTTTTTCTCTTCTGATATTGTTCGCATAGTGACAGTCTATGATTGGTGCTGTATTTGATGTTTAAAGAGCATTCATTCACATTATTTAGATAAATATTATAAACTTACAAATGAGTCTTTCTGTATTGCAGTATTTTCCCTTATGATTATTAATTTGTCTACCCTGACCGATTTTAAAAGATCATATCTCCATATTTGATAAATTAGGGAGACCTATTTTGGGAAATGGTAAGTTTGGTTTAGTTTTGGAATTACAACTAACCCAGCGTGAAGGGGCCTGTTGGGTAATGGAAATTGGGTCCTGTCTTTAGAAATTATTTTGTCCCTGAGCGCTGGATCAGGTTATATAAAGGAAGAAAAGCAGGATGAAAAGAAATCAAAAAAGAATGGCGAGAAGGGAGGACAAATGACTGAGAAAAGTGAAGCAGGAAATTGAACAATCTTAAAATTCCTTAAAGGGGGAGGACTATATTCTGAAGGACTGCTGGATTTGCTTGCCTGACCCTCTATGCTCAGAGGTATTTAAGACAAGTGTGGGCATTTTGTTTTTTTGGCTACTCTCTTTAGTGCTTGTATTTACTAACAACTAATATCTTTTTGAAAACCTTGCTGTCAGCCAAAGTGTTTCAAATGAAAAATATATTTTAAACATGACTTCTCACTTGTTTTTACATGAAATTGGAGATAGTTTTAATAATTTGTCGTTAGATAGTTTAAATATTTTAAAAGATCTGTTTTTAGGTCTCGCCTAGGCAGCGCTTGCGCTGTCTCGTTGAGACATGCATTATATACTATAGCGTGGAAGCTTCGTTTAAGCTCCGCCCACTCTCCGCCCATATTTTGTATTGGCTTAGGTCCTAAATGCAGCCTTCCCATTGGTTTTAGGCTTGTTAGTCCCTCCTTCTGATGGCCATGATGTCATTTGTGTCCTTCCACGGCTATTGGCCCCTTTACTGGAAACACTATTTTGTTCCCATGCCTCCCCCGTCCCCTCCCGCAGTCCTTGACTACTCAGCCCACCACCACCACCCCCACTCCCGTTCGTGCCTTTTTGCCCGCCCATACTCCCTTTTAAAATGCAATAGTACTCGCGTAAATGCGAGTTCTATTGCATTGCAAATGCTTGTTTTTAAAATAGTGCCTTACATAGGCATGCGCGCCAAAACTGCAACGTGCTTTGTTTATTTTCAGCACGCTGTGCGTGCTTTCACTTTCAATGCTGCCGGGACACTTGCGACCGCTTGAATAGGTTTGAAAGAGTACTGCGCTTTCACGAACGCGCAGAAAGCTGTTGGGCTGTGGCTGCTCTTATCGTTTGACGGACGGGATCTTGGGACGGCAGTGCTGGTTTTGTGGTAATAATTGCGAAACAACCCTGTTGTGAATATTAACATTTATTTTAAGGTCCGTGTTTATGACGATGGCGCCCGATGGTCATGCCTGCTCCGAGCTGCGTAACACATCATTTGCTGACGTGCTTTGTTTATATTCAGCGCGCTGTGCGCGCTTTCACTTTCAATGCTGCCGGGACACTTGCGACCGCTTCAAAAGGTTTGAAAGAGTACTGCGCTTTCACGAACGCGCAGAAAGCTGTTGGGTTGTGGCTGCTCTTAGGTGAGTGTTTATGAAGATGGCGCCCGAGGGCACCGGGCGGCCATAATACAACCTATGAAGGAAGATACCACACCTATAGTCGTGCCTGCTCCGAGCTGCGTAACACATCATTTGCTGACGAACCAATGAACTACCGAGATACTGTTTATGCACCGCAGAGGCACGTGCAGATCCACAACCAGTGAACACTTCGGAGTTCTTTTCCTCACACTAGGATTGGCTGAGTTAACCACAATGCTCCAATCCGGGGTCACCTTACATATTGCACACTCTCATACGGCTCCAGACTGTGTTCAGCTTTAGGATTGGCTTTTATACTACTGGGAAGTTCTGAAATACAGACAAATGTCATCCGTTGAAATAACAATAATGTACAGCGGATATTAAGCTGAATTCATGGGCGGTCCATGCAAGTAGTGGACAGGTGGTCACCTTACTTCCGGCCCAAGTAAGCCTAGTGGGACTGTATTATTTTGTTACCGTTCATGGGTTTTGTAGTGTTCAGCATTTGCCAATATCTTGGCCTCCTGTTGGGTGTCTCGGTAGGTTGTTGGTGTGGTTATGGCCGATGGCGTATGCTCTGATAGATTGGGGAGGAGGGATCTCATTTTCCACAAAGCCTTTGCTGAAAAAAAAATGTTTAGTGCATGGATTTTGTGTCAGTACGGCTAGTACGATTATGTGCCTTCATCTCTGAAATTAGAACACTTGGGGGCATATTATCAAGAACGGCGTTAAAATTATCGCCTCTTTAGCGGCAGGAAACTGCCGCTAAAGCGGCGATAATGGGCTTGATAATATGGCCTTGTGAATTCCAATAGAAGCTCATGTTCACACCAGAACATGGGCTTCTATTGGAATTCACAAGGCCATATTATCAGGCCCATTATCGCCGCTTTAGCGGCAGATTCCTGCCGCTAAAGGAGCGATAATTTTAACGCCGTTCTTGATAATATGCCCCTTAATTCGTGGGATTTGTGTAAGTACCGATATTACAGCATTGTTCCTTGCTCTGCCACTCAGCGACAGCCTTCAGAGAAGAACTGAGTCCCTGATACACCCAGATTTAATCTGTCCAGCATTCCTTAGTTTACATGATGATCTATGTTCTGCTCACCTCTGTTTTACACTTCTGGAACTACCCTGGCACTTTCTGTAGTCTAGATAGGACTACGCCCCGCTCGTTTGCAACCCCATTTCACGTTGTATCATACTATTGGTACCCAAATAGTAAAGCTTTTTAAAGTAAATGCTGCTCTTCAGCTGGCCTCCCAGCAGAGGCGGTGTTGACAGGACTGAACTGACAGCATATGTATGCATGATTGACCTTTTCTTGTTCATTCAGAGATCTAATTAGCCGCGCTGCAGCCAGCTCATTAGTCTGGCGCCCAGCATGCACCGCGGAATAAATAACCCGAGTGTTGAACAGAATGTTCAATGCAGAATATATATTTTTCCTTCAAGGAGAATTAGGGAAGAGAGGCATCATAATTCACTCCATATTTGAAAAGAAGGGGTGATGGATGAGTGTGTCTTTCTGACGACACAACCCAACAGTTCGTCTTGTTCTGTGGAAATTACGATTGCTTGCACTGTTCCAGATGTAGAACTGTAAAGTACATGCATAAAGTTTACGGTAGTTTCGAAAGTTAATTATGAAGGAGAGAACAGCAGCTACAATGAAATTAAAGCGCACACCTGTTGCACCGAAGTTTCCCCCTCTGGGCCTTACAGTCAACTTGCTCCACATTACAGAAGAAGCGTGACGCCTCTATTTGCAACAGTGCAAACATGCATTGGTGGGCCGAGCGCCCGCTGGAGGTGGCCGCCCCTCTAAGAAACGATCCTTCGAAACGTTTTAATAGTGAAATTGCATCTTCATTGGCAAGTTTTCTCATGTGTTGTGTGTGTATGGGTAAGTGAATTCAGGATGGTTGGGTGAATGGATGAACGACTGAGTGCATGGATGGGCGTCTGAAAGTGGATGTCACTGAGTCCATTGATGAATGGAAGGATGAGTGCCTCAATGGATAAATGATTTGAGTACATGAGTAGATGGATAAATGGGTGAGTGAGAATATGGATTGTTGATCGTTTGACTGGGAATGCCTGACAAATTGCAGGTTCCGCTTCATACAGTGTCAAATGTCAAAAGTACCCCTAAAAGCCAGTATAGCACAGGAAATTAGCCAGGTCATTTGTGTCTACTTTAAGCTAACTGCAAAATCCGTGGTTTTAAAATAATGCACTAGTGACCCGTGTGTATATTTTAATCTCATCAGCAGAACACCAGTAGCGTAGATTCTTCTTCTGCACAGGAATCGTTGTTCCAAAACATGGCATAAATTACTCACAAGGTTTATTTGCAGCAGCTATTACTTCCTGAGTACTCTCCTCAGAACCAAAGCTCAGAATATGTCACCAAAGCCGCTTTATTAAAAGCAAGCACATGTCTGCAATATCACAAGAATGATCCCCGTATTAATGGTTGCTCGCCTTCAAGGACGCATAGGTGCATTCTCTGAGCTGAAATAAAGAAGGCGTCCTTGTGTTCAAGTTGCTCCATCCGCTTTTAATCTAGTCTGAAAATATAATGATTTGTCTTGTAGTAAAGTAACGGTGACGGGGGGTGGGGGGGATATGTTACACCTTCCTGATAAATGTAGTATTTAATAAATAGTTGGGTGCGGGAGCTTTCAGTCGGGTCTGGTAAGGTTGCAATTCAGATTTCATCTGGGATTTAAGTACCCCTCACAGTCCGCACTCCAGTCCTTTCCCCTTTCACTGGGCCTTAAGCCCTTCTCATGCAATAATTGACCTGATATGCCAACCTGAAGCTCAAACCCCCCCAGTCCTACTGACCAAGCTACACCCCTGATTGCAAGGTTCTTATACACTCGTAAAACACAGTGATGAGAGAGCCATGCCCTCTGTTAGCTAGGGCTTTGTAAAACTACTCCTTTGTATTACTTCTGACTCCATAGTTGGCACTGCACACGCACTATTTCCTGTTATTGGGTGACCCCATTTTACCAAGGAAGCAGCGCTCAAGCCCCGGCTTTCCTTTAGATATCTGTGTTCTCATTTGCCATGAGTTCAATTTGATCTACTGAAGTGAACTAGGACTACATCTCCCAGAACGCATTGGTTGTCAGACTAAACCCCAGGAGTGGCACACTACACTCTTCATAACATTCAGTTGTGCGGTAATTTTAGCAAGCAGTGGAAGAGTAAAGGTGGGACAGGCATAGGCGTGACCAGATCCGTGATGGTTCCACTGAGAAACTGTCTGCCCTCTTTTCACTTAAAGGAACAGGCCTCTGCTTCTACTGGCTTTGTCAATGCTTGTTATTAAACATATATATTCTTAAAATCACTTACAGAAATGCATTAATCCTCCCTGGGGGCTGCAAAGCCCTGTTCTAACCCATGCATTGATGTCTGGCACCCTCTACTGACATGCGAAGATGGCAAACGGTGGCAACGACATTTTCCCTAGAAAGCAGGTGGTACCCACAAGTGTACAAATGGAGCAATACTGCAATGGCAGGGACGTCTTGTGCACAGTCGTGTACACCGTGAACAAACGCACACATGAGTGCATAGGGGAGGATTCATTTACTGAGAGGAGGAAGCAACAGTACAGATGGTGCAACCTCCTTCAGTGCAAGGATATTCAGAGCTCCATGTACATGCTCTGTGGTGAAGAAATTTGTGCTGCGCTGCCCTACATTTAACAGTCCTCTATAGAAAGGAAGCTTGCACTGTTTGTGCCCTACCTGCATCGGTCCTCTAAAATAAAGAAGCTTGCACTTTTTCTGCCCTACCTGTACCTGTCCTCTAAAGAAAGGAAGCTTACACAGTTTTTGACCTACCTGTACCTGTCCTCTATAGAAAGGAAGCTTGCATAGTTTCTGCCCTACCTGTACCGGTCCTCTATAGAAAGAAAGCTTGTACTGTTTCTGCCCTCCCTGTACTAGTCCTCTGTAGAAAGGAAGCTTGCACTGTTTCTGCCCTACCTGTACCTGTCCTCTAAAGAAAGGAAGCTTACACAGTTTTTGACCTACCTGTACCTGTCCTCTATAGAAAGGAAGCTTGCATAGTTTCTGCCCTACCTGTACCAGTCCTCTATAGAAAGAAAGCTTGTACTGTTTCTGCCCTCCCTGTACTAGTCCTCTGTAGAAAGGAAGCTTGCACTGTTTCTGCCCTACCTGTACCGGTCCTCCAAAGGAAGGAATCTTGCACTCTCTCTGTCGCTCTTTCACGCTCTCTGCCAGCCTCTGTCATATTGGTTTACTTCAGATCTTCAAGCACAGTTTCTTTTCCGTGCCTTTTTAAAAATGTCCATCCCTCAAACGCACGCTCTACTCCTCTTCTACGGGTGTCTTCTGCGTACACAGGGGCTCCTTTATGCAACTGTGGCCTGCTCTCCCCTTCTTTCTCACACACTCTTTCTGCTCCTCTGTCTAGAATTCAGTCACCACCTCCTGCACAAACTACCTATCCCTCTTTATCTTCCTTTTTGTCTATTATGTGCAACTCTCACTCCTATCTGTTCACCATACCACATAATTCCACTACACAAATACACTACACCCCACACAATTCCAACCCAAACAATTCCACAGCTAACCATTCCAGTTCAACCCACAAAAATCCACTCCAAACCACATGCATCCACTCCACTCCGAACCAAAACACATTGGTAAAAGGCATTGTCATTTACAATGCCAATAGCTCTAACTCTGACAAATACGAGACCAATGCATTGCAAATGATTCTATATTAAAAACAGAGCTTTGGACTATACCATTTCCCGCTCCAAGGCAATATTTCTCTCCATTTGCTCCCATACCTGCAGTGTCAAACAGTTTAGTGCTCACTTTCCCTCCATATTAAAGAACAGTACATGTTTCAGCACCCAGGCTAATATGCTGCATCGCTAAATACATATAAGGTACCAAAGGCGAGACTGATGCATTGCAAATGCTTGTTTAATAGACCTTTTACTAATACCACTGGCACATTTGCTAATTCTGTAAAAGCGAAACCCAACTGCCATGACATTGCCACCGCAATGCCGTGACACGGATTCGAACCGAGGTTGCTGCTGCCACAACGCAGAGTACTAACCGCTATACGATCACGGCGAGCTATTAGGGCTTGATGACATAAAATGACATGAAGAATTTATAATTCGAAACACCCGGGGCTATTCCTGTGATAGGCTGGATGTATTCATTGCTTCTTCATTCCTCATACAGAGGCTGCTTCTACTCAGTGGGTGATAGGCTGAAACCATTTCCTGGCCTCCTGCTTGTGAACTGCCAGGAGTCAAGATCACACATTACACTTGTGGGCCTGTGATGGGACACCAATGCAGAGAACCCCACCTGGCAAAGCCCTTCTATTCTGTCTATTAGACCTGAGCTCCTCCCAGCCAATCACATGAACAGAAGTAAAGCAAGATAAATACACAGTTGGGAGGGAGGGGGCTGCACGGTTATGTTTTTTAGTAATTATTGAAAATGACATCAGTGGCTCATTAGCAGAGCTGTGGCGAATAACTGCATGCCTTATCATGATGAAGCAAGCACCATGGCTCGTAGGGGCCACACAACGAGCTTTTCTTAGCTCACTGAATTAAAGTATACATTTCTGCCGTGTGTGAGTGGTAAATGCTTGTTATTTTGGTTCCTTTTCCAAATCACGTTCTTGACACCAGAAGGAGGAAATACAGGGCTTCGGAAGCTCTGGAAACTAGCCCCCAACCATGGAAAAAGAGAGAAAAGGCAGTTTGAGAGGTAGAGAAAACAGGAGCTCACATGAGATAAATGGCGCGTAAATACAGCGCGTAAAGGAACAGTTACACAGCTAAGAAAAGGGAAAGAAACACTAGGGGAAAAAACACAGAAAGAGCCTCTAGATGAAATTCTCTTCCTGGGACAGCAGGTTAAGAGAAATTACACAGGGAGCAGTTAAGCATGTAATAACGGGGAGAATAAAAAAGAAAATGCAGTTTTATGAAGTGTGTTTGCCTAATCCAGCGAGCACTTTTGTTCTATTTCTCTCTTCGCTTCTTTTATTGGTAAAGTAAGATTCAAGTGCACGCGCAGGTATGATTGAGAGAGCAAGGGTATAATAATTTGAAGCTTTTGCACCAGCGCTAAAGTAGGAAGAGAGGTGTAGGAAAGACATGAAAGGGGTAGCGATAATAAATATGTGAAGAGGCAATAGGGACACCAAAATAAGCCATCTATTTATAAAACTGACAATGAAGAAATACTAAAGGTTAACTTTTGAAATTGTAACTGATGATAAAAAGATTCTCGTTGTCGGAAGAATTCTAACCTGCGCGGGGAGAGCCCAATGGATTTCTAAGTGCCTTATCTTTAATCCTTGAAAAGCTCTATATTAAAGGAGTCTGGGAAAGATTGCTTGAATGGAAGATAAAAGAAGGCCAACTTGTCTCACCAAATGCCATAGAGAAACCTGATGTTTTACTGACGTTATCCTTAGTTCCTTTTTGTTAGACCTGGCATCCTTAAGGTGGTCTTCCCCCATCCTTTTTGCTTTTCACCTCCCTGTTTTGCTGTATCTTTTTGTTGGCTTTAGGACTCTGATCACTTTATCACTACTAATCAGTGCTGAAGTGCATGTGCTTCTTCACTAAACATGTGTGTAATAGGAGTATACCTGACTGACATATTTAATTTACTTGAAAGTCCCTTGTAAGGTGGTATACCATATACCCAGGGCCTGATTGTGCCACCCACAGAAGTAGCCTTTCAAACCTGTCTCAGGCCTACCACTGCAGTGCCTGTGTGTGCAGTGTACTGCCACTTCGACTTGGCATTTAAAACAACTTGCCAAGCATTACACTCCCCTTTTATTACAAATGTCACCCCTAAGGTAGGCCCTAGGTAGTCCTAGGGGCATGATGCTATGTAAGTAAAATGTAAGATATGTACTGTGGTGGTTTGCATGTCCTGGTAGTACCAAACAGCCTATTTAAGTTTTCACTACTGTGAGGTCTACCCCTTTCATAGGTTAGCATTGGGTATTCCCTTATACTTTTTATTTGGTAATTCCTTATCAGAGAGGAGTAGCTTTATTTATTTATTGATAAGTCCTACTTACTGGTGAGGTTGGATTTAAATTTACTATTTTAGAAATGCCACTTTTAGAGAGTGAACATTTCTCTGCACTTACTGCTCTATTTGCCTGACAACCTGTCTCCAATACACGTCTGGATTGGGCTGGGTGACAGGTACATTTGTGCATACTCTCCAGACAGCCACAACACAGGTCACTCAACTGCACCTGCATTCATCTGCATTCTGATTAGGAATGGGGGGTGAGCTCCACTGCCCCCCCAACCCTAATAGGTTCAAGAATGATAATTTATGTCAGTAAGTACAATATAGCTACAGCTTATAATCATGTGAGTTTAAATAATTTGACGTCGATCGTTTAAATATTTTAAAGGATCTGTTTTTAATAGACATTTTACAAAAACCACTGGTACATTTGCTAATTCTGTAAAAGCAAAACCCAACTATCGTGACATTGCCACCAGCAATGCCGTGCCTCAGATTCGAACCAAGGTTGCTGCAGCCACCATGCAGAGTACTAACGACTATATGATCACGGCGAGCCACTTGGGCTCAATACTGTGCACTGACATGGAGAATTTATAATTTGGAACACTCAGGGCTATTCCTGTGATAGGTTGGATGTATTCATTGCTTCCTCATTCCTCATACAGAGGCTGCGTCTCCTCAGTGGTTGATAGGCTGAAATCGTTTCCTGGCCGCCTGCTTGTAATCTGCCAGGAGTCAAAGATCACACATTACACTTGCGGGCCTGTGATGGGACACCAATGCAGAGAAACCTCCTGGCGCAGCTCTTCTATTCTGTCTATTAGACCTGCGTCTCCCCTGTACCTTTCAAGCCATCTGTATGTGAAGCAAGAAAGAGTTAAGGAGCGGTCCATCTACACTTTTATAGGGAGGATGCCACCATAAGCTCCTCCCAGCCAATCACAGGAACAGAAGTAAAGCAAGATAAATACACAGTTGAAGGGGGGGGCTGCACAGTTATGTTTTTTAGTAATTATTGAAAATGACATCAGTGGCTCATTAGCACAGCTGTGGCTAATGACTGCGTGCCTAATCATGATGAAGCAAGCACCATAGCTCGTAGGGGCCACACAACGCGCTTTTTTTAGCTCACTGAATTAAATTATAAACTTCCGCCGTGTGTGAGTGGTAAAGGCTTGTTATTTAGGTTCCTTTTCCAAATCACGTCTGACAACAAGAGGGAGGAGGAACCACGGAAGCTCTGGAAAGTAGCTCCCAACCATGGAGAAAGAGGGAAAAGGCAGTATGAGAGGTGGAGAAAACAGGAGCGGGTGCAAGGAGCTCAAATGAGATTAATGGCGCGTAAATAGGGCGCGTAAAGGAACAGTTACACAGCTAAGAAAAGGGGAAGAAAGACTAGGGAAACAAACACAGAAAGAGCCTGTAAATGAAATTCTCTTCCTGGGACAGCAGGTTAAGAGAAATTACATGGGAAGCAGTTAAGCATGTAACACGGGGGAGAATAACAAAGAAAATGCAATTTTATGAAGTGTGTTTGCCTAATCCAGCGAGCATTTTTGTTCTATTTCTCTCTTCGCTTCTTTTATTGCTAAAATAAGTTTCAAGTGCACGCGCAGGTATGATTGAGAGAGCAAGGGTATAATAATTTAAAGCGTGTGCACCAGCGCTAGAGTAGGAAGAGAGATGTAGGAAAGACATGAAAGGGGTCGCAATAATAAATATGTGAAGAGGCAATAGGGACACCAAAATAAGCCACCTATTTATAAAACTGACATCGAAGAAATAATAAAGGTTATCTTTTGAAATTGTAGCCGATGATAACAAAATTATCGTTGTCGGCAGGTTTCAAACCTGCACGGAGAGACCGCAATGGATTTCTAGTCCATCGACTTAATAACTCGGTCACAACAACTTACTTTAAGGTTTGTGCAAATATATTGTATGAAAGTTTTCAAGTTGTCCCACATCAAAGTACTGATATTCTGCAATGCACTTTTTAAAAACGATGTTTTTTTCATCATGCACGTTCTCTCCTAAAAACAAAAATTGCATGAGTATATCTCTAGATTGGAAAAGGATACGCTTGCATGCATACTCTCATGTGGCACTCAATTTTTTGGACCCTGTTGCACTCTGTTTTTGCGCTGCTTTTAGTCTCCGGGCCCATATTACAGAAGTCTACCATCTCTGAGTATTCGAGACTCCTTTGTAAGTGCCTTATCTTTAATCCTTGAAGAGCTCTATAATAAAGGGGTCTGGGAAAGATTGCTTGAATGGAAGATAAAAGAGGGCCCACTTGTCTCACCAAATGCCGTAGAGAAACCTGATGTTTTAATGACGTTATCCTTAGTTCCTTTTTGTTAGACCTGGCATCCTTAAGGTGGTCTTCCCCCAACCTTTTTGCTTTTCACCTCCACGTTTTGCTGTATCTTTTTGTTGGCCTTAGGACTCTGATCACTTTATCACTACTAATCAGTGCTGAAGTGCATGTGCTTCTTCCCTAAACATGTGTGTAATTGGAGTATACCTGACTGACATATTTAATTTACTTGAAAGTCCCTTGTAAAGTGTTATACTATATACCCAGAGCCTGATTGTGCCACCCACAGAAGTAGCCTTTCAAACCTGTCTCAGGCCTGCCACTGCAGTGCCTGTGTGTTCAATGTACTGCCACTTCGACTTGGCATTTAAGATTACTTGCTAAGCCTTAAACTCCCATTTTATTACATATAAGTCACCCCTAAGGTAGGCCCTAGGTAAGTAAAAGGTAAGATATGTACTGTGGTGGTTTGCATGTCCTGGCAGTGACAAACAGCCTATTTCATTTTTCATTACTGTGAGGCCTACCCCTCTCATTGGTTAGCAGGTATTCCCTTATACTTTTTATTTAGTAATTCCTTATCAGAGAGGAGTAGCTTTATTTATTTATTGATACATCCGACTTACTGGTGCGTTTGGATTTAACTTTACTATTTTAGAAATGCCACTTTTAGAAAGTGAATATTTCTCTGCACTTACTGCTCAATTTGCCTGACAATCTGTCTCCAATACACATCTGGATTGGGCTGGGTGACAGCTACATTTGTGCATTCCCTCTAGACAGCCACAACACAGGTCACTCAACTGCACCTGCATTCATCTGCATTCTGATTAGGGGTGGGGGATGAGCTCTGCTCCCCCACCCCTAATAGGTTCAAGAACAATAATTTATGTCAGTAAGTACAATATAGCTACAGCTTATAATCATGTGAGTTTTAATAATTTGTCATTCGATCGTTTAAATATTTTAAAGGATCTGTTTTTTAATAGACATTTTACTAGAACCACTAGTGCAGCTCCCCCGATCCCCACCAGCAATCCGACAATATCCGCACGCAAATTCAGTAGGTGCCCTGCATGTGAGGTGCCATCGTCTCTCCGCTGCCAAGAGCTTTGCTACACACCCAGTGGTTTAATAATCTGCAATATCGCGGAAGTTGCAGATGGTGACGTACCTTGGCAGCAGCGAAGCGTGAGGCCTATCTGCGACCCTAAACAACATCGTGGCCTGTTCCGAAGAGGGAAACCTGATAAACGCCCTCTCCGTGGAGCGCTTGGTGCCCTGTGAACTACGTAAGCGGTTGACCGGCTGGACTCCCGCGACACACAGGTATTCGTCGCATTAGGCTGCTGTGACTGCGGGGTGCTGGGAGGAGTCACGGACCCAGGCACAGCTTCCTCCTGAGGGTTTCTGCGGAGCTCACGTTTGTGGCTGCCTATTCCCACCGAGGACTGCCGCATGAATAACACACACTTTTCCCGAGAGGAGGCCCCCATAGCCATAATTCATCGGACCGAAGCCCCGAACACAGGCTGGCGGCGACACGTGGGGGCCCTGTGACGAGCACCCCTTGGCGATTTCCATTGCTTGCAGCGCCCGAGGGCGCCAACGTCCCATGAGAGACTGCTGCTGGGGGCCCTTGATAACACGCGCGCCCTCCCGGAGAGTTTCCATATCCCTGGGAGGCTAGGTTAGTGCACTCAGGCGGATACAGGTGCATGAGGCCAGTCCAGTTCCCCACACGCATACAAAAATTGGTGTTTCTAGGTGAGGATTGTCGCCATATTGAGGCCGTTGCAAGGTGAGCGGCTATCACCAGTTAAACGAGTGGACACGAGACGAGAACTACGCGCACTGTGGCGCAAGAGCTGAGGCTGCTCCCACGGCCTCACACAACCCAGAATCCCCAACAAGAGTGTTTTCCTGCATAGCAGTGCCTAGCAACAAATGTGAAAACCCTGTGCTACTCGCTTAATCTGTGCTTATCCTCACATCATGGGCAAAACAGACAAGCTCCAATCCAAGCTGCCTTTTGACTTGCGCAAAACCCCAAGGTTGAGGGACCCTGCTCCCTCGGAACAAGACAATGTCCCAGAGGACCCAGAAGCAGGAGCAGAAATAGATGTGAAACATGCATTCCGCACTATACAACAAAGTCTCTCCAAAATAGACAGTAAAATCGATGCACTGTCCTTTCGCATGGATCGCATGTCGGAAAAGCTGGACAAGCATGGGGAACGACTTGATACTGTGGAACAACGAGTCTCCGATATTAAAAATGTCATATGTGCAGATGCAAAGACTGACAAAGAAAGGGACACAATTCTACGTGTGCTACAAGCGAAGGCTGTAGACTTGGAAGCAAGATCGAGGCGGAACAACGTCCGCATTGTAGGTGTGGCTGAATCGTCCAATATTGGCAATATGGAGCAGTTTGTAGAGCAACTTCTTATCACACTTTTGGGCCAAAACACCTTCTCTGAAATTTTTATCATAGAACGTGCACATCGTTCATTGGCACCTAGGCCTATTCCCGGGGCGCCCCCTCGACCAATAATTGAGCGATTCCTGAATTACAGGGTCCGTGATTCTGCCCTGAGTAAGGCCCGTGAACTGGGATTGCTACATCACGTGGGATCAGACATATCCCTATTTCCTCACTTCACATTGCAAGTTCAGGAGGCCCGTAGGCTCTTTATCCCAGCAAAAAAGAAGCTCCGGGACGTGAATCTGGAATATAGCATGCTGTATTCGGTGAAATTGAGATTCAAACTGGACGGTAAGGTCCACTTTTTCACTGACCCTAAAGCTGTCCTGCGCGCCATCAAGGATAGAGAACAGCGCTTGCAGCGACGTGGTTCACCGACGGCCTCGCAGCTGCATGCGGATGATTCATCAAGTCTCCACGAGGAGCAACCACAGGAAGAGTGACTGCAAAAATTGTCCTGCTGTAGAAACCTCATGGACTATCACGAGACAATATAGGTAACTAGCACAACTTGATACGTAGGGGCAGTAAGCATAGATAGAACATGGCACGTCTCGTATGTAATGTTGGGATTTGGCTCGATCAATGATTCCAAGAATATTGACTGACTGTCAGATGTAGGCATATCTCGCTGGGTGCACAGACAATGGTATTCAGCACCTCACAGGGGCACAAGTCTCAACTGTTTGTGACTTAGATTGTATATATGGTGGCGGGGGAACCAGAACTGATGGCAACATCTGCCCCCAAGTGTATCACACTACTAGTATTTTCTGTTCTGGGGTTATGGTTTGTTCTTAGGGGTTGGGGTGGGGCGGGGGAAATGCAAATAGCCGCGACTGTTGTGGGTTTTTGTGGCGTGGGAGGGAATGTCCTCTAAATTTACATGTATGTTTGCATTGATATAATTTCATTACGTTATTTTCACACAGTGTACACCGTAGGCAAGGGGTTCCGTCCAACACAATGGTCACTTCCATCGCATGGCCACTGATGGGGTAAGACTACAGGGTCTTCAACACATCACTTGGAATGTTCGTGGCCTAAATGATGCCAGAAAGGTCAGGAAAATAGGTGCTTATTTAAAAAGACACACGGAGTCTGTTGCAATTCTACAGGAGACTCATCTCACCCCAGAACGTAGCAAAGATGTGCAATGTAAATTGCAAGGAATTTGCTTTTCCTCTGATTTCACATCCCATGCCAGAGGGGTTATATTATGGACCAAAAGAAAGGCTGGGGTGGAGATGACAGGCTTGTTGAGTGACCCACAGGGCAGGTTCGCAGTGGCTCTTTGCAAGAAGAGCGACCTGAAATTCATACTCGTGGGAGTGTATGGCACGAACTATGACAACCCCCAATTTTATAATTCACTGGCAGCCAAACTGGTACAATGGAGGGGGATCCCACAGATTTGGGGGGGAGACTTTAATTGTATTTTAGACCCTAATGTGGACAGGTCACAGGGCCCACCCAGACGCCCAGCAGCTGCAGCAGTAGCCTTGCAGGATATCATGCATGCAGACAGCCTCCTAGATATCTGGAGGCATAGATCTCCCGCTGAGTGGAGTTACACTCACTACTCCTCCGTTTATGACACTTATACCTGTATAGACTTTTGGTTAATATCTGGGGGGTTAGAGAAGAGGTACTCTCCTGCTAGCATCTCCAGCGCACATATTCCGACCACTCCCCGGTTCGACTAACACTGAGCTATAACGTACCTCAGGTCCCGGCGTTCACGTGGCGCTTCCCTCCTTACTCATTACTGGACACGATGTTTAAAGAGGAGCTGGCAACAGCGATATAAGAGTTCTTTACTAACAACATTGGCTCCGTCAAATCTTTCGCCACAGTCTGGGAAGCATTCAAAGTCTATATTAGGGGGGTGGTGATCTCAAAGCATGCAGGAGTGCTGCGCTCTATCCGGGACAGGCTGGACCGTTTAGAAAAGGACATTGGACAATTAGAACAGGACTTTTCCGGGACCGGGAATGTACAAGGCGCCGCACACCTTAAACTAAAATTAGTGGAGTTTCAGGATACCGCTAACGATGAAATTAAACACATGGGGAAGTATGCAACAGAATGTATTTACGGGGAGCGATATAGACCAGGTGCTACGTTGGTGGGACTGCTGAGGCCCAAGAGGGAATTAGATAAAATGTTAGGCATGACGGACGAAAGCGGGAGCCCGCTTAATACCACTGAAGATATTGTAACACACTTCCGCTCGTATTACCAGAATTTATCACCTCTCAAATCCCAACAAATAACGAGGCACTAGAGGAATATTTGTCATACATTAAAATGCCCTGGCTAGTGACCGAACACAGGGAACATTTAATGGCTCCGTTGACAGCTGAGGAGATATGAGGGGCGTTGCGTGGGATGGCAGCAGGGAAGGCCCTGGGGGCAGATGGTCTTCCGGTGTTCTTCTACGAAGAATTCCTAGAAATACTGATCCCTCACCTCCAAATGCTTTATGAAGAGATGGCGGAGTCAAGTATCATGCCGCCTTCTATGCGCGAGGCTATCATTGTCACTTTATTAAAACCGGGAAAGTCACCAAACGATTGCTCCTCGTATAGGCCCTTGTCCTTGCTCAACGTGGATGCGAAAATCTACGCAAAAATTCAAGCAAATAGACTAGCCCTTTTATTACCTGGCATTATTCGCCCAGAACAGGCGGGGCTCGTTCCCAGTCATAACCTGTCTCATAACTAGGCTTTCCTGTTTTCAGTTTCTATTTTTGGTAAATTCTGGTGGGGTTTTTTCAGTGCTTTCAAGTGATTTCAATACCTTAAAAAAACAGTGGTTATCAGTGGTTACACATTTTTACGCTATTAAAAGCAACGAAAACAGTGTTTTTCCGGTGTTTATGGAACGTTTTGCTTTTATTATTGCTTACTTTCTGCATGGTATATAGACAGTGTATGAACAGTGTATATAAGGTCCAAATCCATTTTTACAAATCAAACTTATTGTAGTACACTTCATCAGTGAGTCTTTGGTCATGCACGCTCGCTCTTTCCTTCCCATGTAAACTTTTATCTGTGAAAAGGCCCTCTCAACATTGGCACTTGAGACTGGCAATGCCAAAACAGCCAGTACACAATTTGCTAACTCTGGCTACTGACATAGCTTTCCATGCCAATACTGGTGCATCTGAAGATTGCGATTCTCTGGGAAAGGTTCTGCAACAAATGCATTGAACTGGGCGCATATGCCATCAGAGTTATTGAAGTGGTCAAAAATAAAGCAGCACTTTTAAAAGTCCGGAGAAAATTACCCTTTATGGAGGGGATCTAAAAGTTTCCTGAATTGCTCCTCAACATTTCTTTGCTTACCAAGTGACAAGCACTCTAACATGGAACATGTTGCAGTGCCAAAGTCACTAAAAGTATTGCCTGGCCTACTCTCAAGGAGATGTTTCACATCTATACAAATTATGCTGAAAACTTGGGTGTTTTCAGACTCTAGTTTTTTATTATGTCCACTACAGCAGTCCTGTTTTCCTGTAAAAATCTAAGAATGCAATAGTGTACTTTTTTTCACATCACTATCAATATGCGACCTAAGAACCTCACATTTCTTGCCTTTGGCATCATCACTCAGAAAAAATTCTGTAAATGGTTGCCACATGGATAATATAGTATTCACGTCCTCTAGGACTGAGAACCACCAGCTAAATAACACAGTTGGGATGACTCTTTCTTTTATGCGTCACAAAACGAGAAATATTTGTGTTTTAGTTCCTGCTCATAACAAAACAGCGCACCAGAATTTACCAAAAAGTCAATAGCATTCTTCTTTTACTCTGAAGATTGTAAAGATGCCTTCAGCATACCATCTAACAAGTGGCAAGGCTCTCTTACAGGGAAGCACTTCAGCTCAGGTATTGATTTTGACAGATCATAACACAACTTTTTCATATACGTAGCTGAATCACTGCATATAGAAACAATATCACTCCAATCTTTGTGGAACTTGGTAAGAACTTTTTGCAGCAGCACTCCAAGTGATACTGTGTTCCATGTTTTCCAAAAGTCTGGTGTCATGTTTTCACCACTATCCTAGATGCTTGGTGACAGCACTCTTTCCACATATTCCTATCACTACACCTTGCATTGAATGTTTAAAGCCTGGGGTGTTTGGTAATTCATCTACTATCAATACTGACTCTCTAGAAAAGGGGGCTGATGTATCAAGGGGTTTTACTCATTCTCTGTGGGTAAATGTAATGGTACATATTGGGAAAGATTCTTATGAAACCAGCTATTTTACCTATCAGTAAAAGAAGCAAACGTCACCAAAATATAAAATATGATTTGATATTTCCCGATTCTCTACAGTTCATATAATAATTAAACAAGACCTTAAACATGCATCTAAACCCTGCATCTTTAGACCAAAGACCACAAAACTGAAAAACAGAAGATACAATATTTTAGTGACATCCCTAAACAACAAAACTCAAGCAGAATAATGTTAGCCCAGTCTTTCTTGCTGTTACCTTGTATAACAAAGTTACATTGTATTGGCCCCTTCAGGAAGAAATAAAAATGACTTTTTCACTCTCCTTTTACTTTCTTTGAATGGCATTTATTTTGTGGTTGTGCAGGTGTTTTTTCAGTGTTTATATGTTTACACTGGTGAGGGTTGTTTTCCCTTTGGTGGGGTTTTATCAGTCATTATAGGCTTAAACCTAAAACAGGATAGCCTACTCATAACCTAAGAACCTTGTTTGGTGTAGTGCAGAGACTGAGTCCAAAAGTCAAAGCTGCGGCAGTGTTTCTCGACGCCGAGAAAGCTTTTGACTCGGTTGAGTGGGGATTCATGATTACGGTACTGCACAAGATAGGAGTTGGAGATATATTCCTACGATTAGTTACAGTGTTGTATACTTCGCCCACGGCCAGAGTAAGAATTGGAGATGTAGTTTCCCAGTCATTCCACATTACATGTGGCACACAGCAGGGGTGCCCCCTGTCCCTGCTCCTGTACGCAATAGTTGCAGAGCCCTTGGCTTGCGCTATTCGTGAATATCACACTCAAAGGGGGTTGGGATTCCCCGGGTACACCCTTAATCTTTCCGCCTACGCGGATGACACTCTGCTATATGTCTACGACCCAGAGGTGAATCTGTCCCCTATACTACGGGAGGTGGTCCAGTTTGGTGGGCATTCTGGTCTACATGTAAATTGGACTAAATCTATCATATTCCCCCTCACCCCTGTCACCACGGAACCCAGCATGGAGTTCCCACTGCGCTGGACCGAAGAGGCCGTGCGGTACTTGGGAATTCAGTTCCATACCGACCCCACACTCGTGATCTAGGAAAACTATGGTAAGGCCACGCAACGACTAGTAGAAAATGTAGATAAATGGATAAAGCTCCTGCTTTCGTTAATGGGAAGAATCGCCATCATGAAAATGGTAATCCTACCAAGATTCCTTTTTCTCTTTCAGAATATACCTATTCTCTTACCCAAATACCTGTTCAAAATCTAGCGAACACAACTGATACGACTTGCGTGGGCCGGTAAACAGCCCCGAATACGGTGGGACTCGCTCACTTTGCCTTATGAGCTCGGAGGGCTGGGTGCCCCAGATTTAGAAAAATATTATAATGCAGCTAACAGTACATTCGCCCATTATTGGATTCATGGTCCACAAGACACACCCTTTTTATATTTGGAAAGAAATGCGGTGGAACCGCTAACATTACCCCAGTTGCTTACGCGTCCGTCCTCTAGGCGTATGCGAGTCTTTGATTCTCTAACCATCACGGTACACGCATGGCAGACGTTACTACACATGCAGGCAGGTGCTTTCCTGTATTCCCCAGAAATGCCACTCCAGTGGGGTTTGTGGTTCTCGCAGAGTCAAGATGCGGGAGCTAGGCGGGCACTACAATCCATAGGCATCACTAGAATGGGAGATTTCTTTCGAGATGGTATATTAGCATCCTGGGAGGCTTTGCAACGACCGGAGGTGCAGCTGACAGGTACAGCGCTGTTCCACTTCTTCCGGGCTGGACCCACGTGGCGCGATCTCCTGGGCGATGACTTTCAGGCAACCACATGCTATAGAGACATACACTAACCTCATTAAGACCGAAGAGCTCCTTAAACTGATTACCAAATTTTACACTATCCTACAAGCCACTCGTGGGTCTGAGGTGCTCAGAGTCAGATTGGAATGGCAGCAAGATCTGGGCACCCCGTTGAGCCACAAAGAGAGGCAGTATTGTTGTTCCCGGACCCGCTCAGTTTCTCTCAATGGAAGGCACAGACTTATCCATTATAAATTTCTGCACAGAGCATACTGCACCCCTGCGCGCCAGTTTCAGAGCGGGCTAGCGGAAGACTCCTGCTGCCAGTGGTGTAGTGCGGAGAATGCTGGATTCTGGCACCTAGCTTGGCAGTGTCCTGGGATTAAGGTATTCTGAGACAAGGTGTTTCAGGAGCTAGGAACAATTATTAGCGCAGATCTGGAACCTGACTCTAAGATGGCCCTCCAAGGGTGGGATATTACAGTTAGCAAAAACAGTGAGGCTGTTAATTGCCATTGGGCTTCTCCTAGCTAAACACCATGTGGCACTGCGCTGGATGGGCGTCCCGCTACCATTGATTAAAGAAGGTCATGCTGACATGTTATATTGTAACACACAGGCAGATATTTACAATGAGTTACTTCCCCCCAGAAGCCGTCCCAGGAATTACTGGTGACCATACCAAACATACCTCTCAAACACAGCTGTTGATACAGTCTCAGACCCACAGACCACTCCCATCGAGTCATCATCACAGGTGGTGGGAACATAGTAGACTAAGGAGGTCACAGACACATACACAGCATCTATGGCGGGACCACCAGATGGGAGTAGAGACTTACGTAAGTCACTGGCAGGTTGCACTGTGCACTTTACCAGCACCGGCCAAAATTTGTTCCATAGTAGGCATCGAAAGGATGGTATTCCCTAATTGTCCGATTCATGTTCTTGAATATTACTTTTGACGTGTATTATGATGCCTTGAAGTGATGTAACTGTGCGTTTTATTGTTTGTATTAAGTTTTATGATGAAACTAATAAAAGAAATTAAAAAAAAAATTCTGTAAAAGCAAAACCCAACTGCCGTGACATTGCCACCTGCAATGCTTTGCCTTAGCTTCGAACCAAGTTGCTGCAGCCACAACGCAGAATACTAACCACTTTACAATCATGGCGAGCTACTTGAGCTCGATGATGTTTGATGACATGGAGAATTTATAATTCGAAACACTCAGGGCTGTTCCTGTGATAGGCTGGATGTATTCATTGCTTCCTCATTCCTCATACAGAGGCTGTGGCTCCTCAGTGGTTGATAGGCTGAAACCGTTTCCTGGCCGCCTGCTTGTGAACTGCCAGGTGTCAAAGATCACACATTACACTTGCGGGCCTGTGATGGGACACCAATGCAGAGAAACCCACCTGGCGCAGCCCTTCTATTCTGTCTATTAGACCTGCATCTCCCCTGCACCTTTCAAGCCATCTGTATGTGAAGCAAGAAAGAGTTAAGGAGCGGTCCATCTACACCTTTATAGGGAGGATGCCGCCATGAGCTCCTCCCAGCTAATCACACGAACAGCAGTAAAGAAAGATAAATACACAGGTGAAGGGGGGGCTGCATGGTTATGTTTTTTAGTAATTATTGAAAATGACCTCAGTGGCTCATTAGTAGAGCTGTGGCTAATGACTGCGTGCCTAATCATGATGAAGCAAGCACCATGGCTCGTAGCCCCCAACCGTGTAAAAAGAGAAAAAAGGCAGGAAAGCTCTAGTTGGCTTTTGTAGATTTACGGTCTGCTTTTGACCTAGTCCCACGGTTAAATCTCTGGAGGGTTTTAAAGAAGCAGGGTATACCAACAAACCTTTTAGATATTTTAATCAGATTGCATTCATCAAACACAGCACAAGTGAGGTGGGGGGAGAGCAACCAACTTACTGATCCGTTCTCGGTTCAGTGTGGAGTGAGACAGGGCTGTGTCCTTGCCCCCACACTTTTTATCCTTTTTATCAATGATGTTCTTAACTTTTTAGACAGAGATGGGTGTGACGCCCCTAAAATTGGTAGGAAAAGGGTGCCGGCTCTCCTTTTTGCTGATGACATGCTCCTAATCTCAAAATCGCCACAGGGATTACAGCAGCTCTTAAACGATTTTATTATGTTCTGTAATGAGCGAGGGTTGGAACTGAATGAATCAAAAACGAAATATATGATCTTCAGAAAAGGAGTGGTTAAGCCCAACAAAAGACCCGTGATAGCTGGTAATAGTAATTTGGAGCGTGTTGATGTTTTTGATTATTTGGGCATCCGCCTGACCCCTACAATTAATTGGGCTCCACATATAGAAAAGGTGAAGATGCAACTCATACACCAAACTGCAAATATTACCAAAATACACAGGAAAACATTATCAAGGCAGCTTGCACCCGCCCTGGAAATTTATAACTTAAAAGTACTAGGGGGTGCCCTCTATGGGGCCGAATTGTGGGGAACTGGTTTAATAAACTGTTTGTCAACAATAGAAAATCGTTTCATTAGATCCCTGGTAGGTCTACCTGCTAGCACCCCTATATCTGGATCTTGCCCAAAGGCAGTTGGCACACAAAGTATGCTACAAACTCCTGATGTTCTGGCACAGGCTTTGGACTGTGGACGAACTCCTGCCATATCGGGAGCTCCTTTCCGAGTTACTAAAGTCACCATCGATCATTTCGATTCCCTGGTTCAGAGCATTAAAAGAGCTATTGGGGAGGCTTGGGATGGAGGGGTACGGGTCTGACCCAGATAGCATGGTAAATGTATCCAGACTGAAGTTGAAGGAAAGCTTCTGGGAAGCAATACTAATACAAGTACTGGCAAAAGCAGAGGGCTGCTTGTCTATCGAATTTTGTAAATTTAAATGCGTCCCCTGTTTTGAGGATACAATGGATGAAATTGTCCACCCTTTGGCTCGGAAACTATTTTTCCAGTTTTGGTATAAGACCCTTCCTACAAAACTCTTTTGTAAAAAATGGAGCAAGGATGTTGTAAGTGAAGATCTTTGTACTGCTTGTAATGTAAGTCCTGAATCCATTGTGCACCTGTTATTCTTTTGCCCCAATTATAAATCTCTCAGGGAAAAATGGATAATACCACTCTGTAAATTAGTGGGTCCTGGTCACTATTTAGATGTATTATGAATTTTGAGCACGGACACACGTAGAGTTGTGGTTTTTGGCTTGTCCAGATATTGGAGTGCACTGTGGATAAAACAAGCAAAATGCATTCTGTGATGGGTCACGACTCGATCAAAAACTGATATGTATTGTAAAATAATTGCACTGAAAGCACCTTATGATAGATTCTTGTACAAATTTTATGTGTTTTTATTCCTTTTTTATTGTTGTATTTGTCTGTGCTGTGTATTTTTATGATCTTTTATGATCGAAATAAAGTGATGATGATGATGAAAAGGCAGTCTGAGAGGTGGAGAAAACAGGAGCGGGTGCAAGGAGCTCAAATGAGATTAATGGCGCGTAAATAGAGCGTGTAAAGGAACAGCTACACAGCTAGGAAAAGGGAAAGAAAGACTAGGGAAAAAAACACAGAAAGAGCCTGTAGATGAAATTCTCTTCCTGGGACAGCAGGTTAAGAGAAATTACACAGGGAGCAGTTAAGCATGTAACACGGGGGGAATAAAAAAAAATGCAGTTTTATGAAGTGTGTTTGCCTAATCCAGCGAGCACTTTTGTTCTATTTCTCTCTTCGCTTCTTTAATTGGTAAAGCAAGTTTCAAGTGCACATTCAGGTATGATTGAGAGAGCAAGGGTATAAGAATTTGAAGTGTTTGCACCAGCGCTAAAGTAGGAAGAGAGGTGTAGGAAAGACATGAAAGGGGTAGCGATAATAAATATGTGAAGAGGCAATAGTGACACCAAAATAAGCCACCTATTTATAAAACTGACATCGAAGAAATACTAACGGTTAACTTTTGAAATTGTAGCCGATGATAAAACAATTCTCGTTGTTGGCAGGATTCGAACCCGTGCGGGGAAACCCCAAGGGATTTTTAGCCCATCGCCTTAACCACTCGGCCACGACAACTTACTACAGGCTTTATGCACATATTTTGTATGAAAGTTTTCAAGTTGTCCCACATCACAGTACTAATATTCTGCAATGCACTTTTTAAAAACAATGTTTTTTTCATCATGCACGTTCCCTCCTAAAAACAAAAATTGCATGAGTATATCTCTGGTTTGGAAAAGGATACGCTTGCATGCATTCTCTCATGTAGAACTCAATTGTTTGGACCCTGTTGCACTCTGTTTTTGCGCTGCTTTTAGTCTACCATCTCTGAGTCTTCAAGACTCCTTTGTAAGTGCCTTATATTTAATCCTTGAAGAGCTCTATAATAAAGGGGTCCAAGAAAGATTGCTTGAATGGAAGATAAAAGAAGGCCCTCTTGTCTCACCAAATGCCGTAGAGAAACCTGATGTTTTACTGACGTTATCCTTAGTTCCTTTTTGTTAGACCTGGCATCCTTAAGGTGGTCTTCCCCCAACATTTTTGCTTTTCACCTCCACGTTTTGCTGTATCTTTTTGTCGCCCTTAGGACTCTGATTACTTTATCACTACTAATCAGTGCTGAAGTGCATGTGCTTTTTCCCTAAACATGTGTGTAATTGGAGTATACCTGACTGACATATTTAATTTACTTGAAAGTCCCTTGTAAAGTGGTATACCATATACCAAGGGCCTGATTGTGCCACCCACAGAAGTAGCCTTTCGAATCTGTCTCAGGACTGCCACTGCATTGCCTGTGTGTGCAGTGTACTGCCACTTCGACTTGGCATTTAAAACTACTTGATAATCCTTAAACTCCCCTTTTATTACATATGTCACCCCTAAGGTAGGCCCTAGGTAGTCCTAGGGGCATGATGCTATGTAAGCAAAAGGTAAGATATGTACTGTGGTGGTTTGCATGTCCTGGTAGTGATGGAGCAAGGATTCAAGGAGAAGAAACTTGCTCGGATCAACCTCTCGTTAACAGGTACTAACAAATGGAAATAGTAGATAAAAGAAAATTAACATACACACAACATTCATACATGGAAATAAAGCTTTATGCATGCATATAACCATGTGATTAACCCATGTGAGAGGGAAACTCTCACGCATGTGCAAGGAGTTACTAAATGTAGGTCTCGAAGCACTGCGTGGCAGGCATATGCTTGCCTGGATTCAAAAAGAGCTGTCGCTGCTACTGCTTTTGCTTAACAAAGAAGAAAATAACATGGGATAGAGTAGAAGTGGGTGGTGAACAGTGATAATAGCATATTTGAGAAATTAACATCTGTTTATGATTCCTTTATCCATAGTGTGCGTTCAGGCTTGATGTGCTAAGCCAAGGGAAAAGCTGGCGGTTGAAACGTAACACAAGTTGAGTCTGCGCACTGAAGTTTTGAAGTGACCTGCTGACCGGATCATTGACAGACTGCCAAGAACCATGGACAGATGCCTGGGAACGCTCTTCTACTGTAGAATTATATAAAATGTTGTATCTAATCTGTTCTGTGAATGTGTGTGAAAAGGAAGTGGTACCGAAAAATGAATAAATTAAATGGGAAGGGTTTACTAAGCAAAGAATTAGTTAAAAAATCAAGAATGACAGCATGAGGTGATGACAACTCCCCTGCCCAATCACAGTCCATGATTCACGGATACTTGCAACCTTTGAGGGTGGGACATGCGGAATTAAAGAGTATAACTTGAGTGACTTCAAGTTAAGGGGAGAGACGTCGATGCTGAGTGAGGAGTGGGCGAGAGCTGCTGCTGGAGAAGAACAGACTGGGAATATTCAATACTGAAAGACAGCCTGATTAGATTGAAGATTTGCGGAAGAATATCGAGGAGGGAGAGAGTGTAAGAGAGGGATGCGCTCCGGTGCGTCGGGTTCTAGAGAAGTGTAGTAAGTATAATCTTATCCTGCAGCTGTCCTATAGTCTTTGTCTCCTGACTCTTAATCAGGTGACCTCCACCAATCCTTTTGGCCAGGGGTTGGGTTTCCCCATTTCACCATTTGGTAAATATATTTCTGTCTTAAATTTGCATATCTTTTGCAAAGTATGAGTTATTGTGCCTATTGTCTCTTCATCTATCACTCCTAATGCATTAAGTTGTTGAATGCGTCTTTATTTTGAATGTAATTTGATAAATGATTTTTTCTCTCCCATGAAAGTTGATGGAGTTTGCACTGTGAATCTGTACAAATGAGCGTTCATTTTGAATGAGTTATTAGATAAAATGTATTGAATCTTACCTGGAGACTGTGATTATTTTATTGAAAGTTATAAGATAGATTAATGAATTCGTTAATATCACCATCAACTATTTGACTAATGGTCCATTGACCAAAGGAAGAGTGTTGATCTGTGAAGGTTAGTTAGACATTGACTAATTCAGATCAAAGTGAAATAAAACTTGACCCCCAGCGAAACAGTCAGGAAACTTGAATGTGTATATGGGCCCATTTGAGTAATTTGTGAAATGTTCATCCTGGCTTTTCACTGGATCAGTAGTACCAAACAGCCTATTTCATTTTTCACTACTGTGAGGTCTACCCCTCTCATAGGTTAGCATTGGGTATTCCCTTATACTTTTTATTTGGTAATTCCTTATCAGAGAGGAGTAGCTTTATTTATTTATTGATAAATCCTACTTACTGGTGAGGTTGGATTTAACTTTACTATTTTAGAAATGCCACTTTTAGAGAGTGAACATTTCTCTGCACTTACTGCTCTATTTGCCTGACAACCTGTCTCCAATACACGTCTGGATTGGGCTGGGTGACAGCTACATTTGTGCATTCCCTCTAGACAGCCACAACACAGGTCACTCAACTGCACCTGCATTCATCTGCATTCTGATTAGGAATGGGGGGTGAGCTCCGCTCCCCCCACCCCTAATAGGTTCAAGAACGATAATTTATGTCAGTAAGTACAATATAGCTACAGCTTATAATCATGTGAGTTTAAATAATTTGGCATTAGATCGTTTAAATATTTGAAAGGATTTGTTTTTATTAGACATTTTACAAAAACCACTGGTACATTTGCTAATTCTGTAAAAGCAAAACCCAACTGCCGTAACATTGCCACCTGCAATGCCGTGACTCGGATTTGAACCGAGGTTGCTGCGGCCACAACGCAGAGTACTAACCACTATACGATCACGGCAAGCTACTTGGGTTCAATGATATACAGTGACATGGAGAATTTATCATTCGGAACACTCAGGGCTGTTCTTGTGATAGGCTGGATGTATTCATTGCTTCCTCATTCCTCATACAGAGGCTGCGTCTCCTCAGTGGTTGATAGGCTGAAACCGTTTCCTGGCCGCCTGCTTGTGAACTCCCAGGTGTCAAAGATCACACATTACACTTGCAGGCCTGTGATGGTACAGCAATGCAGAGAAACCCACCTGGCGCAGCCCTTCTATTCTGTCTATTAGACCTGCATCTCCCCTGCACCTTTCAAGCCATCTGTATGTGAAGCAAGAAAGAGTTAAGGAGCTGTCCATCTACACTTTTATAGGGAGGATGCCGCCGTGAGCCCCTCCCAGCTAATCACACGAACAGCAGTAAAGCAAGATAAATACACAATTGAGGGGGGGCTGCACGATTATGTTTTTTAGTAATTATTGAAAATGACATCAGTGGCTCATTAGCAGAGCTGTGGCTAATGACTGCGTGCCTAATCATGATAAAGCAAGCACCATGGCTCGTAGGGGCCACACCACGCGGTTTTCTTAGCTCACTGAATTAAAGATTAAACTTCCGCCGTGTGTGAGTGGTAAAGGCTTGTTATTTTGGTTTCTTTTCCAAATCACGTCTGACAACTAGAGGGAGGAACCATGGGGCTTCGGAAGCTTGGAAAGTAGCCCCCAACCGCGGAGAAAGAGAGAAAAGGCAGTATGATAGGTGGAGAAAACAGGAGCGTGTGCAAGGAGCTCAAATGAGATTAATGGTGCGTAAATAGAGCGCATAAAGGAACAGTTACACAGCTAAGAAAATGGAATGAAATATTGGGGGGAAAAAAACCAGAAAGAGCCTGTAGATGAAATTCTCTCCCTGGGACAGCAGGTTAAGAGAAATTACACAGGGAGCAGGTAAGCATGTAACAACGGGGAGAATAAAAAAGAAAATGCAGTTTTATGAAGTGTGTTTGCGTAATCAAGCGAGCACTTTTGTTCTATTTCTCTCTTCGCTTTTTTTATTGGTAAAGTAAGTTTCAAGTGCACGTTCAGGTATGATTGAGAGAGCAAGGGTATAAGAATTTGAAGCGTTTGCACCAGCGCTAAAGTAGGAAGAGAGGTGTAGGAAAGACATGAAAGGGGTAGCGATAATAAATATGTGAAGAGGCAATAGTGACACCAAAATAAGCCACCTATTTATAAAACTGACATCGAAGAAATACTAACGGTTAACTTTTGAAATTGTAGCCGATGATAAAAAGATTCTCGTTGTCGGCAGGATTCGAACCTGCGCGGGGAGACCCCAATGGATTTCTAGTCCATCGCCTTAACCACTCGGCCACGACAACTTACTGTAAGCTTTGTGCAAATATTTTGTATGAAACTTTTTAAGTTGTCCCACATCAAAGTACTGATATTCTGCAATGCTCTTTTTAAAAACGATGTTTTTTTCATCATGCACGTTCTCTCCTAAAAACAATAATTACATGAGTATATCTCTAGATTGGAAAAGGATACGCTTGCATGCATACTCTCATGTGGCACTTCATTTTTTGGACCCTGTTGCACTCTGTTTTTGCGCTGCTTTTAGTCTCCGGGCCCATATTGCAGAAGTCTACCATCTCTGAGTATTCGAGACTCCTTTGTAAGTGCCTTATCTTTAATCCTTGAAAAGCTCTATATTAAAGGAGTCCGGGAAAGATTGCTTGAATGGAAGATAAAAGAAGGCCAACTTGTCTCACCAAATGCCATAGAGAAACCTGATGTTTTACTGACGTTATCCTTAGTTCCTTTTTGTTAGACCTGGCATCCTTAAGGTGGTCTTCCCCCAACCTTTTTGCTTTTCACCTCCACGTTTTGCTGTATCTTTTTGTTGGCCTTAGGACTCTGATAACTTTATCACTACTAATCAGTGCTGAAGTGCATGTGCTTCTTCACTAAACATGTGTGTATTTGGAGTATACCTGACTGACATATTTAATTTACTTGAAAGTCCCTTGTAAAGTGGTATACCATATACCCAGGGCCTGATTGTGCCACCCACAGAAGTAGCCTTTCAAACCTGTCTCAGGCCTGCCACTGCAGTGCCTGTGTGTGCAGTGTACTGCCACTTCGACTTGGCATTTAAAACTACTTGCCAAGCCTTAAACTCCCCTTTTATTACATATGTCACCCCTAAGGTAGGCCCTAGGTAGTCCTAGGGGCATGATGCTATGTGAGTAAAATGTAAGATATGTACTGTGGTGGTTTGTATGTCCTGGTAGTACCAAACAGCCTATTTCATTTTTCACTACTGTGAGGTCTACCCCTCTCATAGGTTAGCATTGGGTATTCCCTTATACTTTTTATTTGGTAATTCCTTATCAGAGAGGAGTAGCTTTATTTATTTATTGATAAGTCCTACTTACTGGTGAGGTTGGATTTAACTTTACTATTTTAGAAATGCCACTTTTAGAGAGTGAACATTTCTCTGCACTTACTGCTCTATTTGCCTGACAACCTGTCGCCAATACACGTCTGGATTGGGCTGGGTGACAGCTACATTTGTGCATTCCCTCTAGACAGCCACAACACAGGTCACTCAACTGCACCTGCATTCATCTGCATTCTGATTAGGAATGGGGGGTGAGCTCCGCTCCCCCCACACCTAATAGGTTCAAGAACGATAATTTATGTCAGTAAGTACAATATAGCTACAGCTTACAATCATGTGAGTTTAAATAATTTGGCATTAGATCGTTTAAATATTTGAAAGGATTTGTTTTTATTAGACATTTTACAAAAACCACTGGTACATTTGCTAATTCTGTAAAAGCAAAACCCAACTGCTGTAACATTGCCACCTGCAATGCCATGACTCGGATTTGAACCGAGGTTGCTGCGGCCACAACGCAGAGTACTAACCACTATACGATCACGGCAAGCTACTTGGGCTACAATGATATACAGTGACATGGAGAATTTATCATTCGGAACACTCAGGGCTGTTCTTGTGATAGGCTGGATGTATTCATTGCTTCCTCATTCCTCATACAGAGGCTGCGTCTCCTCAGTGGTTGATAGGCTGAAACCGTTTCCTGGCCGCCTGCTTGTGAACTCCCTGGTGTCAAAGATCACACATTACACTTGCAGGCCTGTGATGGTACAGCAATGCAGAGAAACCCACCTGGCGCAGCCCTTCTATTCTGTCTATTAGACCTGCATCTCCCCTGCACCTTTCAAGCCATCTGTATGTGAAGCAAGAAAGAGTTAAGGAGCTGTCCATCTACACTTTTATAGGGAGGATGCCGCCGTGAGCCCCTCCCAGCTAATCACACGAACAGCAGTAAAGCAAGATAAATACACAATTGAGGGGGGGCTGCACGATTATGTTTTTTAGTAATTATTGAAAATGACATCAGTGGCTCATTAGCAGAGCTGTGGCTAATGACTGCGTGCCTAATCATGATAAAGCAAGCACCATGGCTCGTAGGGGCCACACCACGCGGTTTTCTTAGCTCACTGAATTAAAGATTAAACTTCCGCCGTGTGTGAGTGGTAAAGGCTTGTTATTTTGGTTTCTTTTCCAAATCACGTCTGACAACTAGAGGGAGGAACCATGGGGCTTTGGAAGGTTGGAAAGTAGCCCCCAACCGTGGAGAAAGAGAGAAAAGGCAGTATGATAGGTGGAGAAAACAGGAGCGTGTGCAAGGAGCTCAAATGAGATTAATGGTGCGTAAATAGAGCGCATAAAGGAACAGTTACACAGCTAAGAAAATGGAATGAAATATTGGGGGGAAAAAAACCAGAAAGAGCCTGTAGATGAAATTCTCTCCCTGGGACAGCAGGTTAAGAGAAATTACACAGGGAGCAGGTAAGCATGTAACAACGGGGAGAATAAAAAAGAAAATGCAGTTTTATGAAGTGTGTTTGCGTAATCAAGCGAGCACTTTTGTTCTATTTCTCTCTTCGCTTTTTTTATTGGTAAAGTAAGTTTCAAGTGCACGTTCAGGTATGATTGAGAGAGCAAGGGTATAAGAATTTGAAGCGTTTGCACCAGCGCTAAAGTAGGAAGAGAGGTGTAGGAAAGACATGAAAGGGGTAGCGATAATAAATATGTGAAGAGGCAATAGTGACACCAAAATAAGCCACCTATTTATAAAACTGACATCGAAGAAATACTAACGGTTAACTTTTGAAATTATAGCCGATGATAAAAAGATTCTCGTTGTCGGCAGGATTCGAACCTGCGCGGGGAGACCCCAATGGATTTCTAGTCCATCGCCTTAACCACTCGGCCACAACAACTTACTGTAAGCTTTGTGCAAATATTTTGTATGAAACTTTTTAAGTTGTCCCACATCAAAGTACTGATATTCTGCAATGCTCTTTTTAAAAACGATGTTTTTTTCATCATGCACGTTCTCTCCTAAAAACAATAATTACATGAGTATATCTCTAGATTGGAAAAGGATACGCTTGCATGCATACTCTCATGTGGCACTTCATTTTTTGGACCCTGTTGCACTCTGTTTTTGCGCTGCTTTTAGTCTCCGGGCCCATATTGCAGAAGTCTACCATCTCGGAGTATTCCAGACTCCTTTGTAAGTGCCTTATCTTTAATCCTTGAAAAGCTCTATATTAAAGGAGTCCGGGAAAGATTGCTTGAATGGAAGATAAAAGAAGGCCAACTTGTCTCACCAAATGCCATAGAGAAACCTGATGTTTTACTGACGTTATCCTTAGTTCCTTTTTGTTAGACCTGGCATCCTTAAGGTGGTCTTCCCCCAACCTTTTTGCTTTTCACCTCCACGTTTTGCTGTATCTTTTTGTTGGCCTTAGGACTCTGATAACTTTATCACTACTAATCAGTGCTGAAGTGCATGTGCTTCTTCACTAAACATGTGTGTATTTGGAGTATACCTGACTGACATATTTCATTTACTTGAAAGTCCCTTGTAAAGTGGTATACCATATACCCAGGGCCTGATTGTGCCACCCACAGAAGTAGGCTTTCAAACCTGTCTCAGGCCTGCCACTGCAGTGCCTGTGTGTGCAGTGTACTGCCACTTCGACTTGGCATTTAAAACTACTTGCCAAGCCTTAAACGCCCCTTTTATTACATATGTCACCCCTAAGGTAGGCCCTAGGTAGTTCTAGGGGCATGATGCAAGACCACTGACTCATTGTCAGTGAAATTGCTCTCCTCCCTTGCAGCTCCACCATCAAGTGAGGCCTTCCCCCGAGCCCCTGCACTCTTGAGTGTTGGTGTTCGAGGCCCTCCTCCACCCGCAGGTCTTACCTGTGCCTCATTCCTGGTGTTCCAGTGGACCTCTGTCTGCTTTCTCTCGCTCCACGTTTTCACCCATTTTTTTCACTGATTTCAATCTCCCCCTTTTACTCTCCTTCTGTGTCTTTCCTCCGTTTTCACTTGTTTTCTACTGATTTAATCTCCCCCTCTCACTCTCCTTCTGTGTCTCTCCTCCACTTTTCTTGCACTTTTCACTGCCCTATTGCCACTCTTTCCTCTCTTTTTGCCTTTTTCTGTCCGTTTTTCCCTGCTGCCCCTCCCCCCAGCACGACCAACGCGACCGGTCCAATCCAGCTCCCCTCCCCGCTCCCACCTCCCAGATGTTCAGCCCTCCCGACCCCTACTTAATGACGGCCACTGCGGGGACAGGCGAGCAAGACCACTGACTCATTGTCAGTGAAATTGCTCTCCCTCCCTCGCAGCTCCACCTTCAAGTGAGGCCTTCCCCCGAGCCCCTGCACTCTCGAGTGTTGGTGTTAGAGGCCCTCCTCCACCCGCAGGTCTTACCTGCGCTTCATTTCTGGTGGTCCAGTGGACCTCTGTCTCCTTTCTCTCGCTCCGCTCTTTCTCTCCGTTTTCACTCGTTTTTTTCACTGATTTCAATATCCCCCTTTTAATCTCCTTCTGTGTCTTTTCTCCGTTTTCACTCATTTTTTACTGATTTCAATCTCCCCCTTTTATTCTCCTTCTGTGATTTTATGTGTGTTTTTACTGTGCCTTAAACTTGTGCTTTTAAATGTTTTAATTGCACTGTACTTCATTCGCTGAAAGCTCAGCTGATCCCCGGTCCACCTCGGCTTTTACGTGCCGCTTGTGTGGAGGGACGCAGCTCCTCCCCCTGCCCTCGATACTTCCGGGTGGGGTCACAGTATAATAGCACATGACTGGCCGGCCGCGCAGCGGACGCGCCGAAGGCGCGCCTAAGGCAAGCCCGTCTGCGCCCGTCCGCACCTGGGTCGCGTCCAGCGTCAGCCATGCTGTCCGTTCTCAGACAGCCACAAGAACAACACTGACTAGGGACCAAATTTTTGAGCTTCAGCCCAAACAATGCTCCAATCCTATACTTATTAATCCCTGCACACTAGATAATGAAGGTCATGCTCAGAGACCACACTGCAATGACTGTACTTTTGAATTTAATGATATCGATATCGATTTAGGCAATATATCCTTGGATAAGGTCCCACTTTTACACTCATTGACCGCCAACAAAAAATATAATGTTAAGATTAAAGCATGCCTTATAAACTGCAGGTCTCTTCCCAAGCACGCAGATGATATTTTTCTACTTTTAGAAGCTGGAGCTTGGGAGATCATATTCCTCACAGAAACATGGTTAAGAGAAAGCACCACCCCGGATATTAGTCTGGCCATCCCCAAGGGCTATAAAATAGTCATAGAAAACCAAATTGGCAACAGACTAGGTGGTGGACTTGCCATAATCATAAAAGAGGAATGGGAAATATTATACAAAAGGATTGAATTCATTGACCTGCTTGAAGCAATGTTTTTTAATGTTATAATCTCCTCCACTCTTTCCATTGCAGGAGTGTTGGTTTACAGACCTCCTGGATCCAAACCCACTGAATTATGGAATATTTGTGACCTGATCGTTGACCTTTCACTGAAATATGCAAATTTGATAGTCCTGGGCGATTTTAACGTCCATATGGACAACATACTATGTCCTCTGGCCTCTCAATTGGAGGACACACTCAAAGGATTAAACCTTAACCAACTGGTCACTATGCCTACACATGTGGCAGGTCACATATTGGACCTTATTTTTACTAACATCCCATCCCTTACCACAGAGAACCCCATCCCTCTTGCATGGTCGGACCACAGTCTAATTTCCTTTAATTTAACTTTTACTACAAATTATTATCAAAGGGAAATTAAACACGATGTGCGTAGAAACTGGAGGAAAATCACCCCTGAAACTATGGGCCCTGCATTATCTAACACCCCCTTACTACTCACTGGAGAACATAATAAGGATGCGGAAACCTTTAATCATTGGGTTACCTCTGCCATAGACAAAATAGCCCCTATGAAAGTGATGAAATTAACCAGGAACAAGCCCTCAGCTTATTTGGTTCACACCTGAATTACAAGCAGAAAAAAGCCGCTGTAAAAAGCTCGAACGGCTAGGGCGCAAAACCTACTGCACTGAGATGAAAAACATCTATAGGAAAGCAGTTAAGCACTTTCACGGGCTGAAACGCACTTGTATTAAGGATTTCATTGCCAATCAAATTAGACGATCAGATAGTTCGACCAAAGAAGTCTTTAAAATTGTTCAAGACTTCATGCAACCAGAGACATTGAAAAGCAACATAACTCCGTCCGATACTCTCTGTGAGAATTTATCAATTTTCTTTCAGGAAAAAATTCAAGATATTTATTCCTCATTTTCGGAGATTAATACCTCCAACACTCCTCTGATATCCCCTACAAACACCTGTTCGGAATTCATTCCTTTTGACTCCGACTTTTCTCTCAGTCAATTGGAAAAAATAAAATCTGGATCCCCTCTGGATCCTTGCCCCGCTAGGTATTTTAACCTACTTGCCCCTTTGATTAACCCTCCTCTGAATCAGCTCTGGAACGCTTCTTTAACATCCGGCACCTACCCGTCCATCTGGAAAACTGCACTTGTCCAACCCATCCTCAAAAAGGAGAATGCAGATCCTACCGTACTAAATTTTTAAACCTATCTCCCTCTTGCCAGCACCAGCCAAAATCCTTGAGAAAGAAGTACAGAAGCAGTTATCCCACTTCCTAGAAATTAATAATTTATTACACGACTCTCAGTCTGGATTCAGAGCTGGCTACAGCACCGAGACAGCTCTGTTGGAGGTAACTGAAACAATCCGGGAAACCTTAGATAAGAACAACTGTGCAATGCTGGTGCTGTTAGACCTGTCAGCAGCATTTGACACTGTGTCACACAAGATCCTTCTTGACAGGCTTAGACAATTGGGAGTTTTAGGGACCACTCTGGCCTGGTTCAGTTCTTTTCTTGAAGGGCGGTCCCAGAAAGTAAGGCTGCATCCTTATGTTTCATCACCTCGATTGGTGAAATGTGGAGTTCCTCAAGGCTCGGCTCTCAGCCCCACTCTTTTTAACGTTTACCTTGCGCCCCTAGCTACTCTCATAGAGCAACATGGCGTGGGTGTCATCTCATATGCTGATGACACCCAGCTAGTGTTCTCTTTTAAAGACCATTCAGAGGCCGCATTCACACACTTTAAGGAATGTCTGATTGACATATCTACCTGGATGACAAAGAATTGTCTGCAGCTGAATGCCGACAAAACTGAGGTTTTGTTTTTTAACCAGCCTTCCCCCCCCCACTCTGATCTCTGGTGGCCTTCACAGCTCAATCCCCCTCCACAGCCTGTGTCCTCAGCGAGAAATCTGGGCTTTAAGGTGGATAACACTCTCTCATGCAAATCCCAGATAGGTCTCGTGACATCATCCTGCTTCTGGAAAATGAAGGCATTACGAAGATTTCTTCACTTCCTTCCAATGGACTGCAGGAAAACTATTGTCCATGCACTAATAACATCAAAATTAGACTACACCAATAGTCTATATCTGGGTGTACCAACGTATCTGCTAAGGAGACTGCAGATAATACAGAATGCAGCCGCAAGGCTTATTAGAAATGTTCCTCTAAGGCACCATATCTCTCCCCATTTATGTAGTCTTCATTGGCTGCCCGTAAAAAAACGCGCAGAATTTAAGGCGCTCACTCTTGCCTATCGGGCAATAAACGGAAGTGGCCCCCTCTATCTCCGGAAAAGAATCCGTAAGTCCTATCAAGCAAGAAACCTAAGATCTAACCATCTTGAACTCCTTACTATCCCTCGTTTTGCTAAGGCTAGAATAGGAGGAAGGTCCTTTACCGTTAGAACCACATCTCTGTGGAACTCTCTGCCCGTATACATCAGAAAGGCTAATACGGAGCTATGCTTCCGGAAACTCTTGAAGACATGGCTCTTCAGTCTTCCTTAGCACCCGTGAAATCACTACTCCTATCCCCCCCACCTCTCTATCTGTCTTAAGCGCCGGGACACTCCCATTGGGGGTAGCCGCGCGCTCTATAAGCTACATAACATAACAACTGTGTCTTTCCTCCGTTTTCACTTCTTTTTTTACTGATTTCAATCTCCCCCTTTTCACTCTCCCTCTGTGTCTTTCCTCCGTTTTCACTTGTTTTTTACTGACTTCAATCTCCCCCTTCACTCTCCCTCTGTGTCTTTCCTCCGTTTTCACTTGTTTTTTCACTGATTTAATCTCCCCCTCTCATTCTCCTTCTGTGTCTCTCCTCTACTTTTCTTGCACTTTTCACTGCCTTATTTCCACTCTTTCCTCTCTTTTTGCCTTTTTTTGCTTGTTTTCCCTGCCGCTGCTGCCCCCGTGGTCCCTCCCCCCCAGCACGACCAACGCAACCGGCCCAATCCAGCTCCCCTCCCCGCCTCCCAGCTGTCCAGCCCTCCCCGACACCTACTTAATGGCGGCTGCTGATCAGCCGCGCAGCGGGCGCGCGCAGCGGTCGAGCCGCTGGCGTGCCAAAGGCAAGCCCGTCTGCGCCCCTCTGCGACCCGACCGCGACCAGCGCCAGGAACCCTGGACCTCCGCAATGCCAACGCTACGACCCAGCGGCACTCCACGCACTCAACCCAGGCCGCAACAACAACTGCAAGCTAGCATCACCAGCCGACACCCACGGACCCTTCAGCTGTCACTGCTGCCGGCACACCTGCAGCACCACCAAGACCACAGACCCGGCTCAACCCACCCACAAGACCACAACTGAACCGAAAACCCTGCAATGCATCCTCCTCAATGTCCAATCCCTCCACAAACACGCCACACAAATCTGGGACCTCCTCTACAGCACCACCCCGGACGTAGCATTCTTCACCGAAACATGGACCAACACCACCTCGGGACCGGACATCGCCATTCCCAAAGGATACAAGATCTCCAGGAAGGACCGCCCCACCCGCCCGGGAGAAGGAATCGCCATCGTCCTCAAATCCACCCTCCGCCTGAGCACACTCCCCGACGAGCCCACAGACCTGATGGAACACTTTCACTTCAAGATACTGGCCAGCCCTACCACCACCCTCCGAGGAACCCTCATCTACCGACCCCCTGGACCCCACAGAATTTTTGCCAACTCTATCACGGACATCATCTCCCTGCATGCCATCGCATCCACCAACTACACCCTACTGGGGGACCTCAACTTCCACCTCGACAACCAACTGGACCCCAGCACCACATCCCTCCTGGACAACCTCCACAACATTGGACTATGCCAGATCGTGACCGAACCCACACACTCAGCAGGACACACCCTCGACCCCCACTTCACAACAGGAAACTCCATCACCTTCAGTCACACCACCGAACTCCCATGGACTGACCATCGATGCGTCCACTTCACCTTCAGAACACCCACCATCCACGGACACCAGCACCTGCTCCCACGAAAAAACTGGACTAGAATCACCGATGACCAGCTAACCTCATCACTCAGCAACTCCACCCCAACCATCGCGTAAAACGACGACCCCAACACCGCACCCCGAACCCTGCACAGATGGATCTCCGACAGCGCCAACACCATAGCCCCCCTCAAGAAACACAACAACACCCACGCCAAGAAAGCCAGATGGTTTACCACCGAACTTCTAGAGTCCAGACGCACTTGCCGCCACCTCAAAAAGGCCTGGAGGAACACCAAATCCACATAAGCCCACAACAATTTCAGAGCCGCCACCAACACCCACCACCAACTCATCAGAAAAACGAGGATAAAAGCAATTGGAGACAGAATCTCCACTCACGCACACAACAGCAAAGAACTCTTCAACATCATCAAGGAGATCGCCCAACCCACCAGCGAGTCCACCGACATCCCTCCCTCACAAGACCTCTGCGACAAACTCAGCACCTTTTTCCACCACAAAATCAAGAGCATCTACGACAACTTTGACGAAGACAACAAACACACTGAAACCTCACCAACCACCCCGACACCCTGAAGCCAGCGATCGACAACTGGACAGCCCTCACCACCGAAGACACACTGAAGACAATGAAGTCAATCCACTCCGGGGCCCCCACGGACCCCTGCCCCCACCACATTTTCAACAGAGCCGCCGACACCATTGCACCCATGCTCTGCCACACCATCAACCGCTCCCTGGCAACCACCTCGTTCCCCGACGACTGGAAACACGCTGAGGTCATCCCCCTCCTGAAGAAACCCTCAGCGGACCCCAACGACCTCAAAAACTACAGACCCATCTCCCTGCTCCCGTTCCCAGCGAAAGTCATTGAGAAAGCCATCAACAGCCAACTCGCCACATTCATCGAAGAGCACAACATCCTCGACTCCTCCCAATCCGGCTTCAGAAAAAACCACAGTACGGAAACCGCCCTCCTCGCCGCAACAGACGACATCCGCACCCTACTGGACAAAGGAGAAACAGCAGCCCTCATCCTCCTCGACCTCTCAGCGACGTTCGACAATGTATCTCACCGCACCCTAATGCGCAGACTCCACGACGCAGGGATCCAAGACAAGGCCCTCGATTGGATCTGCTCCTTTGTCTCCGGCAGAACGCAGCGGGTCAGACTCCCCCCTTTCCTCTTGGACCCTACACCAACCACCTGCGGAGTCCCCCAGGGGTCCTCCCTCAGCCCTATGCTCTTCAACGTCTACATGGCTCTGCTCGCCCCCATCGTCAGAACCTACGGACTCAACATTGTGTCATATGCAGACGACACCCAACTCATCCTCTCCCTATCCAACAAACCCAATACCGCCTGACACAACTTTCGTGAAGGCATGGAAGCCGTCGCCAAATGGATGAAAAACAGCTGCCTACAACTAAACACCAACAAAACAGAAGTACTCATCATGGGCCCAAACCCCGACGCCTGGAACGACACCTGGTGGCCCCCTGCCCTCGTAAGCCCGCCCACCCCGACAGACCACTCACGCATCCTGTGAATCATCCTGGACTCCGAGCTCAAAATGGACGCCAGATCAACTCTGTCTCGTCCTCTGGCTTCCACACCCTCCGCCTCCTACGTAAGACCTTCAAATGGTTCCCCCTCGAACAAAGAAAGACCGTCACTCACGCCCTGGTCACCAGCAGACTCGACTACGGCAACGCACTCTATGCTGGAATAAACAAAAACCTCACCCGCAAGCTACAGAACATCCAGAACGCCGCCGCAAGACTGGTCCTCGACCTGCCAAGACACTGCCACATCTCCCAGCACCTGCGCACACTCCACTGGCTCCCCATCGAAGCTAGAGTCACCTTCAAGATGCTCACCCACGCTCACAAGGCCCTCCACGACACCGGACCAGCATACCTGAACAGCCGACTCAAATTCCACGCACCCCAGAGGACCCTACGATCAGCCCAGCTCCCCTACGCCGTGGTCCCCCGCACCAGAAAGACCAAATCTGGAGGCCGCTCCTTCTCCTTCCTCGCGGCCAGAGCCTGGAACGCCCTTCCGCTCCACCTCAGACAGACAACATCGCTCCCCATCTTCGCAAGAAACCTCAAAACCTGGCTCATCGACAGACCCCCCTTGATGGACTGGAACCTGCTAAACCCCTCCCCCAGCACCTTGAGACCCCTACGGGTGAGTAGTCACGCGTAACAAACGCCTTGATTGATTGATTGATTGATTGATGCTATGTAAGTAAAAGGTAAGATATGTACTGTGGTGGTTTGCATGTCCTGGTAGTACCAAACAGCCTATTTCATTTTTCACTACTGTGAGGTCCACCCCTCTCATAGGTTAGCATTGGGTATTCCCTTATACTTTTTATTTGGTAATTCCTTATCAGAGAGGAGTACCTTTATTTATTTATTGATAAATCCTACTTACTGGTGAGGTTGGATTTAACTTTACTGTTTTAGAAATGCCACTTTTAGAGAGTGAACATTTCTCTGCACATACTGCTCAATTTGCCTGACAACCTGTCTCCAACAGGGGGGGGGGGGGCTGCACGGTTATGTTTTTTTAGTAATTATTGAAATTGACACCAGTGGCTCATCAGCAGAGCTGTGGCTAATGACTGCGTGCCTAATCATGATGAAGCAAGCACCATGGCTCGTAGGGGCCACATGACGCGCTTTTCTTAGCTCACTGAATTAAAGTATAAACTTCTGCCTTGTGTGAGTGGTAAAGGCTTGTTATTTTGGTTCCTTTTCCAAATCACGTCTGACAACAAGAGGGAGGAACCACGGGGCTTCGGAAGCTCTGGAAAGTAGCCCCCAACCACGGAGAAAGAGAGAAAAGGCCTGACAACCTCTCTCGAATACACGTCTGGATTAGGATGGGTGACAGCTACATTTGTGCATTCCCTCTAGACAGCCACAACACAGGTCACTCAACTGCACCTGTATTCATCTGAATTCTGATTAGGAATGGGGGGTGAGCTCCGCTCCCCCACCCCTAATAGGTTCAAGAACGATAATTTATGTCAGTAAGTACAATATAGCTACAGCTTATAATCATGTGAGTTTAAATAATTTGTCATTAGATCGTTTAAATATTTGAAAGGATCTGTTTTTAATAGACATTTTACAAAAACCACTGGTACATTTGCTAATTCTGTAAAAGCAAAACCCAACTGCCGTGACATTGCCACCCGCAAAACCGTGACTCGGATTCGAACCGAGGTTGCTGCGGCCACAACGCAGAGTACTAACCACTATACGATCACGGCGAGCTACTTGGGCTCAATGACATACAGTGACATGGAGAATTTATAATTCGGAACACTCAGGGCTGTTCCTGTGATAGGCTGGATGTATTCATTGCTTCCTCATTCCTCATACAGAGGCTGCGTCTCCTCAGTGGTTGATAGGCTGAAACCGTTTCCTGGCTGCCTGCTTGTGAACTGCCAGGAGTCAAAGATCACACATTACATTTGCGGGCCTGTGATGGTACACCAATGCAGAGAAATCCACCTGGCGCAGCCCTTCTATTCTGTCTATTAGATCTGCATCTCCCCTGTACCTTTCAAACCATCTGTATGTGAAGCAAGAGCGGTCCATCTACACTTATATAGGGAGGATGCCGCAGTGAGCCGCTCCCAGCTAATCACACGAACAGCAGTAAAGCAAGATAAATAAACAATTGAGGGGGGGGGCTGCACGATTATGTTTTTTAGTAATTATTGAAAATGACATCAGTGGCTCATTAGCAGATCTGTGGATAATTACTGCGTGCCTAATCATGATGAATCAAGCACCATGGCTCGTAGGGGCCACACAACGTGCTTTTCTTAGCTCACTGAATTAAAGTATAAACTTCCACCATGTGTGAGTGGTAAAGGCTTGTTATTTTGGTTTCTTTTCCAAATCACGTCTGACAACTAGAGGGAGGAACCATGGGGCTTCGGAAGCTCTGGAAAGTAGCCCCCAACCGTGGAGAAAGAGAGAAAAGGCAGTATGAGAGGTGGAGAAAACAGGAGCGGGTGCAAGGAGCTCAAATGAGATTAATGGCGCGTAAATAGAGCGCATAAAGGAACAGTTACACAGCTAAGAAAAGGGAAAGAAAGACTAGGGAAAAAAACACAGAAAGAGCCTGTAGATGAAATTCTCTCCCTGGGACAGCAGGTTAAGAGAAATTACACAGGGAGCAGTTAAGCATGTAACAACGGGGAGAATAAAAAGAATATGCAGTTTTATGATGTGTGTTTGCCTAATCCAGAGAGCACTTTTGTTCTATTTCTCTCTTCGCTTTTTTTATTGGTAAAGTAAGTTTCAAGTGCACGTTCAGGTATGATTGAGAGAGCAAGGGTATAAGAATTTGAAGCGTTTGCACCAGCGCTAAAGTAGGAAGAGAGGTGTAGGAAAGACATGAAAGGGGTAGCGATAATAAATATGTGAAGAGGCAATAGTGACACCAAAATAAGCCACCTATTTATAAAACTGACATCGAAGAAATACTAACGGTTAACTTTTGAAATTGTAGCTGATGATAAAAAGATTCTCGTTGTCGCAAGAATTCAAACCTGCACGGGGAGATCCCAAAGGATTTTTAGTTCATCGCCTTAACCACTCGGCCATGACAACATACTGTAAGCTTTGTGCAAATATTTTGTATGAAACTTTTTAAGGTGTCCCACATCAAAGTACTGATATTCTGCAATGCTTTTTTTAAAAACTATGTTTTTTTCATCATGCACGTTCTATCCTAAAAACAAAAATTGCATGAGTATATCTCTAGATTGGAAAAGGATATGCTTGCAAGCACACTCTCATGTGGCACTTCATTTTTTGGACCCTGTTGCACTCTGTTTTTGCGCTGCTTTTAGTCTCCAGGCCCATATTACAGAAGTCTACCATCTCTGAGTATTCTGAGTATTCGAGACTCCTTTGTAAGTGCCTTATCTTTAATCCTTGAAGGGAGGCGTGGCTAGCCGCCGATCATGGCGGTCGTGTTCTGAGCGAGCTCCGTAGCCCGAGCTCAGTAATCTTGCCTTAAACCGGCATCCTATCTCGTCTGCACCCTGCTGCGAGAGCGGAGTGTAGTGGGAAAGAAGCGCCACTGATCCTGGTGTGGTCGCCGTACCAGGCACCGTGAAGATGGAGATCCAGGCCCTGGCACACGAGGCAGCCATTTACAGGGTGCGGCAGCGTGACGCTGGAGACGGCCTGCAAGAGTCAGCGCCGGAAGACGTGTGCCTGCCAAGCCGACTGCACCGCGGGGAAACACATGAGCCTGTCCCTCGGCGGAAAACGGTGAGAGTAAGGTATTTGGAAAAATACTACCCCCGAAGAATGGAATTGGGCTGCGCAGTATAAGTTCCTAGATCGCCGCCATAGATGGCTGGCTCTGCGCGACTGGGCGGTGGTGGAGGCTGTGGCGGGGAGACTGGGCAGTCACCCTGAGGAGCGCTGCCCTACGGACGGGAGGCAAACAGAGGCGAGCGGAGCGCTGACCCAACCCCGTGTATGCCCCGGGCGATGATCCTCAGGCAGCGTTAGTAGCTGCATCATAGGCCCTCCGCGTTGCGGAGGGCCGGAGCCGGAGGGTGTCGGCGTGCATACCGGCGCGCAAGGGGCGAAGGCATGGATGAGACCCGTCTGCAGTTTTGTTGAGCGGGAGGTGGCCGGTGTGAGTGGCTGAGTGCTGCAGACCCTGATGATCTGTCCGACGACGCCAGCCAGAGGCCCACATCGGTGAGGCTACGCCTGGAGAGTTGGAGACCTCCCCCTGGGTGAGTGCTACAAGGGGAGTTGTAGACAGGAGGCGGATGCGGCACTCGCATGGCAAGGCTGAGCGTAACATCTGGGGCCTCGACGCAGTGGTAGTGTATCGGGCCACTGACTATACAGCGAACTGACAGAGCCAGGGGCATCGAGCATTGAGTGGCAGATTGGTCCGGGCATGATGGTATGGGGTCTGACTCCCTCGCCTTGAACTAGCATGTGACTGCCTGGCCCACAATATTGAATAGAGGCACTACTTATACCGCCAGGAATAGCGGCGGAAGCCACTAGCTCTTGCTCTCACTGCAGACCATCCACGGTGGGGGTTTACAGCTTGACCTGCTGGGCTCACCTACAGAGAGAAGGGCTGCGCCCGAAGGCCCCTGCCCTGTACTGTTGCGGAGTGCATCTCAGAGTGGCCACAGTGGTGAGGTCTGCGGAAGATTGGCTTGGGCCTGGACGCATACTGTATCCACAAGGGAGTAGTGACAATTGAGAGGGAGACCGGGAGCGGTCGACAACTGGAGATAATGGGTCGCCCAAAAGGGAAAGTGCAGGAGGCCTCGACATCGGCCTCAAATGACTCGATTGATCAGGACCCGACTACCGCCACGCAATTATCTGATTACGTTCCACCCACAAACGAAGCGGGGGCTCAGGACAAGCTGGACTTAATACTAAATGAAGTGAGGGAATCCAGAAAGGTGATACGGCAGCAAATAGGCACCCTCACCACTAACTTCACCTTACACAAGGCGGACCATGATAACTTAGCTACTACAGTGAAAGGCCATACCCTAACTCTAGATGAGATACTACCTCAACATAAAGACCATGCTCAACAGATACAGTCCCTCCAGAAGCAGGTCACGGGACTCATGGACAGGGTGGAGGATGCGGAGGGGAGAGGCCGGCACAATAATGTCTGCGTCATCGGGCTGCCGGAACGTAGTGAGGGTCCAGATGCGGCCACCTACATGGAGAAATGGTTCCGAACGCACGTGGCCCCAGAGGGTCTCTCAGACTTTTTCTGTGTCGAAAGGGCACATTGCATCCCAACGGGGAGGCCAAGAGTGGGGGCACCGCCGAGACCGTTGATTGTCCGGATCCTCAACTATAGAGACCGAGACACCCTGCTGCAAAAGGCACGGGAGAGCCCACAGATCCAGTTTGAGAACTGGCAAGTGTCGCTGTACCCCGATTACACGTTGCTGGTTCAAAGACAGCGCTCTTCGTATCAGGCGATTAAGAAAAGACTACGCACATTGAACCTTAAATATGCTTTACTATTCCCGGCTCGTCTGAAAATAATATATGAGCAGAAAACATACTTTTTTGAGTCCCCGGAGGATGCGGAGGAGTGGCTCGAAGTCATGAACCCAGCGCAGTTGTCCAGCCAGCCTCCCCAGGGACCCCCACATGGCCTTGGAGGTGCTCGGGACAGATGCTCACGACAAACTGGTAGGACCAAGGGCGGATTGATGTTCCCGTGTCCCACACAGGAGCAGGCGAAACGGAGCAGGGAGATGGCTTTGGTAGCTGTGAACACTCTCAGAGACACATCTGCACGTCGAGACTCGGAATCGTCTGAACATAGTACTGTCCGTTCTGACTCAGAGAACAGTATGACACTCTTTCCCAGTGTGTCGTCACAAACAGCGGATGGATTATAGGATATGTAGATGTCTCGCACTCCCGCCTCTGGGTCGGCGGCCGCGGTGGCCCGGTGTGGCGATGGCACGAAGATCCCAAGATGAATATTTCCTTTTTGTTATGATATTTTGCGCAATATATGGTCTATTATGATTGATGTTTCCTATTTGCTCGGGCTCGAAGGGGCTCTTCAAATGTAGGATTTTCCTCTATGGCGGATATGGCTGCCAGTCTCCCACTTGCGAATGCTAAAGTTTGCCTAGTAACAGTTAAAAGTGTGTTATGTTTAGTTTGGCCTTGGTTAGTTCACCGGCAAGGCCTGGTATTCGAATTCTTAGGGGGGTTCACGGGCTCTGATGTGCTGCAGCTGCCAAGTCTCACTAAGTTAGCTATTCCCCCTCTTGAGGCGTATCAGATACGAATAGCATGCAATGCACAAATTAGACACATATAATTTTATCACATGGAATCTCCGAGGACTGGGATCCGTCTATAAAAGACACAGGGTTTATGCGCAATTACTGCGACGTAAGGCACACATTGTTTTCCTTCAGGAGTCGCATCTGACAGATTCTGAGGCCACAAAGATGCGTAAAAAATGGAGAGGACAGGTAATATCTACTAATTACTCGGCCTTCGCTAGGGGGTGACAATATGGATAAGAGGGGAGGTCCCATTTGTCATATCAGATAAGCGGGTGGACACTCAGGGGAGATACATATTTTTAAAGGGCACTTTGGATGGCAGACCTGTCATATTGGGGAATGTATATGCACCAAATTTTGACCAAAACAAATATTTTATAGACTTGAACCCCATATTAGTGGGTTGGGAGGCACTTCCGTGGATAATAGGGGTCGACTGTAACGTTGTCATGGAACCTGGTCTAGACCGCTCACACCCGCCCCTAAATGGGACGGTAGCTAGTAAACAAGCAGAGGCTCTGCGTAGCTGGGTTGATGGCTGGCCGTTCAATGTTATAGGGAGACCAAGGAATCCACTAAGTAAAGAGTACTCTTTCTACTCCCCAGTGCATCAGCTGCATACACGGATAGATAGGTTCCTGTGCTCCCGCTCTATAGCTGACCAGGTAACGCATACCACTTATTTGGCCAAGTCCTTCTCCGACCACAACCCATTAGAGATGACTATTAACTGGGGCAGAATACCCACACCGGTACCTACATGGAAACTCTGGCCCCAATTACTAGAGGACACAGTGTTCCGTACCACGCTTTCTACAACACTCCAAAACTATTTTTCTGAAAATAATAACACCCCATCCACTATCCTGGTTGAGTGGGATGCGCTAAAGACAGTCATTAGGGGAACGGCGATTAGCACCACGGTAGGCACCAGGCAGGAGGTTCATAAGAACCGAAAGGCAGTCGAGGAAAAGATGACAATGCTTGAACAGGAGGCGGCACATGATCCAGATAAACAGACTAGCTTACAGGAGGCGCGCATCATACACGTAGAACTGCTGGAAACACTCCGACTGATAGATTACAGCTCCTACACTCAAATAAAACACTCAGAAGCGGATAAATCAGGTACCCTATTAGCTAAATTATTCAGGAATGACCCGCCCACTACCATCATCAGCCATGTTACTCTGCCGGGAGGGGACACGGCGTGCACACAATACGACATAAATGAGGCCTTTTGTGCATATTATGAGACATTATATGAGGCGCCTCCGCCACTGGACGGAGCATATATTGATGACTTCCTCACACACTTAACGTATCCTCGGGTCCCGGAGGATATGCAGGATACTCTAGCAGGATCCATTACTAGGGGAGAAATTAAGGCAGCTATTAAAGGGCTCTCCCGAAACAAAACGCCAGGCATGGATGGCTTACCAGTAGAATTCTTTGAGGCTTATTCGGAAATACTCGTACCTCATCTGGAGGAAGTATATAATAAATCCCTTGAAATAAGACATCTGCCTCACACCACGGTTCAGGCGCTAGTGGTGTCATTGCCAAAACCAGGAAGGGATTTGGCCGACATGTCGGGCTACCGCCCCTTGTCTTTGTTATCTATGGAGTACAAGATACTAAGTAAAATTCTAGCGAACCGGATCCAACCATATCTGCACAGACTGGTCCACATTGACCAATGCGGATTCATACCGGCGCGGAGCACATCGCTAAATATACGGAGATTACACCACATAATGTCTTCAGACCTAACTCCTTATCCGCACGCTGGCTGAATTGCATTGGATATGAAACAAGCATTTGACACATTGTCCTGGGACTATATGTTTAAGGCCATCGCACGCTTTGGTTTACCCCCTGATTATATTAAATGGGTGCGCCTATTGTATGAGGCCCCGACGGCCAGGTGTAGGTCCGGGAAACATATCTCACGAGAATACCGTGTTTATAGAGGCACGCAACAGGGTTGCCCCCTGTCCCCAATATTATTTGTATTAGCGCTGGAACCATTAGCGATGAGGTTACGAGCAGAGGCCTCCCAGTGCGGTATCCCGATTGATGCCTACATACACTTGGTATCGGCATACGCAGATGACATAATTCTTTACATGACGGACCTCCTGGGAGGATTAGACCCAATGCCGAGAATTTTTGTGATTTTGAGAAGATTTCTGGATTAGCAATTAACGAACAGAAATCAAGTGCTTTCTTTTTCCATGACCAGCATCATCCAGACACCATATGTTTTGGTAGATTAACCCTACAAACGGCTGCACACACCTTTAAATACTTGGGCATTAATATATACCGTTCCCACATGGATATGCTGGAGGGTAACCTTAGCAAGGCCGTCAGAGGGATACGCTCTCAAGTGGCTTTTTGGTCGGCGCTGCCTCTCTCAGCCATGGGTAGAATAGCAATATCTAAGATGGTAATGCTCCCACGTCTCTTATATTTCTTTGCGAACCTACCACTGGCGGTTCCTCCGTCTGTTTTTAACACCCTGGACACTATCCTGCTGGACCTTATATGGGGAGCGGGGCGTCACAGAATAAGCCTTAGGAAACTACAGATAGATACGCGAGGGGGCGGACTGGGCGCACCGGATTTTAAAGCCTATTATTACTCCTGCCAGTTGCAATGGCTCTCCTACTGGACGGCAGGACGTAATCTGCAGGAGATTGGCTCTACCACGAAACACCTTGAACAGGGCCTTCTGCATACTTTATTACTACCCCACAGCAAAGTTCCCTCGACTGCACCGCCACTGCTGAAAACTGCATTGGACTGTTGGAAGAAGGCCCTGAAATATACATCCAACCGTAGACCTTACGCAGGCAATATCACGCTGGTGGGGATACCACTGGCAAGCGGTAGACTGACGACACGGGCGCTCGGACCGTGGTTGGATGCCTGGGTAGACACGGTTGGGTCCCTTTTCGGAGGGGAGATGCTCATGGACCATGATACTTTTACACACGAAACTGGGGCCCCCAACACCTTGTATGTTATACATGCTGCGCTACTACACTATATTAAAAAACAGTGGTCACCTGACCGGGTGGAACCCCAGACACACAAATTAGTTAAAGCATTATATCTTATGGGTTGGGGAAGCCATCTCATTAAATGGTTGTATTTGAGTGTTAGAGCTCATACGAGGTTCCCCCTGGTAGCTCTTCGAGCGCAGTGGGTGACAGACATGGGAAAGGAGTTCACGGACAAAGAATGGGCAGATATCTTAGATTACCCCAGGCAGATTCCACGAAATGCAAAATTTAAATTAATTCAATGTATGATAATGCACAGAGCTTACCTGACACTATACAGACTGCAGAAGATGTATCCACTCACCGCCCACTTCTGTCCTAGATGTCGATTGCCCGAGGCCGACCTACTCCATATGTTATGGGCATGCCCGGGACTGAGAGTTTTCTGGGGCAGAGTAGTGCAAACACTTGAGACAGCAACCCATCTCACTGTAGGAGACTCGGCGTTGGAGTGCCTACTTGGTCTCCGTAGACGCAGATCAGCGCAAAAAGTACAGTTACGATTTCTAGATCTGGCGTTATTGGTGGCCAAAAGGTCCATCACCATGCGTTGGAAATCGGCTAAGGCGCCTTCATTACATACATGACATGACGAAGTGGTTAGGTGGGCGAGGGCGGAAAGCGCATCCTTACGTAGGGAGGAAGCCAGAGGGCTCCGGAAAAACTCAATATCACTAGAATGGGATGTAGCACTGGAGTCCTTTAAGGGAAGCAGCCCAGATGATGTAGGAAGGTGGAATCTGACTATATGGTTGCCCCCACTTTTTTTTTATGGTGTTTTGCTGGTTTATGACTTAGTTGGACTGGGATCCTGCTATTCAGGGCCCCAGTCTATCTGCTCTCTCTGTAAAAAGGTTTCCATGTGCCTTAGGCACATCTCTGATTGGAATCTGGAGTGCCCTTATAAGTCCCTAGTATATGGTATACTATGTACCAAGGGCATAGGTACCTCAGAGGCCTGCCAGGGGCTGCAGCATGTATTATGCCACCCCTGGAAGGTCATCCAAACTGACACCACAGGTCTGCTACTGCAGCCTGGGTAAGGTGGTGCATGCACCCCTTACTGTGATATAGGTTACCTATATCACTAAATACATACACACATATAAACCTATAAGTCACTCCTAAGGCAGGCCTTATCAATCCTAAAGGCAGAGTGCATGGTTCCTATGTGAGAGGGTGCCCCTGCATGAGCAGGGCCCCTCTGCAGCGTTCGGAGACCATCTCTGATGCTGTTTGTAGTGCAGCCTGACCATATCTCTTAAGCGCATTATATCCTCGCGGTAAAATGCTAACTTTGGAATGGCTGCACCTAAACATGTCGTGTTTGGTGTCAAACATCTTGGAATACTACCCCCCGCCAATCCTGGTGGCGGGGGTAGCATTCCACCCTTCTAGAGGGAAAGACATGTTAACTCTGACTAGTCCGGTAACTTCTTTCCAGAGCCCTGGCATCACAAAATGGATGCTGCTGCCACAGACACGAGTCTGGCCTCCTGCTGCTGGACGAAACTCCGGCAGGGGAGGCCTGGACAATAGGTTTCCTGTCCCAGGGAGGTGTGACCACCTCCCCAGACAGGATAATGTGTATTGGGGCTGGGCGGGAGCACTTTCGGGTGCTTTGAAGTCCTGCACTGGGGGCACATTTGGTGTCCCTGTGCATACCCCAGTTCAAACCGGATCAGGGGCTTGCAGCCCCTGCTTTGGCGCAAACTGGACAAAGGGAAAGGGGTGTAGCCACCCCTCTGCCCTGACCCACCCATAGGTGGGGCCACAGAGTAGTCCAACCCCTATCTTTAGTATAAAGATAGGAACCCAGTCCTTAGGACTTTAGATTATCCCTGGATGAAACTCTGAAACTGAATCCTGGACCTTCGACGCTCTACTCATGATTAGAGGACAGAAGAATCTCCCTTGGGGTCAAGGAGTGACTCCCCTGCTTGGCAGGCACCAAAGAAGCATCTGTCCGGTTCGCATTTCTGAAGCTCCCGTCGGATGCCGAAGTCATCGCATCACCAGAGGTGGATTCTCAGACTTCCCCGAGGCTACCCTGAGTCCCCAGCAAAGCTGAGGCCCGTGGCTATCGTGGGTGACTTGAGACCATGACCCCTGGACACCGAGCACACTTGCAAGTGCATCCTCTTCTGGGTCTCCCAAGAAGTCGTGCTTTGGGCTCCGAGTAGCCCTAGCCTCCAGCACCCCCTGCACCGAAGATCACTGGCCCCCACTCCACGAGTGTCCTGTAAGCCAGATCCACGTGCGGCGTCACGAGGCTCCTTCGCAGTCGCTAGCCCGTTGGCTAGCAGCCCTTAACGAAGGCCAATCCTTTTCTAACTTGGCATCCTGGTTGCTCCAGGCCTTCCCTCACTTACCCTTGCTGGGTGAGTTCCACAGACCTTGCTGGTCTGCACCATCGACGATCTACATCTTCACCGAGACTTGCTGTTGCCAAGGCTTGTTGGGTCCAATCCGGTCGCCGACACCTCAGCACTCGACAGACATCGTGTACCAGCCCGAATCCTGCTCCTGGTTGCCGACAACGCCTCCTGGACCTCGTGGCTGAACAGTCAAGACAACCGTCAACGCACCTGAAGCACTCGACATCGGTGGGCATCTGTCCATCGCCTTCCTGGTCACTGTCTAGTGACCCAGACTCTGTCCCCTCTGCTTTCAGGTTCTTCAGAACTCCGATCCACTCTTGGATCCACCCGGACACTTTTCACTTGGTCGCCAGCAGCACTTTGCAGCAGATCGCCATTCAAATCGACGACGAAACCCGACCCCGAAAGGCACCTATGCACCCGGCTTCCCTGGGTGAGGTAACACGAGTACTCCGGTGCTCCCGTGGGTAGAGACTCTTCAAAGTCCTAGATCTCAAAGGGTTTGGTCCAAGTCCTCTTTTAAGTGTCCCTTTTCTCTAATTTCCCGATCCCGACTTTCTCCATAGAAGTCAACGGCGTATCGCGGTTGTGTATTTACACTGCACGCGTCTCCCGTGGGTCCCCTGTGTCACTACCTTGGGTGGTTCCTTGTGGTCCAAGCACTTCTAGAGGCTCTAGGCCTAGTGTCTAGTTCAGTCGTGTTCGCATACCACTTTATTGGTATATGGTTTGGTACGCCCCTAGGGCCCAAACGTGTATTTGTGCTATTACTGTGTTTAAATAACTTCTAACTTATGTACTTCGAACTCTAGCCTCATAAAGAGACTAGAGGGGTGTGTTTAGCAATAAATACATATATTTTGAATATATACCTGGTGTGGTGCTCTTTCATTTGGTCACTCAAGAGATTATAGACTGGTAAAACAAGCTGCTTTACATTCCTTCAAGACTTAGCCTGAAGGCTGCTCTCCATAGCTACCACTAGGATAGCTTTCAATAAGGTTGTCTTTAACCTATCTCCAATAAGGGTTGTTTGGACCGGTGCAAGGTGCCCACTATAATTAGTGGACAGCATATACCAGGCCAACTTCTCACATTGGTGTGCAGCGTGTGGGATTCCAGCTTGCTATTGTTTTACCAGATAATCTCAATTGAATTGATCAACTGAAAACCACTAAAGGTACCTAAGGTACATATAATTTAAGCTTAGAATACAGTAAGTTCTACTGAACTTAGAGTTGTGTGTTAAGGGATAGCACAACCCTTTCTACAACTCAAGAGAGTTTAGTAGGCCACACTAGAGTAGGTAGTGCATACACCGCACCACACTAGTAATGTCTTTAAGGGTAGGATCTAAAGAATCCTTGCAGGAAGCCATTGAGCTTCCACCCTCCAAGTATGATACACTCCCATTCTTGGAATTGAGAGCTTTATGCAACTTGAGAAAACTAAGGACAGGCCAAAGCCCCACCACCCAACACCTCAAGGAGTTGTTGGTGGCTTATGACCTTAGTAAGCCCTTGGGGACTGAAGGGGTAGGAGCTGAGGGTGGGGCAGAGGAAGAGGAAGAGGCCAGGGGTACCAATACCCCCAGCCCCCCCACTGAAACTGGCCAGGAGGGTGACAATGACCTTGACCTGGATAACCCAATCCCACCAGTGGAAGATGATGAGGATGATCTGGATGATCCCCACTTTGTCCCCCAGGAAGGATTAAGAGTGTGCCCAGAAAGTCTAGATCTCCTTCTCAGGAGTCTAACCACTCTGGCACCTCCATAGGGAGCTCTATCTCCTCTCACAAGAGGCAATCCTCTCATGAGAGAAGAGACAGACTGGTCCAGTATGAGGAAACTCAGCTGGAAATCAGAAAAAGCAATTGGCTTTAGATAGGGAATCCCTAGATCTCCTTAGAGAGAGAAGAAAGTTGGGACTAGAGTCCCATGGTGGCAGCCATGTCCCTAGAGACAGGGAAAGGTCCTATGACCATAGGAACCTGTGCAAGATTGTCCCTCCCTACCAGAGTGGGGATGACATCCACAAATGGATAACTGCATTAGAGAGGGCCTGTAAGGTACAGAAGGTCCCTCAGGAGCAGTGGGCAGCAATCTTGTGGCTCTCCTTTGCTGACAAAGGTAGAGATAAGCTCCTCACTGTTAGAGAGGAGGATTCTGATAATTACAAGGTCTTGAAGAGTGCTCTTATTGATGGGTTTGGCCTAACCACTGAACAGTACAGGTTGAAGTTCAGAGACACCCAAAAAGCACAGACTCAAGACTGGGTTGATTTTGTAGATTGTGCTACAAAGGCTCTGGAAGGTTGGATACATGGCAACAAAGTGCATGACTTTTTAGGATTGTACAATTTGATTATGAGGGAGCAGATCCTTAATAATTGTCAAAACCAGCTTTTGCACCAGTATCTGGTGGACTCTGATCTGACCTCTCCCCAAGAATTGGGAAAGAAGGCAGACAAATGGGTCAGAACCAGAGTAAAAACTAGAAATCAGGGTGGTGACCAGAAGAAAGATTCTACTAAGTCCCAAGAGAAAGGTGGGGATAAATCTAAGGATAAGTCCCCTACAGGGCCCCAAAATTCCTCTTCTGGGGGTGGGTCCCACACTCCTTCCTCTCCTGAAAAGAAACCATATTGCCATGTCTGTAAAAAGCCTGGGCACTGGAAAACTGATCCCAGTTGCCCCAGGATTGGCAATAAAGAAAATGTTCCTGTTACCACCTTCCCATATTATATTTTCTGCTCTTTATCCTCTCTCTCTCTGTCTCCTTCTCCATTGACCCTTGGTATTGGTTGCCTCATGTCAGGTGCTGAGGGAGGAGGCTATTTATAGGTTGCAGGAAGTAACCTTGGTGCTTGACTTTATTTCCCCATTACAACCCTGTCCGTGTGAGGCTGCAATTCCAAAGCCTCGCATTTCCTCAAGCTAGTAGAACCCGGAGAGGACGCCTGGGGGCGTGCCTCTCATTTGCTTGGTTTCCGCCGCGGCGTTTTGAAGCCGCCAAACATCCTTTCTTACGTGGCAGGAGCTACGAGAACTTGGTTGCGGCTGGGGCCGCTTTCATTTTCCTTTACCGCGACCGGAGCAGCGAGTCAGCTGCAGTTGCGGTTGAAGCCGCCAAACATCCTTTCTTACGTGGCAGGAGCCACGAGAACTTGGTTGCGGCCGGAGCCGCTTTCAGTATCCTTTACCGCGGTCAGAGCCGCGAGTCAGCTGCATCAGCGGTTGAAGCCGCCAAACCTTCTTTTCTTACGTGGCAGGAGCCACGAGAACTTGGTTGCGGCCGGAGCCGCTTACAGTTTCCTTTACCGCGGCCGGAGCAGCGAGTCAGCTGTATCTGCGTTGGAAGCCGCCAAACATTCTTTCGTACGTGGCAGGAGCCACGAGAACTCGATAGCGGCCAGAGCCCTTCCTTTTTGCTTTATTTCCACATCAAGAACCGCGATCACCTTCTTAGTTACGGCTGGGCCGGTAACCCTTTCTTTATCCTTATTGGATCCGTTAACAGAGGGAGTTGGGGTTGGAAGTCGACACTATCCTTTCCTTATGAGGCAGTTTCCAAACGAGAACAAGTAGCACGGTTCTCCTTCCCACCTACACTCATTTGAGGCGCACGGTTGGAGCCGGCAGCACCGCCTCCTACGCCAGCACGAGTTTTTGGTTCTTTCCCCTTTGTTTTCATTTCGTGAGAGTTTCCAGGATCACCAGAACAATTCCTAAAGGACCCTCCAAGAGGGTGTTTAAATCCCTTCCTGATACGTCACTCCTGGTGAGTGTATAGTTTTTATTTTTATTTTTTCTTTACGCCTCCCATGTAGTCAGATAATTAGTCTCCACTAGACACTAGATTTCTAACTCTGTTCTTCCTGTCTCAACCTACTCTCCTCTTTCTTTTGTCTTGCAGACCCTCTCCACCTTTCTATGCTACCAGGCCCTACCCAAGAGCACTCAGAATACCTCCCATCTGATTTCACCTTGCTCCACGTTCCATTTGTGACACCTGTTCTTCGTGACCCTACACACCGGAGTTGGTATATTTCTCTTCCTTTTCCCCTGGGGACCACTCGCCCTTCCTGTTATCTTCTGTGTTGGGGGCTGGTCCCGAGAGGAGGAGGGAGGCTCTTTTCGCTCCTGCGGTACCGGTTGATCAGGTGAGTGGGGTTGTAACAGTTCCTCCCACAACTACTACCACCCCTCCTGGTACTACCAGTAGTAATCCTCCAGTTGGGAGTAGTGCACCCAAAAAGTTGGGTGCTTTTGCAAGAGGAACAGAGGTGAGCCCTAGTTTAGACAGGGACCCCTCAACAGACTCCTCTGACTCTGATGGTGGTATAGGATTTGCCACCTTTACCATGGGTCCCACAGCGTTGGGCAGGTACAGATTGGAGCCAATAATTAATGGTCAGAAAGCTGTGGCATTTAGGGACACAGGGGCTAGTGTCACCATGGTGGCAGGGAAACTAGTCCCCCTCACCAGTTTTTACCTGAGTTTAAGTACCAGGTGACCAACATTGATGGTGTCAGAACAGATCACCCCATGGCCATAGTCAATCTCAGCTGGGAGGGGTCACAGGCCCAAAGAGAGTGGCAGTGTCCCCCACCTTACCTGTAGATTGCCTGATGGGCAATGATTTGGAAATTTCAGCCTGGGCTGAAGTTGAACACCAAACCCATCTTAGGATGTTGGGCGTCCCTGTAAGGTTAGTGGGGCTGTGATGGCCACAGCCCCAGCCCAAGAATTTGGAGAGATGGAGCCTGAAAGAATGGCCCACTCTCCCCAAAAGAGAGCACAAGGGTTGAAGAAAAGTCTTCTTCCCCCCAGACAGTAGGTAAGGGTCAGCCTCCTCAGGGAGCTGACCCTACCCCTAGTGAAGGAACTGCCACAGAGGTAGTCAGGCCTGGCCTGGCCACCCCCTGATGGCAGAGGACCCTTCCAAGGTGGTACCCAGTCTGGAGCAGGTAACCTGCCCTCTCTCTACCCTGCCTCAGTCAGCCCAGGGCTGCAGAGGTCAGGGAGGTCAGTGGACCCCCAGGGCCCCCTGTCCAAAGGAAGCCCCCATCAGCAGATTAGGGGCACCCAGTCTAGTAGCCCTAGCCAGGTGAAAATTCCTCTACACACTGAGGGATCCCCCATACCTTTATGTAGGGACCTCCCCCAGAAGGACTCTGGTAGGCAAGGGCAAACCTGGGACCAGAAGGTTCCAAACCTGCCATGTCCCTCCAGTAGTCCATCCAAAGGGACCCAACCCCCAGCTGTAGGCAGCCAAAGGTTGACCCTTAGAGCAAAGTGCAACTCAGTCATGGAAAGACAGGCATACATGGTGACTAGTGATCTGAGGAAGCTGAGGCCAACATTCCTAGGGCCTCACTTCTCTGCTCAGACACCTCACCAGCCTTGTACTTTACCTAAGCACACCACAGGTAGTGATTCCCCATGGTGGAGACCCTCTCATACCCTTAGGATGAGGGATTGCTTAGTGGACCATAAGACAGGGGGCAACCATGCTAGTGCAGGTGCTTCCTTATATGACCACTTAGTCAATGAAGGCTCAACTGGCCAAGGTTAGCCTTATCTCCTTTCGTTTGGGGGGGTTATGTAGGAAGGTGGAATCTGACTATATGGTTGCCCCCACTTTTTTTATGGTGTTTTGCTGGTTTATGACTTAGTTGGACTGGGATCCTGCTATTCAGGGCCCCAGTCTATCTGCTCTCTCTGTAAAAAGGTTTCCATGTGCCTTAGGCACATCTCTGATTGGAATCTGGAGTGCCCTTATAAGTCCCTAGTATATGGTATACTATGTACCAAGGGCATAGGTACCTCAGATGCCTGCCAGGGGCTGCAGCATGTATTATGCCACCCCTGGAAGGTCATCCAAACTGACACCACAGGTCTGCTACTGCAGCCTGGGTAAGGTGGTGCATGCACCCCTTACTGTGATATAGGTTACCTATATCACTAAATACATACACACATATAAACCTATAAGTCACTCCTAAGGCAGGCCTTATCAATCCTAAAGGCAGAGTGCATTGTTCCTATGTGAGAGGGTGCCCCTGCATGAGCAGGGCCCCTCTGCAGCGTTCGGAGACCATCTCTGATGCTGTTTGTAGTGCAGCCTGACCATATACTCTTAAGCGCATTATATCCTCGCGGTAAAATGCTAACTTTGGAATGGCTGCACCTAAACATGTCGTGTTTGGTGTCAAACATCTTGGAATACTACCCCCCGCCAATCCTGGCGGCGGGGGTAGCATTCCACCCTTCTAGAGGGAAAGACATGTTAACTCTGACTAGTCCGGTAACTTCTTTCCAGAGCCCTGGCATCACAAAATGGATGCTGCTGCCACAGACACGAGTCTGGCCTCCTGCTGCTGGACGAAACTCCGGCAGGGAGGCCTGGACAATAGGTTTCCTGTCCCAGGGAGGTGTGACCACCTCCCCAGACAGGATAATGTGTATTGGGGCTGGGCGGGAGCACTTTCGGGTGCTTTGAAGTCCTGCACTGGGGGCACATTTGGTGTCCCTGTGCATACCCCAGTTCAAACCGGATCAGGGGCTTGCAGCCCCTGCTTTGGCGCGAACTGGACAAAGGGAAAGGGGTGTAGCCACCCCTCTGCCCTGACCCACCCATAGGTGGGGCCACAGAGTAGTCCAACCCCTATCTTTAGTATAAAGATAGGAACCCAGTCCTTAGGACTTTAGATTATCCCTGGATGAAACTCTGAAACTGAATCCTGGACCTTCGACGCTCTACTCACGATTAGAGGACAGAAGAATCTCCCTTGGGGTCAAGGAGTGACTCCCCTGCTTGGCAGGCACCAAAGAAGCATCTGTCCGGTTCGCATTTCTGAAGCTCCTGTCGGATGCCGAAGTCATCGCATCACCAGAGGTAGATTCTCAGACTTCCCCGAGGCTACCCTGAGTTCCCAGCAAAGCTGAGGCCCGTGGCTATTGTGGGTGACTTGAGACCGTGACCCCTGGACACCGAGCACACTTGCAAGTGCATCCTCTTCTGGGTCTCCCAAGAAGTCGTGCTTTGGGCTCCGAGTAGCCCTAGCCTCCAGCACCCCCTGCACCGAAGATCACTGGCCCCCACTCCACGAGTGTCCTGTAAGCCAGATCCACGTGCGGTGTCACGAGGCTCCTTCACGGTCGCTAGCCCATTGGCTAGCAGCCCTTAACGAAGGCCAATCCTTTTCTAACTTGGCATCCTGGTTGCTCCAGGCTTGCCCTCACTTACCTTCACTGGGTGAGTTCCACAGACCTTGCTGGTCTGCATCATCGACGATCTACATCTTCACCGAGACTTGCCGTTGCCAAGGCTTGTTGGGTCCAATCCGGTCGCCGACACCTCAGCACTCGACAGACATCGTGTTCCAGCCTGAATCCTGCTCCTGGTCACCGACAACGCCTCCTGGACCTCGTGGCTGAAGAGTCAAGACGACCGTCAACGCACCTGAAGCACTCGACATCGGTGGGCATCTGTCCATCGCCTTCCTGGTCACTGGCTAGTGACCCAGACTCTGTCCCCTCTGCTTTCAGGTTCTTCAGAACTCCGATCCACTCTTGGATCCACCCGGACACTTTTCACTTGGTCGCCAGCAGCACTTTGCAGCAGATCGCCATTCAAATCGACGACGAAACCCGACCCCGAAAGGCACCTATGCACCCGGCTTCCCTGGGTGAGGTAACACGAGTACTCCGGTGCTCCCGTGGGTAGAGACTCTTCAAAGTCCTAGATCTCAAAGGGTTTGGTCCAAGTCCTCTTTTAAGTGTCCCTTTTCTCTAATTTCCCGATCCCGACTTTCTCCGTAGAAGTCAACGGCGTATCGCGGTTGTGTATTTACACTGCACGCGTCTCCCGTGGGTCCCCTGTGTCACTACCTTGGGTGGTTCCTTGTGGTCCAAGCACTTCTAGAGGCTCTAGGCCTAGTGTCTAGTTCAGTCGTGGTTCGCATACCACTTTATTGGTATATGGTTTGGTACGCCCCTAGGGCCCAAACATGTATTTGTGCTATTACTGTGTTTAAATAACTTCTAACTTATGTACTTCGAACTCTAGCCTCATAAAGAGACTAGAGGGGTGTGTTTAGCAATAAATACATATATTTTGAATATATACCTGGTGTGGTGCTCTTTCATTTGGTCACTCAGAGATTATAGACTGGTAAAACAAGCTGCTTTACATTCCTTCAAGACTTAGCCTGAAGGCTACTCTCCATAGCTACCACTAGGATAGCTTTCAATAAGGTTGTCTTTAACCTATCTCCAATAAGGGGTTGTTTGGACTGGTGCAAGGTGCCCACTATAATTAGTGGACAGCATATACCAGGCCAACTTCTCACAGATGACATACAGAATGTTCCACAATCACAATGAGCGTGCACAAACCACATATAAGTAAGAGAAAAACGAACTAATTGGGGGAAATCGTTATATGCAAAAGGAGGTTTGCCTCACTCGGGATGAGGGAAGAGACGCAAAACAAGTTAATAGCTATGATAATCAGAGCACAGAGAGGGATAGGAAGGGTATAGAGGGGAGGGAGGGGGGAGGGGGAGTTGATGGGTTGCAATTAAAGTATTGTCATTTATCTTGTTGATATAAGCTCATGCACCAATGAGTATTATATTGGAGTCTGTTTTGAACGACATAAATGTGACAACATTGTAATCTGTGCCACCCCAGTTTAGACCTGGCCATATGCAAATCAGTCTTGACCCTGTGCCTCATGGGAACAGTCCAGCCCGAACTGCCAAGCCAGGTCCTCCCAGGACCGGAAACAAGCATCCTAGGACCGGTTTCGGGGTTTCACCCCTCTTCAGCCAGGATAGCTTGATTCCAGTGGCACAGTGAGCCCAGGACCCACGTCTGGGCATACCTGGCGCACTTAGGGCGAGAAAGCAAAAGACACACAATTGATGGACGGAATGCAGAACAAATCAAAACATTCACCCCCAGTCAAGAGATCTGGGTTAAATCCATCATTCTTTTGCTCACCATGCCACCCCAGTTTAGACCTGGCCATATGCAAATCAGTCTTGACCCTGTGCCTCATGGGAACAGTCCAGCCCGAACTGCCAAGCCAGGTCCTCCCTGGACCGGAAACAAGCATCCTAGGACCGGTTTCGGGGTTTCACCCCTCTTCAGCCAGGATAGCTTGATTCCAGTGGCACAGTGAGCCCAGGACCCACGTCTGGGCATACCTGGCGCACTTAGGGCGAGAAAGCAAAAGACACACAATTGATGGACGGAATGCAGAACAAATCAAAACATTCATCCCCAGTCAAGAGATCTGGGTTAAATCCATCATTCTTTTGCTCACCATGCCACCCCAGTTTAGACCTGGCCATATGCAAATCAGTCTTGACCCTGTGCCTCATGGGAACAGTCCAGCCCGAACTGCCAAGCCAGGTCCTCCCTGGACCGGAAACAAGCATCCTAGGACCGGTTTCGGGGTTTCACCCTCTTCAGCCAGGATAACTTGATTCCAGTGGCACAGTGAGCCCAGGACCCACGTCTGGGCATACCTGGCGCACTTAGGGCAAGAAAGCAAAAGACACACAATTGATGGACGGAATGCAGAACAAATCAAAACATTCACCCCCAGTCAAGAGATCTGGGTTAAATCCATCATTCTTTTGCTCACCATGCCACCCCAGTTTAGACCTGGCCATATGCAAATCAGTCTTAACCCTGTGCCTCATGGGAACAGTCCAGCCCGAACTGCCAAGCCAGGTCCTCCCTGGACCGGAAACAAGCATCCTAGGACCGGTTTCGGGGTTTCACCCCTCTTCAGCCAGGATAGCTTGATTCCAGTGGCACAGTGAGCCCAGGACCCACGTCTGGGCATACCTGGCGCACTTAGGGCGAGAAAGCAAAAGACACACAATTGATGGACGGAATGCAGAACAAATCAAACCATTCACCCCCAGTCAAGAGATCTGGGTTAAATCCATCATTCTTTTGCTCACCATGCCACCCCAGTTTAGACCTGGCCATATGCAAATCAGTCTAGACCCTGTGCCTCATGGGAACAGTCCAGCCCAAACTGCCAAGCCAGGTCCTCCCAGGACCGGAAACAAGCATCCTAGGACCGGTTTCGGGGTTTCACCCCTCTTCAGCCAGGATAGCTTGATTCCAGTGGCACAGTGAGCCCAGGACCCACATCTGGACATACCTGGCGCATTTAGGGCGAGAAAGCAAAAGACACACAATTGATGGACGGAATGCAGAACAAATCAAAACATTCACCCCCAGTCAAGAGATCTGGGTTAAATCCATCATTCTTTTGCTCACCATGCCACCCCAGTTTAGACCTGGCCATATGCAAATCAGTCTTGACCCTGTGCCTCATGGGAACAGTCCAGCCCGAACTGCCAAGCCAGGTCCTCCCTGGACCGGAAACAAGCATCCTAGGACCGGTTTCGGGGTTTCACCCCTCTTCAGCCAGGATAGCTTGATTCCAGTGGCACAGTGAGCCCAGGACCCACGTCTGGGCATACCTGGCGCACTTAGGGCGAGAAAGCAAAAGACACACAATTGATGGACGGAATGCAGAACAAATCAAAACATTCACCCCCAGTCAAGAGATCTGGGTTAAATCCATCATTCTTTTGCTCACCATGCCACCCCAGTTTAGACCTGGCCATATGCAAATCAGTCTTGACCCTGTGCCTCATGGGAACAGTCCAGCCCGAACTGCCAAGCCAGGTCCTCCCTGGACCGGAAACAAGCATCCTAGGACCGGTTTCGGGGTTTCACCCCTCTTCAGCCAGGATAGCTTGATTCCAGTGGCACAGTGAGCCCAGGACCCACGTCTGGGCATACCTGGCGCACTTAGGGCGAGAAAGCAAAAGACACACAATTGATGGACGGAATGCAGAACAAATCAAAACATTCACCCCCAGTCAAGAGATCTGGGTTAAATCCATCATTCTTTTGCTCACCATGCCACCCCAGTTTAGACCTGGCCATATGCAAATCAGTCTTGACCCTGTGCCTCATGGGAACAGTCCAGCCCGAACTGCCAAGCCAGGTCCTCCCTGGACCGGAAACAAGCATCCTAGGACCGGTTTCGGGGTTTCACCCCTCTTCAGCCAGGATAGCTTGATTCCAGTGGCACAGTGAGCCCAGGACCCACGTCTGGGCATACCTGGCGCACTTAGGGCGAGAAAGCAAAAGACACACAATTGATGGACGGAATGCAGAACAAATCAAACCATTCACCCCCAGTCAAGAGATCTGGGTTAAATCCATCATTCTTTTGCTCACCATGCCACCCCAGTTTAGACCTGGCCATATGCAAATCAGTCTAGACCCTGTGCCTCATGGGAACAGTCCAGCCCAAACTGCCAAGCCAGGTCCTCCCAGGACCGGAAACAAGCATCCTAGGACCGGTTTCGGGGTTTCACCCCTCTTCAGCCAGGATAGCTTGATTCCAGTGGCACAGTGAGCCCAGGACCCACGTCTGGGCATACCTGGCGCATTTAGGGAGAGAAAGCATAAGACACACAATTGATGGACGGAATGCAGAACAAATCAAAACATTCACCCCCAGTCAAGAGATCTGGGTTAAATCCATCATTCTTTTGCTCACCATGCCACCCCAGTTTAGACCTGGCCATATGCAAATCAGTCTTGACCCTGTGCCTCATGGGAACAGTCCAGCCCGAACTGCCAAGCCAGGTCCTCCCTGGACCGGAAACAAGCATCCTAGGACCGGTTTCGGGGTTTCACCCCTCTTCAGCCAGGATAGCTTGATTCCAGTGGCACAGTGAGCCCAGGACCCACGTCTGGGCATACCTGGCGCACTTAGGGCGAGAAAGCAAAAGACACACAATTGATGGACGGAATGCAGAACAAATCAAAACATTCATCCCCAGTCAAGAGATCTGGGTTAAATCCATCATTCTTTTGCTCACCATGCCACCCCAGTTTAGACCTGGCCAGATGCAAATCAGTCTTGACCCTGTGCCTCATGGGAACAGTCCAGCCCGAACTGCCAAGCCAGGTCCTCCCTGGACCGGAAACAAGCATCCTAGGACCAGTTTCGGGGTTTCACCCCTCTTCAGCCAGGATAGCTTGATTCCAGTGGCACAGTGAGCCCAGGACCCACGTCTGGGCATACCTGGCGCACTTAGGGCGAGAAAGCAAAAGACACACAATTGATGGACGGAATGCAGAACAAATCCAAACATTCACCCCCAGTCAAGAGATCTGGGTTAAATCCATCATTCTTTTGCTCACCATGCCACCCCAGTTTAGACCTGGCCATATGCAAATCAGTCTTGACCCTGTGCCTCATGGGAACAGTCCAGCCCGAACTGCCAAGCCAGGTCCTCCCTGGACCGGAAACAAGCATCCTAGGACCGGTTTCGGGGTTTCACCCCTCTTCAGCCAGGATAGCTTGATTCCAGTGGCACAGTGAGCCCAGGACCCACGTCTGGGCATACCTGGCGCACTTAGGGCAAGAAAGCAAAAGACACACAATTGATGGACGGAATGCAGAACAAATCAAAACATTCACCCCCAGTCAAGAGATCTGGGTTAAATCCATCATTCTTTTGCTCACCATGCCACCCCAGTTTAGACCTGGCCATATGCAAATCAGTCTTGACCCTGTGCCTCATGGGAACAGTCCAGCCCGAACTGCCAAGCCAGGTCCTCCCTGGACCGGAAACAAGCATCCTAGGACCGGTTTCGGGGTTTCACCCCTCTTCAGCCAGGATAGCTTGATTCCAGTGGCACAGTGAGCCCAGGACCCACGTCTGGGCATACCTGGCGCATTTAGGGCGAGAAAGCAAAAGACACACAATTGATGGACGGAATGCAGAACAAATCAAAACATTCACCCCCAGTCAAGAGATCTGGGTTAAATCCATCATTCTTTTGCTCACCATGCCACCCCAGTTTAGACCTGGCCATATGCAAATCAGTCTTGACCCTGTGCCTCATGGGAACAGTCCAGCCCGAACTGCCAAGCCAGGTCCTCCCTGGACCGGAAACAAGCATCCTAGGACCGGTTTCGGGGTTTCACCCCTCTTCAGCCAGGATAGCTTGATTCCAGTGGCACAGTGAGCCCAGGACCCACGTCTGGGCATACCTGGCGCACTTAGGGCGAGAAAGCAAAAGACACACAATTGATGGACGGAATGCAGAACAAATCAAAACATTCACCCCCAGTCAAGAGATCTGGGTTAAATCCATCATTCTTTTGCTCACCATGCCACCCCAGTTTAGACCTGGCCATATGCAAATCAGTCTTGACCCTGTGCCTCATGGGAACAGTCCAGCCCGAACTGCCAAGCCAGGTCCTCCCTGGACCGGAAACAAGCATCCTAGGACCAGTTTCGGGGTTTCACCCCTCTTCAGCCAGGATAGCTTGATTCCAGTGGCACAGTGAGCCCAGGACCCACGTCTGGGCATACCTGGCGCACTTAGGGCGAGAAAGCAAAAGACACACAATTGATGGACGGAATGCAGAACAAATCAAAACATTCACCCCCAGTCAAGAGATCTGGGTTAAATCCATCATTCTTTTGCTCACCATGCCACCCCAGTTTAGACCTGGCCATATGCAAATCAGTCTTGACCCTGTGCCTCATGGGAACAGTCCAGCCCGAACTGCCAAGCCAGGTCCTCCCTGGACCGGAAACAAGCATCCTAGGACCGGTTTCGGGGTTTCACCCCTCTTCAGCCAGGATAGCTTGATTCCAGTGGCACAGTGAGCCCAGGACCCACGTCTGGGCATACCTGGCGCACTTAGGGCGAGAAAGCAAAAGACACACAATTGATGGACGGAATGCAGAACAAATCAAAACATTCACCCCCAGTCAAGAGATCTGGGTTAAATCCATCATTCTTTTGCTCACCATGCCACCCCAGTTTAGACCTGGCCATATGCAAA